>JAMXBB010000001.1:12218304-12818304 GCA_024138015.1 Lumnitzera littorea | reverse complement strand
GCCTGGACCGTCACCATTGGGTTTACTCCTAGTGCTGTAGGAAACACACTGGTATCTGCTACGTACAGCCTTTCAACCTCCCATGTCTCTCCCATTGGATTCACTGCCGATGTTTTCGGGTCAGTCCCCATTCTGCAGCTCCCCATCTGATGTGCTGAACATATCGGCGTCGATAGATCCCTCAGCGCCCTTGAACTCTCCTCTTTGACAAACTTGTCAAACTCGCGATAGCTCACTTGCTTCATGCTCAAAGTCCTCCCGTTGCAGTTATGAGTCCCGATTTCCTCCGCACCAGAAGCTGCTAGTATCCTCAAAACTTTTTCTAGCCCCTTTTGTAGATTCTCTTCGTCGATTTTATCCAACTGGTAAGTTACACTGTGCGGGGACATAACCGTGGCAGACCCCTGATCCCTTGCCAATGCGAAAACATGCGCTGTCCTTGAGAACTTGGACATTCTTTTCTTGATATCTCGGCCAGAAAGCCACGGCATCAGGACCGAAAACATTCCAGGATGCAATGCAGGAGTCTGTATTACAGTGCCGTACCCTGACTGCTTGAAATTGCCGACAACGGGGGACATTGCTGTCATTATTCCTCCTTCGTAGCTTTTCTTCTCTTTCTCTGGCCACACATCTGGACTATTGTCAGGGAAGTAGCCCCATGCCATGGCCACAGGGTGGAGATGCAAGTTCCTTCCAATGTTGGCGTTTTTTAAGCCGCTGTTTAGCAGCAAGGCTGGAGTGCTTAAAGCTCCACATGCCACTACAGTAACCTTG
This sequence comes from Lumnitzera littorea, assembly GCA_024138015.1. Classification (NCBI taxonomy): domain Eukaryota; kingdom Viridiplantae; phylum Streptophyta; class Magnoliopsida; order Myrtales; family Combretaceae; genus Lumnitzera; species Lumnitzera littorea. The sequence continues at coordinate 12,817,527 of JAMXBB010000001.1, read as the reverse complement.
GACTCTACTACACACAGGTCCTTCACCCCATTGAACTCAAACTCAAAGGCCACCCCAACTGCCGTGCTCCTAACCCTTCCGCTTTTTTGCGTGTGTATTACTTCTACAGCTTCGCATCCAGGAAGAATTGCTCCATTTCCTGATTCCACCAAATCCACTAGCCAAGTCTCGGCTGTTCCCTTCTTCCTCCCATCCTTGCACCCCAAACAACACCATCCACAGTAATGATCGGCCGGTGAGTTTCTAGGGATGTTCTGGACGGGATATCCCAATTCCTGGCACCCTCTTCGCAGGATGGCGTTGTTGAATCCTTCTTCCTGAATATCAGATTGAACTCCCATTTTTTTGCAAACAACATCCATGGCTTCCTGGTACAATTTGCTGTCGAACAGCTCGAGATCATACTTTTCGGACCACTCGTTGATCACATGCTGTGGGGTCCTTATGGAAGCTGACCAGTTAATCGTTGAGCCACCACCGACTGTAGAGCCTGCCAGCACTAATGCACTGATATCATTGGTTGCTATCAAGCCACCTGATAGGTACATTTCATCCATGCTAGGTCCTTCGAGAAGCGAAAGATTGGTTCTAGCGCAGTAGCTTCCCTTTTCCAGGACAAGAACTTTATAACCCGCGTTCGCCAACACTCCTGCCACAACTCCACCACCTGAACCTGAGCCAACCACTACAGCATCACACTTGATACTTAACGTCGGAAAGCATTCTCCAGGCGAGTACTTGGATGGGAACATAGAAACGGCAAATCCAAATTTTTCTAGGTTTTTTGCCACTATATCTCGCGGGAGTGTCATGTTCACAAGACCCCTGTAGAGAGGTCCATTATGCTCCTCCGCATTATTGCCAGTTACCTTTGCTTCCGATTCTTTCTTCTCTTCCAGAAATGTCTTGAACATTTGGATTTTAGTCTTTTCTGACTGAATCTTTTCGCGCTTGAACTCCCGATCAGGTCCCCTATATCCTATTTCTTGCCAGAATGGGTTCTCATCCTTCTCATCCACCTTAAAAAAACAACTGATAGTGAAAGATGATCCCAACCAATTTAATGAAAAGTTTAAGCAAACAAATTAGTCAGGCACTCGGGGTTGAACAAGTCAGACAAATTTGAAGCAAGAATTCAGTGAATTTATATTCATCATAAACATAACTTTGAAAGTGTTTGGTTCATTTCATAGTTTGTTTTTCACCCATATATCCCAATATGGTATCCATGCAGATATAACTACTCTATTTCTAGTCAGATTAGGAAAAGGAAATAAAGCTCAATAACCTCATGCACATAGAAATCACTTTATAGTATTTTAGATGAACACTGCCTACTATATTAGATTACTTTAAACTCGTGAAGGTATAGAATTAGTCCACCTCCATCCAGGTCCACGCAACATTCATTTAGCAATCATATTTCTACCTAAAACTTGTTTACTGATGATTTTCAAACAAAATCAGGAATCATGTTTGTTCCGACATTTCCTTAACTCCAAACTCTGCTATCAATCAATCACTCATTATGTTTTCATGAGAATTTTGTAATAACATAAAGATGATTATTGAATTTAAGGTAAGTAGTGTAAAAACAATTTTTGTAATAGGTATCTTAAGATTTGTTAAACGAAAAAGGACCCACAGACAAGGATTTTTTATTCTCCAAAGAAAACTGACACTTGGCAATGCTAGTGCCTTCCAATGGATAACATAAAAAACCAAAACGACAAAAGATTTAAGACAGAAATGGGCTCTTGCATGGAGAACACATGTGCATTCATAACTTCAGTAATTGATGATATACGTTGCGTTAATGCTCTTATATAAAATGTATCCTCGCAATAAAAGAATGTTTTTGTTATTATTAAACGTTATATACCCACCTCGATTTTGAATCACGTGTTAAGATTTCTACATGGTTTAATTACTGCTGAGGTGTTTTTACTCTAGACCCTTGAACATATCACAATGCGGCAAAATTTGGGATAGAGAGAGAGAGAGAGAGAGAGTATTATGGGTAATGAGTCCGAGTTGATGGATTAATAACACTTTTCATTAAAATTATAATAGATAGAATAAATAGGATTATATAATTTTTTTTTTATAGTCTTACTTATCTATATGTTGTATCATCAATTAAATATATTATCAAGATAAGTAGACCACTACTCAAGTTGGTAAAAGTAAAAAGATCGATTGATTCTATTACTATATATGTATAGATAAATAACATGTAAATATCAACAAAAATATTATATAATTTTATAAAAATTATCAATTGTATTTTTTCATATTGAGATTTTATTAATATTTATATATTATTATAGCCTTCATTAGCATTATTGAAGTTTTTATTGGACTTGAGGAGGCAAGTGGGGTACTTCAACAAAATTGAATGGCGTTGGTCCGTCACACTAATGATGGTTCATCAAGGCTCTATCATAATCTGATTGGGACAAGAGGGTGTGAAAAAGACAGTGCTATCTTCTCCAAACTTTTAAGAATTGAATATTATTATAATAATAAAATCCATCCGTTTTAATTTAAGTTTCATAATGTCACCTGGAGTCCAACTTGCCACTGGATATATATGACACTTTGTTGTATCCAGCAAGGATATTTATGCCCATGTCCTGTCTCTTTTTAATAGTTAGGAGTAATCAATCCGCCTTAATTATATAGCTCCAGTTTGAAGTGAAAATTTATAATTCAAGCCCCACTGAAAAGGGTTCTCCTCCAGATCCGACATATTCAATGTTGGACAGTTCCCGTCCTTGGTTGGATTCAAGAAGGTTTGGCAACGGCAGACCATGATGTGGTTGGTGAATTTGATAGATGTTTTAAAAGGGAAAGGCGGCCCCTCGAGTGAGTGCAAGCGTTTTTGAGTTAGTAATAACACGTGATGTGATAAAAAAATATATATATATATATTTTTAAAAATATATTAATTATATTTTTAAATGTTAACTTACATATTATTTATTGATTTACATAATATCTTAGAATAACAAAAAAACCTTTCCCCATTTAATGGGAAAGCTATCATTATAATTTATATGCACATCTAAATATTTATAACATTATGTTTATAACATTATGTTGAAAATTCTTATTTTTCAATATGAATTACAAATTTTCTATGGAAAATAAATAAGGATGTGGAAAATTTATTTGTTTGGATTCTTAATAAGCAATTCAAAGACATCTATTCATATTTTTATCTAATGATTATATATTAAGAGTTATATGTAAAACCCACTTGTATAGCCACTTTTGTCATATGATAGCCTATAAGAACATTTTTTTTTTCCTCCAATAATCTCTACAGTAACATGTTGCTATCTATAATTTCTTAATCAAACTTTAATATATGTATGTGCTAATAAATAATAAGTGCCTTAAAATCATTTGTTAAGACACCATATAAAGAAGCTTATATATTCTTCTCAAGAAGTTAAAAAAAAAAAAAAAAAAACCTCTCACCTTTACATTTATTTATTCTATTATAATGTACATAATCAAGTTGAATTTAGATCCTCTAAAGTTCCTTAGTTCCTAAAATTCTTAAAGTTACAAATCAATAATTGTTCTTGATAATTTCTAAAAAATGATGTCAAATGATATTTTAGAAATCTAGATAATAATAATTTTTTATTTGTAACTTTAAGAAACTTGTGAAATTAAGAAATTTTAGAGGATACATTTCTAATAAAGTTTGCTTTTTCAAACTCTTAATAAATAGTCCAAAAGTACTGCAATGTCCTTTAGATTTAATGTAATAATAACTTATCTATGTGTGTCTATAGAAATATATATAAGATGTATTAGTAGAACAATTCATACCATATACTAATTGGACAGAAAACATTTATGACGAGTATACCAACAAATAAAAATACTTGAAACTACATATGATAATTAAAACAAAATATCTAATTTTTTAAACTTTATCTTTCCATACGAGTGTGGTATTTTCTTTGCACGAAAGTATTAATTTCAAAAATAAAAAGAGACAAAAAGATGTCACTACCTTTAGTACATCATTTTTTGTTCCCTTAATATGTACACTAGCTTTCAACAATTATTTATTATTTGAAGTTGAATTTATAGCCTTAATATATAAGATATTATACTATTTTTAATGTAAATATTTTGAAATAACGAAAAGGATTTGTTATTTTTTATTATAATTTCAACCTATTCCATTCTTTGCATGTCAAACGTGAGATTAATGTTTTGCCACTTACCTTATTATAAAGTATTTTACAGGAATTAAGGTATGTAACCCTTTTCATAAACCTACTTTCCTCAAACTCAACCGGACAATCCATCCATTTAGCGAGAGTATACGATTTTTGTTAACCACCGATTAGGATTATCCAACGTCTAGCTACTTCGAAATAGTTAATTTTATTAATTTAAAGAAATTAATTAACCCTCTGACAAGAAATAGTATTATTAAAAAGGTGGAAAGTGGGGGCTTGACTATTAAAGGGTGTGCAATTGATGTGGTTGCCTAGTTGATGTGGCAAATGAGCTATTGGGGCCTTTAATGAACAACTGATTTGTCAGCATGAAGGACATCTAACACTAAGTGCTCAAAGTGGTTGAATCTCACTCTCCAACCAATTACACCGGCCACTAAAAAAAAAAAAAATAAAGCCACCACCATGCAATGGGCAGGCAGCGCATATTGCCAACTTTTTTTTTTTTTTTACCTCTTTCTTGACCTCGGTCAGCCATGTCACTGTGGTTACGGACCTCCTTCACTTTCAACTTGTCCAGTTTTACTTTGAAGATTCATGCACGTGGCAGCCCATGGCTTAGGCCATGAAGTTTAGTGTTTGGTGGGAGTTCACGTGGGAAGATCAATCCTTTAATGGTAATGCATCATGTTTTCTGACTTGTGTGTTGAATTTGACTCTGATCATCCTGCCTTTTCTTTTTCTTTTTTGTTAGAGTATATAAAATATGACATTTACAAAAAAAATATATCATTAACACAATTATATTGAAATTCTCGTTATCAAAACTACATATTAGAATAATATAATATTTTATATATTAAGATTATGGTTTATTTAATCATTAACACAATTATATTGAAATTCTCGTTATCAAAACTACATATTAGAATAATATAATATTTTATATATTAAGATTATGGTTTATTTAATTGTACTTCATATCAAATAATATATAGTCGTTGAAAGCTACTATATTTTGAGGGAACAAAAAATTATGAAGTAGCGATAGTGAGTAATCGATCTTTCTTTGTCTTTTTTATTTTTGAAATTAATACTTTCATGTGAAGCAAATACCATACTTGTATAGAAAGAAAAAATTAATAATAAAAATAAACTTTTATTTTAATCATCATATGTAGTTTCAAGTCCTTTTAATTGTTGTTATATGCATCACAGATGTACATTGTCCAATAAATATATGGTATGAATAGTTCTATGCACCCATCTTATACAAATCAGTAAGAAACATACAGATAAGTTATTGTTACATTAAATCTAGTAGAAATGTACTAGCCTTGGTTTGGATATAAGTTTCTTTATTTAGTTATTCTAACACGTGCTTTTAATCTATATATTAGTATTTTCTTATACCAATCACATTGATAAATATTTTTAGGTCACTTTGTTAAGAGCTTAAAAAAAAATTACTACACACTTTACAAAGGCAAGTATATGAAAAAGTAAGATTTTTTTTTTTATTTGACTTCTTAACAAACATATATAATATAAGCTTCTTTATATGATGTTGGGCACTTATAATATATATATATATATATATAGTTTGTGTAAGAAATTATAGATAGTAACATTTTTTATAAAGTTTACAAAAACGGAAAAACATGTTATTATAGACTTACATCGCAAAATTTGTTATACAAATGAGTCTTACCTATAATTTTTAACATCCAATTATTAAAAAAAAATGTTAGCAAACGTTTTTAAAGTACTTATTGAGAATTTAAATAAATAAAATTTTCATATTTTTATATATTTACTGTTTCGTAAAGCTTGTAGTTAATATTTATACATATGACATTTTAACACAAACCTTATGTATTTAGATGTGTATATAAATTATACATGGTTCTCCCATCAAATGAGGTTCGTTTTCAAAATAATTGGGAATGGCCAAATATACTAACAAGTCATGATGGTCTTGCGCATGGTTGAAGGACAGCTTTTTCCTTTCAAAACGCATGTCGAGTAAACCCAATCTTGTCATCGTCTGCCGGTGCCGCACCTTGAATCCAACGACAGGACAACAACTGTCCAGCACTGGACATATTGGATCTGGAGGTGATCCTTTTGCCATTGACTCAAAATGTCTTAATTTATATATAAAAGATTCCCTTAACTTTAAAATATTATAGGTAAAGGAGCAGTTTTTAGTTAACAATAAGAGTAGAAGAATATAAATTGATTAAACAGGCCAATCCGGTTCGATTCACTTTGATCTATAGGTTAAATAAGTCAAGCTCGTTTAATTTGTTTTTAAACGAGTAAAAAAATATTAGCCCTAACTTATTTAAAAAATTAAGTTAAACGGATTCGTCTGCAGACTAAAGACATAAATATATTAAACGAATAGACCTTAACCAACTTATTTTAGCTTAAGGGTTAAATGGGTCGGGATCATTTCAATCAATAAATCTTTTTTTTTCCCCCTTAATTTGATATATGTAGTCTTCTATTCTAAGAACATTATTGATCAACATCCTCTATGTATCAATTGGATTTTGTTAAAGAGTAATCCTAAGAATTGTTTTAATTTATTAATTTAAAGAAAAAAAAATTTTCTAAAATGTAGTGATTATACATTTTAGAAGAGTAAAATATATGAACTTTCTTTTTGATAAATTCCAAACAAGATCTTATTTGAAATACTATTTTTAATCTTTTCTTATTTTCTTTATCTTTTTGCATGCCATGGATATATAATTAGAACATTTGTAACAAAATATTTTTAGTATTGTCAAATTTAGGTTAATTCTTAGGATTCCTTTTTTTCAATATTTGACTCTTTTATATATTTGGATTAACTATCGAAACTAGATCTAGTAAAACTAGATCTAGTAATATTGAATATTTCTACTATGTTTTATTTTGAGCTTGTTGTTGTATCATATATGCATATTTCTCAAAGGAAAATCTTTTACCCTTTTAATCCATTTCAAATCTTCGCATATGATCTCAAATATGTAATTATCACAAAATTTAAATTTTATAAGTTTAACTACTTGAGAGAGAGAGAGAGAATGTGTCAATGTGTGCTTTAAATGATGTAAGTAGATTCTTGAGAGCATTTTGATCTTATAAGACTCTAAAAGTTCTTTACATTGCGGTATGAACTTCTTAAAAAACTCTATACTTTAAGGAACTTTATACTTTATCTATAAGCTTTTTCATTAGAATTTATTAACACTTTTTCATATTTTTGTGGGCTATATAAATAAACCTTTAAATCACTATTTTTAATATTTTATAAATATAATTTTAGTATCAACAAATGTAATTTTATATGTTATAATAAATATTATTGTATTAGGAATAATATTAGAATTAAAAAAAAAAAAGAGGTTAGGGCCGTCCCTAATTTAGGGACACGGTTTGTTATTGGGAGAGACGATCAAGTTCCTCCACGTCGGACAGGAACGAGGAGTAAAGATGCTCTAATACATATAGGTGGAGTGGATTGTGGCACAAGCCAGGCGTCATTAATGTTTTCCGTTGGAAACATTGGTCTTATGTCTATCATATGTGAAGACAAAAACATATATATATTATTAATATAATGTATGACATAAATGCAGGCAATGCCAGTAAAATAAACTAGGTGGCACATGTCAAATGCATGCAGGGTTTCTGGTGGAGATGCTTGTGACAAGTTGCTGCCTTCGTTCGGTACTTCATGCCATCTTTATTGTTTGGGATTGTTCTATCTATTTCTTAGATTATTTTCCTATCCATCAATTACATAAACATCGCATTCACGACATATTCATCCCTAAACTACATCCAACTTTTCGTACATATATTTTATATATATTGGCGAGCGCTCGTCATCGGATAAATATTTACTCTTAAACTTTTTATATAAAAACGATTATATATGTATTACAAACTAAGGAAATAAGTATACAAATATATAAAATTTTTCCACATATATTTGTTTATCAAGTTCATTAATATAATGCTGTGTCATAAGTATGTATTAAGCCAAAATAGATCATTTTTACTGAAGGAATTACATCTTAACGGGTCGTTTTTTTTTTCCTTTTTGAGTGTAATTTTCTATATATAAAACGTAATATATTAAATAATTTCAAACTCATATGCATGCTCATCGTTTTATGTAAAAATTAAATCGGAATAGAGAACTCGTTTTTTCCCTAGTACTTTTTGAAGACCTTTCTCTTGCAAAAATTTCTTATAAACAGATGGCATTCAAACCCATCCCAGGAAAAAAAAAAAAAAACCAAGTTTGAACCCCTCATATAGTCCTATCAGAACAGAAAACTAGACGTATTTAATGTTTTAATTATCGCATTATGTGATAGCCAATTATTATATAACCAATATTAACTATACAATACAATAGTAGGAAAAGCCATCCGTTTTAATTAATTAGCAGTGTTAGGGTGCAGATAATTAGAAAGGGATGATTTAGATGGATGTAATCTAATAAATATATATATATATATATATATATAATAAACATGTTTAAAAGTTAACCTGATTACCAACCACACAAAAAGTCAAAATAATTATCTATCAACCAAATATCAGGACACCTTTTAAAGTATTAATATATTACATAAATTGATAATCTATATATAAATATTAATAAAAATTTAATATTTAAAATCATAATTAATACTTTTTCAAAATATACATTTTTTTTATTATCATATGTCAAATTTTTGTTTATACTTATATCATACTAATCAATTTACATGATACATTGATATTATTAAATTTTTTTTCTCTTAGAGTTGATCGGGTTTTTATGTTTTAGCTATCTGAACTATTTTCCTTCGACAGGAACAGGACCCTTGAGCACAAGTAGACCAAGTCCATCCAGCTATTAGAGTTGCAAGTAAAAGAAGTTTTATTCGTAAATTTATATAATATATATAGAAGAACAAATTACTAATAAAGAAGTAATGAAGAAGACATATNGCTTGTTTAGTGTACCTAATAAATTACCTACCTCTTAAATTTCATGGTCTTGTGTTTATCGTGAATTGCGATTTTCCTTTCAAGTATGTGTTTTAAAAAAGTGACTCAAACAAGGAATTGAGAGTAACGCTGGACATAAATTAAATTATATTTACCTTGTCAGGAGTACCCATCATAGAAGCTGAAGATTGATAAAACCAAGCAGTGGCCTCATCCATGTTCAGGTAGTTAGAAGTGGTGTCAATGGATGGCCAGAAAGTGTTACAAAGTGCTGTGAGGGAGTCCATTTCACGGGGGGACAGGGAGTTCTTGTAATCACGTCGTCTTTCACGACCGCCAGCAAGGTGGTGGTCGACATCGTTAATTTCCCCGAGCTCAATCACTGTCTCGGGACAACAATCTGTCGTGCAATTTTTAGTGGAGAACTGGTGGTTGCACTCTTTGTCGACATTTGACTTCATTTTTGCTAATTATCGGTGAGAGAGAGAGAGAGAAAGAGCGATTGGGAGAAAGGTGAGGAAGAGAAAGAAAAGGGGTTTTTTGTGATAAGCGAACTGCATGAAGATTTATAGTGTGGCCAAGAAGTCAGCCAAGTAGTAACCGAGTTAAATTATATGATCTGATGTATACCTGTCGACTTGTTCAAATGTGTCCGTATACGTGTATCAAACTTTTCTGCCTTTTTTTTTTTTTTTTTTTCTTCTTCTTTAAATAATATCCATGAGAAAAACAGATTCATTTGTGGTGATGTCAACGTTTATAATAATTAAGTTGGTTATTTGGAGTGTCTGAGCTGGTTTCTCAATGTTGGGCAAAAGCTTATCGGAAATAGAAAGCTCATGTCAATGTTATATGGTTATGTACAGTTAAGTTGTTCGAATGGTATTGGTGCAACTACTTTTGTATGCTGATTATAGTTTTTAAGATATATTACTAATAACTAAATTTTTTGAAGCAAAGAGTGAGGAAAATAAAAGTTAAATTGAGATATCTTTCTAGGCTTTTGCAATTTAATGATTCTTGTTTTATCTTTCTATAAGCATATGATCTAAGTTGTTTTCTCTAAAATAATTTTTATTCGTTAATTAAAAATGGTATATGATACTCATGTATCCCTTGACATGATCCAAAACTATATATTATCTTATTTAGAAACTCTAAATTAGATGGAATATATATGATACACTCAAAGACTTACTGATTTAAGATTTGATATTAAAGTGAGAATATTATTTTCTTTAATTAGGGTTCTTGAGTAAGATAGATATGATTTGGTTCTCTTTGTAGGGACAAATGTGCATGCCATTTTTAGTGGAAAATGAACTATTGCTTCTAAAACAATAACATTTTATAGATCGTATAGTCTCATAAAAAGACATAACACAAAGTCAATAAATTATAAAAACACCAACTAAATTTTTATGGTTCACCCAAATTAAAATTAGATGTGAAGGATATATAATAGTACTTAAAATTATTGAATTTACTATAGAGTCGTATTTTGGATTGGCTAAAAGTACAACTTTTAAAACATGACTTTACCTGGTTTAATCACTCATTTGTTAACCTTTCACTTCCATTAAATGGCCGGTATTATAATAACTTCTCAATTTTAATACATCCACAAACTCCTCAAAGATGCATTGAAAAAAAACGAGTAAAACACCCATGCAATTTGCTACAGTTTCAACTAATGACCGCACGTTGTGCACCCAGCATAAGTGAAAATTGATTGATTAAAACAAAAAATAAAATAAAGGGGAATAAAAGGAAACAATGACACATTAAATGGTATAATAATATGCAAATTGAGACGCACCCGGCTGCTAAGGCTACGGGTTAATGCCAAATATGGCTTAACTGTCATATCATATCATTTGTCAACTCCCCTGCTTTTCTTACAGAGAAATCCTAGTTGTTATAATCTTGAAGAGCTCTTAGAACATGCGATAACATTGAATTTGTCATTAGTGAAGTAGTTTTTGTTTTCGCCGCAATTTTACAACTATATTATACATTGGTGTTTGCAATCTTGAATTCGAGGTAATTAGTTAGCAGTTTTAAGAGTATTCATTAGTGGCTTCTTTAATATCACGGTATTATTCGACCCAAAATATATACATGTTAGGATAAATTTCATTAATAAGTTGAACTTAAGAAGTGATGCAGTGCAAAGCATTATGAGTGAAAAATAAACATTTCGATAATTCATAATCTTCAATAATGGTTCACATTATATAGTATAAATTATGACTAATAGATAGAGAATATCAAAGAGACGCAAGAAGTTTAGAGATTTTATAATGGAAAAAGCATAGATTGAAAAACAAACAGTAACAGTTGTAACAAATAATTGGTTTGTCCTCAAATAATAGTAGATGTAATAGATCATAACTAGAAGTATCAGAATTATAATAGATCTAAGTCTAATTAATAGATTTGTATAAACACATATAAAAATAAAGATAACAGTAATAAGAAAAACAAGTTACGATCATTGAAATTGAGAGATTTTCCTCTTTAAGAGTCTATCTGCTCGAAGTGATCACTTTCTACACCTACACAAGGCCAAGAACAAGATTAGTATCCATTCGAGGATAATATCTAATACTAAACAAACATAAAGAAGAGAGAAGAGAGCAATCTAGGGTATTCAGACTTATCTTAGAATAGTTTGAAAGTAGAGAGAGAGAAAGTTAATCAGTTTGTGACTGATATAAAACCTTAAGTACTTTTGTACTTAGATATTTGCACAAAGTGAGTTTGGGCCATAGAAGAAAAGGCCTATCATTTAGTGCTCCTGTTTTTATCTTGCTTGGAACATTTCTTTCAACGTAACTAACCTTATACGAGTAACAGTTCTAAACAAGAAGACTGAATCGATATAAAAGGAGATGAAAGATAAGTTTGAGTTTCTTGCTAAGCAATTATCTCAATTGCATTCAATGATGACTAAGAAGAATCCGAATTAGAATACCATGGGCATTGTATAGGTGACTTAAGGTATTTCATCATCTTCAGAGGTGGCATCATTTAACAATATTCTCAAAGGCATCAAGTTAGAGATTTTGAAATTCAATGGATATGATCTTAATGGTTAGATTTTCAAAACTACTTAGTTCTTTGAATTTCATCACATACATGAAGTTTAGCATGTGACCATTGCATCTTTTGCAATGGAGGATAAAGCCTTAAATTGGTATCGATGGATGCATCAAAACAATCAATTGGAATCCTAATGTCATTTCACTAAAGCCTTACAATCAAGATTTAGTTTATCATAATTCGAAGATGTACAAGGCCTATTAACTAAGATAACACAACGAGGAAGTGTAGTTGATTACCGAATGCAGTTTAAAGAACTTGCAAATAAGGTAGATGATATACCTGACAGTTTTCATATTAGTTGCTTTGTATCAAGTCTAAAAACATACATTAGAAAGAATATTCAGATTGCTCGTCAAAATTTTATCTCAAAAGCTATTTAATTGGCTAAAATGCACAAGGAAAAATATTTGGGCTCTCAATTTACTTCCAAACCAACCTCATCATTTTCAAGGGCTAAATCTTCCACTTATGTTCAGTTTGTTAAGACTTTTACCGATAATAATGTGAAAACTTTCAACAAAACCCCCAAGGGTACTGTTAAACTTTCTTTGCCAATTAAAAGAATGACACAAGAGGAGATGAATACTTGAAGAGAGAAAGATTTATATTACAATTGTGATGAGAAGTATCATCAAGGGCATAAGTGCAAAGCTAAATTCTTGTTGCTATTATAACAAAAGGATGACGATGTTTATGAGGACCAAAAAGATCATAGCATTACTAATGAAGCAACTACTTTGTTGGAACACGAAGCAACTATTAGCTACCATGCACTATCAAGTGAGGCTATCCCTCATACCCTTCATTTTAAAGGAAGCATTAAAGGACATGATGTTACAATTTTAGTGGATATGAGTAGTATACAGTTTTGTGCAAACTAGATTGGCTAAACATTTAGGCATCACTATTTTTCCTTCTTTGAAATTCAATTTTATGATTAGGAATGGTTTGAAATTAGGTTATGAAGGTAAATGTTTAGATTTGCAAGTGGGAATTCAAGGAATGATTTTTACAGATAAATTTTATGTACTTCCCATTTAGGGAGCTATTATAGTGCTTAAAGTACAATGATTACATGAGCTTAGCCCCATTACGATTGATTATGGTAAATTAACCATAACTTTTCAAAAAGAGGGTCATTGGGTGACATTACATGGAATAAGGTTAGATAGTTCGTAGATTTTATATCCATAATTGAAAAAATTGATTGCTCAGAAAGCAATTGCATCATACTTTCAGTTGGAGGCTTAGATAGTGGAAAATTCTTCAAAGAATAATACTAACAATATGTTACTAGACAATGTATTGGGTAAATTTTTTTGTCTTTTTAAAACACCATCATCATTACCTCCATTAAGGACCATCCAACACTATATTCTTTCGAAAGAAGGAAGGGTCCTATTAATGTTAAGCTCTATCGGTATCTGCATTTTTTAAAGTAAGAAATTAAAAAGCAAGTATAAGATGTTGGAAAAAGGCATTATTCAACATAGTATGAGTCCTTTTTCCTCACCAATTTTACTAATGAAGAAAAAAGATGGTAGTTAGTGTTTTTGTATTGACTATCGAGCTTTTAATGAAGCTACGGTGAAGGATGAATTCCCTATTCCCACCATTGATGAACCGTTGGATGAACTTAGGGGGTGCCACTTTATTTTCTAAGTTAGACCTTAGATTTGGTTATCACAAGATCAGAATGTTTCCTTTTGATGTAGAAAAGATAGCATTTAGGACTCATGAGGGTCATTATGAATTCTTAGTGATGCCTTTCAGATTGAGTAATGCTCCTATAACTTTCCAAGCTATTATGAACAGAATTTTCCAACCATACTTGAAGAAATTTGTCATTGTATTCTTTGATAACATCCTCATTTATAGTACTAGATTGGAGTTGCACGTTGCACATTTAACTATTGTATTACAAATATTGGCTAATAATACATTGTTTCTTAATAAGAGTAAATATGTATTTGGGGTTCCTCCTAGTGGGTATTTGGGCCACATTGTGAGTTAGGGGTATGTATGATTGAAACCTAGTAAGGCGGATGTTGTTCAAGCATGGCCTCAATTGCAAAATGCTAAGCAATTGCAAGCATTTTTAGGCCTATCTGGATGTTATCGATCATTTGTGAGAGGATATACCATGTTAGTTGCACCATTGATTGATATGTTGTAGTAAGACAAATTTCAGTAGATAAAGGAGGCTTTGGAAGCATTTAATAGACTTAATCACATTTTAGTTAATGCTCCTATACTTGCTTTGCCAAATTTTTCAAAGAAAATTATTATAGAAACGGGCACTTCTAGTAGTAAGGTAAGTGTTGTACTATTATAAAGACACCCTATTTTGTATTTCAGTAAGAAGTTGCCTAGACACTTGTTGAAGGCTTCAACGTATGTACAGGAATTATATGCCATAGTTGAAGTAGAGAAGAAATGGAGATAGTATCTCTTGGGTGCCCATTTTGTTATCAAGATAGACCACAAAAGCATTAAGGAGTTATTGACAAAAGTTATTTCCACTCCTGAATAGCATAAGTATTTGACCAAATTATTAGGGTATGATTATACAATTTTGTATAAGTCAAGACAAGAGAATGTAATGGTGGATTCTTCATCTAGGTAGCATGATACCTCATTTTTTTGCTATTATAATGCCATGCGTCAATATTGTTGAACAGTTAAAAGTTGAATACACTCGAATTCTAGCCTTTTAGAAGGTGATCAAGGATTTATCTGAAGAACTTCCATTAAAGTGGTTAGTACAGTGGTACAATGGTCTTCTTTAGTACCAACATCACTTATTCTTGGTGCCCACTTTGTAGTTAATACCTTAATTGCTTATTAAATACCATTGCACTCCTCAATCTGTCCACTTTAGAGTTCTCAAGACATATAGGAGATTAGTGGTAGATTTTTATTAGGAAGAGATGAAATATGATGTTGAAGTTTTTGTTATTGGGTATATAGTGTGCTAACAAACTAAGCATATTTCTCGACATCCAATAGGGCTCTTACATCCTCTCCTTATTCTAGATTAAGTGTAGGAGGATATTTCTATGGACTTTGTTACATGCTTGCCTAAATCTTAAGATTATATAGTCATCTTGGTTGTAGTTGATAGGCTCTCTAAATATTGTCATTTAGAGCCTTGGATTCTTATTTTAACGTTACTAAGGTTGCTAAATTGTTTCTACACATAGTTGTTAAGCATTACAGATACCTAAGATCTATAGTATCGGATAGAGATACTATTTTTCTGAGTGGATTTTGGAGAGAGTGTTTTTTTTTTTTTTTTTTTTTTTTTTTAGTTGAATATGAGTAATACTTACCATCCGCAAAGTGATGCTCAAACTGAGGTTTTAAATAAAGCAATTCAGTAGTATATGAGGGGTTTTGTGATGGATAAACCTAAAGAATGGGTAAAGCTTTTACCATAGGCCAAAATGGCCTATAACACTTCTCTTCATCAAGGTATTGGGTTTACTCCATTTGAAGTAGTTTATGGACACAAACCTCCAACCTTGGTTCATTATCTTAAGGGTACTTCTTTTATCAAAGTAGTAGATACTGAATTAGCTACAAAGGAAGAGGTGTTAGAGATACTTATCTACATGAAATTTTATGCATATAAGTTGAGAATTGATGCAAAATTCGAGGTAGAGGACTTGGTTTTTGTAAAGCTTTAGCCTTATAAACAACTAAGTTTAGCATAGCAAGGACATCATAAGCTGCCAAGAAGTACTATGGGCCTTTTCCTATTACTAGATGAGTAAGAGATTGTGCATATGAAATTCAGTTACCCTCATACATATGAATTCACAATTTTTTTCTTGTCTTCGTACTTAAGTTGGCTAGGGATTCTTACATTCCTACACTAGATCTACCACCAGATGTTTTGAACAACCATCCATTAATTTGTCCTTTATCATCTTGGCTACACAACAGGTTTTTCGATAGGGACATTTGGTGCCTTAGATTTTAGTGCAATAGCAAGGGTTACCATAAGAGAATGCCTCATGGGAAGACTATCACCCATTAACAACTTATATTTCGACTTTGACCTTATGGACAAAGTCATTTTTTAAGAACCAATGAAAGATGTTATGATCAATAGATAGAGAATATCAAGGAAACCCAAGAAGTTTAGGATTTCATAATGGGAAAAGCATAAATTGTAAAATAACAAGTAATTAGTTTATACTCAAATAATAGCAAATGTAACAAATCATAACAAGTACCAGAATCATAACAGATCTAAGTCTAACTAACAAATCTATATAAACACATATAAAAAGAAAGATGATGGTAATAAGAAAAACAAGTTATGATTACTGAAATTGAGAGATTTTCCTCTCTAGGAGTCTCAGTCCACTTGAAGTGATAACTTTCCACACGTGCACAAGGCTAAGAACAAGATTAGGATCCGTTTAAGGCTAATATCTTATACTGAACAAACACAAAGAAGAGAGAAGAGAGCAATCTAGGGTTTTCAGACTTATCTTAGAATAGTCTGGAAGTAGAGAGAGAGAGAGAAAGTTAATTAGTTTATGATCGATATAAAACCTTAAGTATCGTTGTACTTAATATTTGCCCAAAGTAGGTTTAGGCCTTTGAAGAAAAGGCCTATCAGTAACCTATTTATAAGTAAGAAAGAATCTTAACAACCATGAAAAGTACATAATAAGAAACTTATTGATATCTTATTATCTAAAAAGTACATAGAAAAGGAAAATTTCTTAATATCTTAATACCCTAAGGTAATATGTGGTTGTTAAAATTAAACAGGATAAAGAGAATCGAACAGTGTAAATAAAAAAGTATAAGACAACACAAATACAAAGAGTACAAGGAAATAAAATATGTGAAGGATAAAGATGCATAATCTATAAGCAAAAAGTGTATTAAAGTAAATATCCTAAATTAGAAGTAGAACTTAATATCAAAATCAACTAGAAGTTAGAATGAATGGGAACAAGGAATAGTCATGAACACATATTGGAAGCATCTTCTTTTCAAAGTGAATCAACTGCTTCATATCTTTAGCCTTGGTTTTACTTCTAATCCCCACTATTTATTACCATAACAAAAAAAGCTATAAATATATTGCCAATTAACTAGGTAGTGATTGATATCTTTTAAAATATATGGAAATAAAAGATGTGTACATCTAACAGCCCGTTCACTTCACCATAACAACAATTCTATTCTCCCCTTATTCATTATGGACTTGCTAGTACGGTGTTTAGTTGAAATTTCACCTCATAATTGTGATTCGATGCGTAATGGCCATTCCTCAAAATAACGAATTGGAATTCATCATCCCAACCTTTGAATGAAGATTCAATACAACTCTTCTTTTTATTTTTCCAATCTAACCTTATCAATTTTTTAAAATGACAAAAATTGACCTTATAGAATCTGGAAAAACATTACAACCAAAATCACAAACCCTACTTAAAAATCACATTCTTCTTTATTCTTCTTGTATCTTCCTGCCCATACCCACCACCCTACCCCACCCCACCCCACCCCACCCCCTCTTCCCCTTCTCTCTCTCTCTTTCTTCACCATCAATAAGAAAAGCCCCAATCTCTCCCTCCTGCATCTACCTCTCTATATATCTCCATCCTCCTCTCTTTCTCTCTTGCAATCTCTTATCCCTCTAGGATCTTTAATCTATTGCAAATTTAAATGGTCTCTCTTGCTAGCTTTGTGTGTGTACATTCTCTAAGATCTTTACTGTTGCTCTTCTATCAAAGATCATACATGTTCTATTCCTGTACGTTCTCAAAGATCTATACATTCACCAAGATCTCCCATCTCGTTGATTGTTGATTTGCTCTTCTATTCATGTTCATATGTGTTCTATTCTCTAAGATCTCTCATCCCTTTAATTGTTGATTTGCTCTTCTGTTAATGTTCATATATATTTGTTCTCTAAGATTGCAAATGTTATTTTTTTTTTTCCTGTTAATATCGTAGATATAAATTACTCTCAAGGATTTTCTCTAATTTGCATTTTTTATTTTTAATTGTTGACTTTTTATTATAGTTTCTATTTTGATTTGGGATTTTTCAATTTTTATTAGTATTGATATTTGAATTTCAATTTTTTTATTAGGGTTTCTTTTATGTGTTTCTTATATCTTTTGATCTTAATTTACAAATGTTTTACTTTGTCCTTTTGTTTTTCATTTCTTAATGTGTCTCCGAAGGGGTCGTACATATGGAGAGACACCACAACTAAGCGAACAGAAAAGAAACAAAAGAAAGCTAGCAATGTCTAGGCAACTACCAACTAGATATGACATACCAATCAATCTTATTCGGCCTATAATTCATTGAATATGTCTCACTAGTCTGAACTAAAAGATCACTTGCCACTACTCTTTGTTAAAGAAAATAGATAAGAGTTGAAGAGTAATAAGAATACTAAGGTTACTCAAAGGAAACTTGAACAATTGTCTGATATTGACTAATATTTCTACATACATTTAAGTGGAGGTTTATATACCCCTTAACTAAGGTTACTTTATATTTATGAAAAGACAAAAAGGGATATCTTTATAAATAAGCTACATAATATATACTATAAATGGTAAAAGAGATAAAGAATATTCAGTATAGAAAAGTAAAGAATATTTCTAGAATGTCGTGTCAGAAGATATGTGTTACTCAATGGTTGGATGTTAGAAATATGGTACAAAGTGAGTGAAAAGGAGAAAGGAGGGTTTGCAATCAAGGGCCGACCTGATCTTGATTAGGTCGGGGCCCAATCAGTCTCGCTGTAGAGTAGTCAACTTGAGTTAGGGTCGAATGTTTGTAGTTAGCTCGGAAACTTAACTCAAATAGTCTTGAGGTTATCTTTTCAAATAAGCACAACTACTTGGCAGGAGCAAGTCTGGCATACGTGAGGGTTTGGTAGTTAGATCGGCAAAAGATCAGGTTAGGATAGGAATCTCAACTTTGGATAAGGCCTCAAGCTAGTATTCTCTAAATGAGTTCTTGGAGTCCTCTAGCTTAACTATGTGTAATCAATCCATGGGATTAATTCATATCATCTTCTTGAGGGTTGGAAAGATTTGACCTCAAATCTAAAGTGATATTTAGTTGTTCTTCTTGGTCATTTGTAGGGCTTTCTTGTAGTTGGTATAGAATCAGGTCGAACACATTGAAGGTGGAGGAAACACCATAGTTATCAAATAACTCGATTTTGGTAGGCGTTGTAGTTGACTTTCTTTAAGACCTTGAAGGGACCATCAACACGAGGGGATAGCTTGTTGTATTGCAAGTGTGGAAATCGTTTTCGGTTGAGGTGAATCCATACTAATTCTCATAGCTAGAAAGAAACAGTTTGGTAGCCTCAATTGCCAATCTCTCATTATCTCTTTTTAAACTTGACGATCTTCCTAGTTACAACTTGGTGTAGCTCCTGCAATACTTGAGCTCGGTCAACTCTGGATTGACTCTCTTTAGCAACTACAAGGGTACCAATCATACCTAGGGAGATAGTAGGATTGAGACCATAGACGACCTCGAATGGGGTTTTCCCAAATAGTACTGTAGACAATTTGGTTGTATGTGAATTCCACAACTGATAGCCATACATCCCAGTCGCTGAAGTTCTTTCCTACGATAACTCTAAGTAAGTTTCCTAGTATCTTGTTCACTACTTCAGTCTGGCCATTAATCTGAAGGTGGTTATTGGAGCTAAATATAAGTTTAGTTCCAAGTCTTCTCTATAAAGTCTTCCAGAAATAGCTCAAAAATTTCGTGTCTCAATCTAAAACAATAGTCTTTGGTACTCTATGTAGTGAAACAACTTCTTGCAAAAATAGATCAGCAATGTATAAAACATTGTTAGTTCAATGGCATAAAATGAAGTATGCCATTTTGCTAAAGTGGTACACTACAACAAATATAGAATCTTACCCTCTCAATGTTTGGGACAACCGTAGGACAAAGTCTATACTAAGGTCGACCTAAGGTAAGGTTGGCATTAGCAAGAGCATGTATTCTCCATGGAGCTCCCTCTTCCCCTTAGCTCACTTACATACTTCATAACTACTAACTACTAACTACCTTATGAACATCCTTGGCCAAACTAATCCAATAAAAATTATGCTTCAATAGATTAGCTATCTTAGTCTCTCCGAAGTGACCAATAATCTACCACCATGGGCTTCCCTGACTAATAGCTCATGTATAGAATAGTTTGGTATACATAGCCTTCAGTCCTTAAACAAATAACCATCCTTAAGATAATATCCCTCAATAACTACTCCTTATCGACATTGTTCAACAACCGGACCATAATTAAGGTCATTAGCATACTATTTGGTGATAAGTGAGAATCCCGATAATTTTATCTATAAAGTGGTTAGCAAGGTTTGCCATCGTGACAAAGTATTGGCGACTACATTTGCACTTCCATTGTTATGTTGGATTATGTATGAAAATCCTTCCATGAACTCCAACCACTTGGCTTGTCTCATTGAAAGTTTGTTCTGACTTTCAAGATGCTTTAAAGACTCATGGTCTATATAAATAACAAACTCTTGTGGTTAATTATTTCTCATACATAGAGTAATTCAAAGCAGCACCACTAAGCTTCTCACTATGGTAAGTGATGGGTTATTATTCTTGCATTAAAACGGCATCAATTTTAACACCTAATGCATCGCATTCCAACTCAAATGGTTTGTCAAAATTTGGCAATGATAAGATAAGGGTTGATAGGAATCATGAACCAATCACGTGCTCCCAAGATAAGGCTTGCTTAAGTGGCCAACCAAGCTATCCGAGGTGAATTGAGTGCCGAGGAGCTATGCATACCCCAATCTGACCTACTAAGTTACTTTGCTCTCCACATCATCTAAGAAGCTGCTAAGGTGATTAGTTAACATGCTGAGCCAACCCCTCCGCTATACACCAGTCTAAGCATTGAATCAGGATACAAACAACCTCACAAGTGCAGAAGCCAAGTTGACAGTTGTTAAGAGCCAATCACCCGAGGCTAACCCAAAAATGAGTCACCCTTGAACTAACCCCTATCCACTCCCAACTGTCCGAGCTGCCAAATTGCTAACGTCGACCTGACCTGATTAGCCAACAATGTCATTAGGACATAAAATGAGCAAACTATGCATGCGTTGTACTTTTTTTTTTTTTAACACCCGTACTATGCATTCTACCAATAGATATTCTTTTTGCACAATTACATTGATACCCTTGTAAATTGTTCCCCTTTTCCTTAATGAGTAGAAATCCTTTTCTATAATTTCCTGTAACCTAAGATTTACCCTAATAAGGTACTATAAATACTTGTATATTATAATGGTCGCAACAACAATATAGAGAATACATTGAACTTTCAAACATTCTCTTAAGCTAAGTGTTATTTTGCTTACTCTTGAGCTACTCTTATCTAGCCCATTAAACATGGACTAATGATAAGTGACTCTAGTCATACTTGTACGTCGTATCAAGTATGACCTAAGCTCATATGAGGTGTCGGTACATCATATCCATCATTAATATACGGGAACCCCTGCTCAACCTTCGACTATCATTTATCCTTCGGACCATCTCGCAACTTAGACCTATCCCTTTAGTTCATACGATACAAGTTGACGTATATTCATCTATGCCACACCCATATTATCTTGGTATCAGAGTTTAGCTACATTTGAAGTTGGATTATGTTACTTTGTTATCTAAGTAATTTGTTACTATTTATGTGTTCAAAGTTCTACTGCTGAGACTAAGAACTTGGTTGGTAAATAGTGTTAAGAACTTTCGGTGCTTTATTTTCCCATGTTTTTTTATATACAAAAATAGAGTGTGGTTGTTTGTTTATTCACTGTGTAGTTGTCATGGTAGTAGGAGTAATAATTGTTCTGCTGTTATCATTCATGGAAAGAACTTTGAGTGGTGTTTTAAACATCAATCCTATGAGTTAAACAACAATGTCAAATTCAAACAAGCATTCAGGGAACTTTGGAAAACTAACAGAGTGGTGCTCGAAATAGCCAAAGGCAACAAGGAAGCTTCATACCTCAATCAGTGGGTGACCAATTGGATCAGCTCACTGACTTAGTAGTTAATTTGGTAACTGTTATCTAAGAAAATAGACAAAAGCTAGAAATAGCCCTACTAGAGGACGTAAGGAGCAAGAGTAAGGCAATAGTTAGTTTATCCAAGTTAATGCCTTAGCTTGACCACCTTAAGCTAAAGGAATAGGTAAGGATGTTAAGCATAGACTAGCACTTGAAGAAATTAAGGAAGAAGAGGAAGGAGATGACGAAGCAGAGGAGTACTATGAGCTTGAAGAAAAGAATGCACAAACCCTAAGAGTTAAAGGGTTGAGGATGCACATTGCAGGTTTCTCTAGAAGTGGTGATGCTAAGGACTACCTGGATTAGGTAAATAAGATTGAAAAGCAGTTTGAATGCCACAAAACACCTAACAATTGAAAGGTTAGACTTGTTGTATTGGAGTTCGCTAGTTGTGTCACCCTATGGTTGAAGAATTCACAAGCTACCTAATGAGCTGCCGACCATTGGTCCTCTTACTCGAGTACATCTTCGAGGCCTCCAATCCCTTACCTAAAGAATTCTCTTTCAACAACCTACCGATAACAAAAAACTCTATGCAGAAAAAGGGTAGATGAATTCTTTGACAACTCTGAGAGGTTACACCCAGCTCCCTTCTCTCTCTTATGCTTACGCTGACTATTCATTTATTGAGAGCTCTTTATAGAATGATTGAACTTTCAATTACCAAGAGACACCTGTTGAGTGACAAGACATTCTTCTTCAAGCCAACTACTTTTCTTCTAACTTCCTACCGACCCTTGCTATACCCTTTCCTCATCTCGGCCATCTCTAATATCGCCGCATGTTGATTTTACACAATTCCTGTACCAAGAAGATCTTTGCACAGAACCAATGTTGCATTGCCACCTATTCATTTTATTTGATCTTATACTATTTTTTCCTTTCGTCATTTGTCCCTTTTACGCCTTTTTGTATTACTAAGAATCTCCTTTTTATGTACACCTCGTTATAATTTCTTTATTTGTATTATTGCCCTAGAGACTTACTACAAATAATCCCTCCTCCTTGTAAGCTGGAATTATCTTACTTCAGAAATAGATGTCGACTCTGATTTTTTTGTTTTCTTTTTTTTTTTTTAAATTCGATTTTGATTTTCTATATTCCGATTAATACTGAACTCTAACCCATTTAATATTAATCGTTGAAAAAAAGTAATTGAGAAATTCCGGTTCTTTTATAAAAAATTTTAGAATCGCTACCCGACCGAAGTTAGGAAAAAAAAAAAGAAACCATAATCAATTAAGTAGATCAATTACGATTTGGCTACCGATCTTCGATTTTAATTTTATATAAACCAGAGGAATCTGAATCCCGGGGTTAACCTATTAAACCTTAATAAGTACTACTATTTATTTACTGAAATTAATTTTATTCTTCAAATTATAATATTTTTAAGGAAAAAATAAAAACCAAAAGAAAATAAAAAAAAAAAACCTAAGTTTCTACAAATTTTATCGTCGCCCTAAAAGTCCCTATGTATCCACTAGTCGAGATTAAACAACCGTAGTCCTTTCTAAAAAATCTTTAGTATGTTGGTTTATTTTAATTTTTGAAAACCGACCGAGTTTACGTTATCAATTGATTCAGTTTATTCAAAAAAATCTAAAGAGATCCTAACTCTTGAGTGATTTTATTTAAAAAAAAAAAAAACTCTTTAAAAGTCTTAAAATTTTTTAAAAGGATTTTTTATTATTAGTTTTTATTTTAAAAATTTTCTATGGGATGAATCATTAAGAAGAAAAGAAAAAAACCTAATCCTAACAATCCCTAAACTAATACATATAACTATCTACCAAAAATAGAATGATTCATATAATACACTTATATAAGAACTAATAGTAAAACCCCTATATTAACATATTCATATATTATATATTATGTGTACTAATAGATAATGATATTATAAAACTAATCCTAACAATCCCTTATCTAATATCTATATACCTTTATATATATATATATATATATATATATATATTACTACTAAACAATTATCTACCTAAGTAAATTAACAATATCAAGGAATATACTTAATATAAAAACTAATACTAAAGTTTCTTAAACTAAGATATTCATATATATAATATATATTTACTAGTAAATAACTAATGAACTAATAACATGATAATAATATAATAATAATCAAATAAAAACAAACAAAAAAACTAACCAACAATAGAACTCACTTGATCACATGCATTTGTAAAGCGATGCTAGGAGTGCTCGTGTGCGGTTAAGTCTGCTGGAACACAGCAGTGGGTTGAGTTCGTCAGAGAGAGGGAGTTGATTGAGAGTAGTTGGCGAGAACCAGTAGCGTTGGGGTTGGCAAACCGATGTGCGAAAGAGGGAATTAGTGATCCGTATACAGTACCCCGTGCTTGGTGAATTCATGCCAGTGTATATTGTGTTATGAGTGTGCGGCCGCAGTTGTCATGGCTGTACGAAGTATGATGTTAGTGAATTGTGTCTAGCAAAGGTCCAGGTTGCTACTGTCAAGTGTTGGTTGGGATGTAGGGTTTTGGTGGTGTAATAGTGACGAGTGTAGAGAGCTGCAGCTATGGGGGGTACGGTGTGTGACATTGTTTTGCACTTGGTCTTCATGTGATCTGCAGCGGCGTGACGTTGGTTATGTTGAATTTAGTATTGGAGTTGCATGATCAGCGTGTGGTGAGCATACATGCTATGCAGCAATGTAGGCAGTGCTAGATGTGCATTGTAGCCGTGAAGCATTGGTCCGCGAGGAACTACAGTGGTGATCATGCAGTGGAGTTCGGAGTGTTTTAGGTGAGTGGCTGATCTATTCGACCTTGGAGTTCGGTTATGGAGCTGTCAGATTGTTGCTGGCGTATTGGTTGACATTATTGGGGATTTCGTTAACGTTTTGTGTTTAGATTGGTATGTGACGTGTTGTGGACTACTCGGATGCAGAGTTGTTTAGCATGGATGGAGTATAGTGACGTCGTGGACTACTGCAACACAATGTGAACTGTCACTGTGTTCAGTGGCTTAGTGTGGAGCACGGCGGCATATTGCTATGCAACTGCGAGTTCTGCAGTAGAGTTTGGTGCGTTCGTTGTTGCTTGAAACTACGGTCTACAATGGAGTGCAGTCATGTGGTCGTAAGTTATTCGTGTGCAGTTGCTATAGGATGTGGTCTATTATTGTGCGCGGATTGGTGCTTGTTGGATAAGGATGCAGTTTGGGTCGTGGATTGGGGCTTGGTGGTTGACGTGTAGAGTTTGGAGTTGGTTTGAAGATGTTGGTTGAAAACTAGGCAAAAGAGAAAGTATGCTATTGGTTGAAGTGCGTAGAGAGTGGTTATTTGGTTGTTGTTGAGGATTGAGTTTGGCTTCAGCAAGGATGGTGTGGATGTGAACTGTGTAGGTGATGAACTTGAGAGAAAGTGGACTGTAGCTCTTCTTTCCTTCCCGAATGTATGTGTGTAATTTCTTAATGAGTGTAAAATGTTGTCCTTTTTAGATCGCGTGATATTTATTTATAAAGCTTGAACCAAACCGTATCGAATCATATCTATTATATTGATTTTAATTTATTTTGATAAAAATTAAATTAGATATGAATCATTTATATTAATTCAAATCTAATTTAATAAAAATCAAACTAGATTCAAATCTTTTATAATGATTCAAATCCAATTTAATTCGATTCGATTCAATTCAAATGCGAATCACGTACACTTAACTCGCTAAAATGAAACAAAAATAAAACGTACATAAGTGCCTAATAAGACTCAAACTTGTAACCTTAAGTTAATCCAATGCCCATGCTCTTATACTTATCCGTTAGATCGTTAGCCTATACCTTAATACTTAGTACAATTAAATTGTACTTAAACCACTCGACGCTTTAAAATAAAATTATTTGAACCGAATTAAACTAATTGTCCCAAAATAATTTACTATTTAAAAAATCTAAAAATCTTTATAATAATTTTTTTCTTTTCTATTTTTCTTGTATTTTCATCATTTTTTCAATTTTTATTATTTATTTATTTTATATTTTTCTTACTTTTGAGTTAGGACCCTATTATAAAAATTAAAAAAAAAAAAACTATAACTATAACTATTAGGGGTAAAAATCAAGTGTCTATAACAGACTTTAAATATTCTATTCTTACAAGATAACCCTCTTCAAGTCCTTTTCATACACTCTTATCTAATCTTATCGAGTAATTCAAGATTAGTAGTAAGTGGACTTTGACATCAACTCACGTGTCATATCAAATGAAGTGTTAAGTCGTATTGTGTTTGTTGGTGTATTATATCCTTCGAGTAGTTTCACGTCAACTACTCAAGTCAATTCTTAGACCAATTTACTCTATTTTCTTTGATATTTTGAAGGATCCATTGGTTTGAATTTACTATGGTAAACCCTAGTGATAACTAAACTCCTAGGCACATCATATAATCCTAGTATCAAAGCTTGAGGTTATAACTGAGAGCTATGTAGTGATAGTCCTTACTAGCTTGTTGTTCGTGATACTCTATTTTCATCTAGAGGAATAGAGCAAGTTCACAGTTCACAATTTGCATAGTATTTGTGTGTGTTGAAGGATTTCCTGTATGAAGAGTATTTTCTAAAGCTTTTGTTTTAAGAATGTTGAATTGTAGTGTTCAAAGAGAAATTAATGATGCCAAGAGTGATTTTCATGATTGTGGTCGAGTTACCTAACAAACCCTACATACTATTGATGAGAAGATACAAGACATTGCTGCTATTGTAGCTAATTTGACTATTTCAATATAGAAAAGTCTTAGAGATTGGGCTAAAAGAGAGAGTAGTTGAATAGGGTAGAGAAATGAGAGATAAGCTTAGAAGGCAGCACCCCATCGTGCCAATAAAATGGTGAGAAGAAAGTTAAAGTTGGACAAAGTAGAGAAGTATGAAGAAGAAGAGGAATAGTATGTTGGGATTGATAAGCGTGAGTTTAGAGTACCTAAAGGTGCCAAACACCTCAAGGTATAGATTTCGAGCTTTAATAGGTTTAGTAATATTGACGATTAACTAGATTAGGAGGAGAAGATCGAGAAGATATTCGACTTCTACGATTATGAAGATACTATTAGTATCCAAGTAGTTGCCTTGGAATTTTCTAGATATGTAGCAATGTAATGGAAGAAGTTGCAGAATGCCCACCTAAGAACCCGACGAGAAGTTTGGACATGGAATGAAATGAAGAGGGTCTTAAGTGGTAGGTTCATTCCTGAACACTACGAACAAGATACTTTCAAATGTCTCTAAGACTTAAGACAAGGTAGTAGATTAGTTGATGACTATGTCCAAGGGTTTCAATTACTCATGATCCAATGTGATGTCAATGAACCCAAGACGAGAATTATCGCAAGGTTTATTCCTAGGCTTAGGACCGAGATTGGTAACATAGTAGAGCTATAGAGTCTTGCGACTCTAGATAAAGCCATCAAGGTAGCACAAAGAGTCAAATGGCAGAGGCAGAACCAGGTTAGTCGACTGCCAAGTAACTGGCCTATGCTGCCAAATAGAAATAACATGCCAAACCGACTAAGGACTGATTGAGCATCAAGTAGTTCCAAGGTATAACGTTGAAGGAAAGTGCTGATTTGACCAAAAGAAAGCTGAGGTAAGAGCAATGTTGAGGAACCTAAGATCCAAAAAAACCAAGGTCAAAGCTCTAAAAGAAGGACCCAAGAAATCAAATGCTTTAAATGTCTCAGTTATGGGCACATGGCTAGTCAATGTCTTAACCGCCAAGTCACAACTATTAAGGGAGACAATAAAAGAGTTTCAAGAAGACCTCGATGTTGAGACACCTCTTGAGGGCAGTGCCAAGTATTATTTTGTTGTTCGATGGTTCCTTAATGCATTTGTAGTTGATGAGAATAAGCATAGGGTGAACCTCTTCCATACGAATTACCGAGTAAATGACAAGCTATGCACCTTGATCATTGACGGAGGGAGCTACACTAATGTCATAGCACAAGGGGTAATTAAGGGCATGGAACTGCCAACCCTTCCACATCTTAAGCAATATAAGATTCACTAGCTGAATGAGAAAGGAGGCTTACATGTTGCCAAGTAGGTTAGAGTACCAATTATCATTGGTGATAGGTATAAAGATGAGGTGTTGTGTGATTTCCTTCCGATGTGCACTTCTCACATATTACTCAACTGACCATGGCTATTTGACTTGAGAGTATTGTACGATGGGTATAAGAACACCTACATATTCCAAAAGGATGGGAAGAAAATTATAATAACACCCATGAGTCTTAAGGAAATGCAAGAAGCCCAAGAGAAAGTTGCTAGGTCACTATGATGGAAGTCCTTGGTGATTTTTTGAGCTCAATTTGCCCGAGAAGCCAAAGCTAAGGACTATGTGCTCCTTTTAATCAGGAAACTCTTAGAGGTAAGAGAAGCCGAGAGCTTACCTGCTAAGGTGTAGCAACTTCTTCAAGACTATGCCAACCTATTTCCTGATGAGATACTGAAAGGTTTACCTTCGTTAAGAGGTATTAAGCATTGCAACGATCTCCAGCTTGAAGCTGCCTTACCGAACCAACCCACTTATAGGCTCAATCCCGATTAAGCAAGCAAGCCTAAGAAACAAGTAGATGAGTTGGTAAAACTCGGATAAGCCCGAGAGAGTATGAGCCCATGTGTCGTACTAGCTTTATTAGTTCTAAAGAAAGATAGGTCATGGAGAATGTGCATTAATAGCCATGCCATCGAAAAAATTACTATTAAGTACCAATATCCGATCCTACAGTTAGATGATATGCTTAATGAGTTGCATGGTGCCTGCATTGTTTCAAAGATTGATCTAAAGAGTAGCTACCACCAAATACAAATGAGGCTAAGAGATGAATGGAAGACGACTTTCAAGACAAAAGATGACTTGTTCAAATGGATGGTAATGCCATTTGGCCTAACTAATGCGTCAAGTACGTTTATATGGCTAATGAATCACGTACTTAGAACATTGATCGGCAAATGTGTTATGGTTTATTTTGATGACATTCTAGTCTACAGTGCCAACCTCATCACTCATATTAAGCATTTAAGATCAATGTTCAACATCCTCTATACCAAGAGATTATTCGGCAACCTGAAGAAATATGTGTTTTGTTAAAGCGAAGTTGTATTCCTCGAATATGTTGTCTTAAGGAAAGGAGTTCAAGTTGATGACGAGAAAGTTAAAGCTACTCTTGAGTGGCTTATGTCGACTAGTGCTGCTGAAGTCAGGAGCTTCCATAGTCTAGCTTTGTTCTATTGGAGATTCATTCAAAACTTCAATTCCATAACTACACCATTAACTGAATTGACCAAGAAGAACACTGAGTTTAAGTGGTCGGAGAAAGCTTAGAAGAGTTTTGAAGATGTGAAGTCTAAGTTAACATCCGCTCCAGTACTCACCTCGCCGAATTTCGAGAAAGTTTTTAAGGTTGAATATGATGCATCTGGAGTTGGCATTAGTGCTGTCCTTATGCAAGAGCATTGACCAATTGCCTATTTCAATGAGAAACTCCACAGAGCTACCTTGAATTGCTCAGCCTATGACAAGGAGTTATATGCCCTTGTCTGAACATTAAAGAACCAGTAACACTATCTGTTGCCAAGAGAGTTCATTATCAACTTAGATCATGAGTCTCTCAAGCATCTTCACGAGCAGCAAAAACTTTCTCGATGTCATGCCAAATGAGTTGAATTCCTAAAGACTTTCTACTACATCATCCAGTATAAGAAGGGGAGCACCAATACTGTGGCTGATGCTCTTTCTCATCACCATACCCTTATTACAACTATGCAAGCCAAGGTACTTGGATTTGGCACCCTACCTAATCAGTATGAGCACAATCAGTATTTTGGGCCTTTAGTGGCCAAGTGTAATGTTGGAGGTGTTGTAGATAGATTTTACTTAAGTCAAGGGTTCTTGATGAAAGGCAAGCAAGTTTGTGTGCCGAGTGGTTTGGCTAAAGAACTACTCGTCCATAAAGCTCATGCTGGAGGTCTAGCTGGCCATTTCAAAGAAAAGAGGATGGCTAAAATACTAAAAGAATGTTTCTACTAGCTTAGGATGGTGAGAGAAGTATGTCGAGTTCTTTGGAGGTGCGAGGTTTATAAACATGCAAAAGGAAAGAGAGAGCCGTATGGAGAGTACACACCCCTATCCATACCTAAGCGCCCATGGATCGACCTAAGCATGAATTTCATGCTCAACCTTCCCTAAACACTAAGAAGACATGATTCCATTATGGTTGTGGTTAACCGTTTTAGCAAAAGGAGCCACTTCATTCCTCTCATTCTCTGCCATAGAACTAATGATGCTTTATTTATCATTAACCTCTTTTTGCAGGAAATTGTACATTTGCATGGGCCGCCGAGAAGTATTGTATCCTACCGTGATTTGAAGTTTACGAGTTTCTTCTAGAAAACCCTATAGAGGAATCTAGGCACTAAGCTTATGTATAATACTTCTTACTACCCTCAAACAGACGGCCAAATCAAAGTAGTAAATAGGATAGTCGGCAACCTTCTATGAGAAGCTATGGGGAAGAATTTACACGATTGGGACCTATGCCTACCTGTCATTGAGTTCACTTACAACCAATCAGTTCACAACTCAATAGGAAAGTTACCTTTTGAGGTCATCTATGGACTTAACTCGAACTTGTCCCTAGATATAGCTATTAACCCAATCGTACAAGGGGAAAGTCAATTTGGCCTATAATGCACCAAGGAAATCCAAAAGTTGCATCAGAAGATTGTTGAATAACTAGTACGAACTATAACCTGGTAGAAGGAACAAGGAAGCCGTGGAAGGAGACGAGTGGTTTAGTAGTTTACAACCTCAAAGACTTTGTCTAGGTCTACTTTAGCAAGGAGTGTTTCCTTGGAAAGAGAACGAATAAGCTTTCCCCCAGATTAAATGGACCTTTTAAGATCCTTGAGAGCATCAACGACAATGCCCATAAGCTAAAGCTGCTCGACAAATACAGTGTATCTACTATTTTTAATCTGACTAATCTGAGACCCTATATACTTGATAAAGAAAAGGGCCAAGATTTGAAGGCAAATCTTCAACAACCTTAAGGAACTGATGGGCTACTAACCATTAGTACTCTTACTCGCACATGTCTCCAAGGCCTCCAATCCCTTACAAGAAGAATTCTCTCTTAGCAACCCACCAATGATAAGAAACTCTATGTGGAAGAAGGGTGGTTGAATTCTTTAACAATTCTAAGAGGTTACACCCAGCTTTGTTCTCTCTCTTATGCTGACGTCGACTATTCGTTTGTCGGGAGCTTTGTACCGAATGATCAAACTTCCAGTTGCCAAGAGACACCTATCGAGTGACAAGACATTCTTCTTCGTGCTGAGTACTTTTCTTCTGACTTCCTATTGACCCTTACTGTACCCTTTCCTCATCTTGGCAATATCTTAATTCTATACAGTTGCTATATCTAAAGTGATGGGAATCAAGCTACAAGACCCTTAACTCGCAGTCGAGCCCGAAGACTAAAGGGTATGGTATGACAAATCCTTATGTTCCAACTAACCCCTACCGAGGCTGAATACTTACTTGTCGAGTTACGTCTAATGCCATGCCATATGACTGGCCTTTATTCTGTGGCATAATAAGTTGACGATTACTCTCTATTGCTGAGTTGCCCGATCACTCAGCATCATCCTTGCCAAGAAGCCGAAAGAGAGAATCCGGACTGATTAAGCCATCCCTACTCAGATAAGCTCATCTGTCCGAACATTTTGTCTGCATCTCCTAACAACCCCGCCAAAGCCGTATTGCTACGTGTATAGTATCACATGTAGAATTTGTAACACTAATAATTATTTTCCATATATATTCATTTTTACCCCTTTATAATATGTACATTACACCTTTAAGAAATGTCCTTTTTGTATTTTCCCTTTTAGACAAGTTGCCCTAGTTTGTAGGTATAAATACCCCTGTACTTGTAGTTGTAACACATCAGATTATCTTCAACATACTCTTTGAGTACTTTCTTCCTTGCATACATACTGTTGTTTACTCTCGACATCACTCTTATCATTTCTCTTACGTAAGGTTAGGTAGCGAGTAACCTCATTAGACCAATTCATACATCATATAGAATTGTGACATGAGTCCTCAGAAGTTTCATTGATGCATCATATCTTCTGGAACTGTTCATGAGTTTTTGCCTATTGTTTCATTCATCATTATCGCTCTTTTCGCACTTTCCCATTGATCCTTTTCGAGCTTTCTACAAGCTCGAACCCATCCAATGACCAACCTTGTCTGTTCTTGATCACGATTTGCACCATCTTGGTATTAGAGTGGAAGTTTTGTGTGAACCAAAGTTAGTTCTTTTTGAATTTTTGTTGTGCTCTATTTTGCCTGTATAAAATAGAGTCAGTTATTGAGTTTATTTGACTGCTATGTTGTTAGCTATTCACTTTTTGAAGCGTTTGTTTAAATTCTGAATCTGTGAAAAAAAATAACAGACCCAAATATGAATATTGGTATTGGTGATGATAGTGGAGTAGTCTACCATGGGCGTCAATTTTAAGGAACTCCTAAAAGCATTAACGAGAGGCTCGATGAGATAGCTAACCTCTTAGTAAATCTAACCCAAGCTATTCATGTACTGTCTTGTCGACCCACTAAAGCCACTCAAAACACTCCACAAGCTGCTCAACCTGTTAGAGGTCAGAACTCAGCTTAACCATTTCGAGGTAGAGGAAGAAGAGTATGTTGAAGAGGAGCGTATACAAGTCCCTAGAGTATCTGACCATATGAAGCTTCGGATTTTGAGTTTCAATGGATCTAAGAATGCTGACTAGTATCTAGAGTGGGAAGAGAAAATGGAGTGTATGTTTGATCATTACCAGTATGAGGATTACAAGAAAGTGACTGATGAGAGGCTCGATGAGGGAGTTAACCTCCTGGTGGATTTGACCTAAGCTGTTCATGCACTGTCTTACCAACCTACTGAGGCCACGCAAAACACTCCACAAGCTGCTCAACCTGTTAGAGATCAGAACCTAGCTCAACCATTTCGAGGTGGAGGAGTTGGCAGACGAGTAAGGCAAAGGATAGACATGAGAGAGCTTGATAAGGAAGAAGAAGAGTATTTTGAAGAGGAGCGTTTACGTATCCCCAGAGCATCTGACCATGTGAAGCTTCGGATTCCAAGTTTCAATGGATCTGAGAATGTTGACAAGTATTTAGAGTGGGAAGAGAAAGTGGAGCATATGTTTGATTATTACCAGTATAAGGATTACAAGAAAGTGAAGACTGCTACTGTTGAATTTTTCAAATATGCCACCATGTGGTGAAAAAATTTTCAAGCCATGAGAAGGAAAGAGGGGTATCAAGAGATAAATACTTGGCTCGAGATGAAGAGAGTACTTAAAAACAGATTCATACCAGAAACATATCTCTAAGATACTTTCACTCGGCTTCAGGAGCTGACACAAGTAGGCCAAACTGTTGATGAGTATGTTCAGGAATTCCAAATGGTTATGATACGATGCAAAGTGGAGGAACCACCAGCCTAAACTGTCTCAAGATTTGTTATTGGGTTAAGAGGAGACATCCGAGACATTATGGAACTCTAATGATTTGACACGATGGATGAAGCTATTAAGATTGCCCAGCATATAGAGAGGCAAAGAAGAAGTTGAGTAAAGACCTGAATGCCGACTAACCTACCCAGACATGCAAGTAACCGAATACTACCGAATATTAAACTGAGCAGAAAAATCGACTTGAAGATGTAGTGCTGACCTGAACGTATGAGAAGGGGCAAGGGTCTAGTAGGAAGACCAGCCAGATCAAATGCTTCAAGTACTAGGGGTTCGGATATATGACTACTCAGTACCCAAAGACATCTTGAAGTTAGACATAGAGAGTATGGATGAGGAACCCAAAGAGGAGGAGGTTCCTGCCGAGAAAGAGTTAATTGAGGAAGACGTGTATGTCGAGGACTTGGACTAGCTACTCATGATTGTCCGGCGTACTATGAGTGTAGAACCCTCACGAAAGGAGAAGCAGAGAGAGAACTTATTTCATATCACTTGCAAGGTGAATGAACAGACGTACGCCCTCATCGTGGATAGTAGGAATTGCACTAATGTGGTGTCAATCGGCCTAGTCTCAAAACTGAGGTTATTGATTGTTGCACATCCAAAGCCGTACAAATTGCACTAATTGAGTGAGAAGGGAGCATTATACATCACTCGGCAAATACTACTGCCAATCACTATCGGCAATTACTTCGACCAAATTCTCTGTGACGTATTGCCCATGTGCGATTCCCACGTATTGTTAAGTAGACCATGGCTATTTGATAAGAGAGTCATCTATAACGATTATAGGAACACTTACATGCTTAAGAAGGATGATCGGAAGATCACGCTAAATCCAATGCCGCCAAGAGAAGTTCACAAGTTACAGATGAAACTTTCGCGTATCGAAGAAGGCTCTAATGATGAGTAGAGCTGAGCTCCAAGAGGCCATTAATGCTAATGAGCCAACCCTTCTACTGGTCAAGCAACTACTGGAAATGAAGAAGCGGGACGATTTACCCCAAGAGGTGAAGGAACTGTTGGGTGAATATGCCGACTTGTTCCTAGAACAGTTACTTGAAGGGTTATCCCCAACCTAAGGCATAAAGCACTACATTGACTTAGTACTCAGTGCTGCACTACCAAACAAGCTAGCTTATTGTGTGAATCCTGAACAAGCTTCTAAGCTTCAATGTTAAGTCAATGAGTTATTGGAAAGAGGATACGTAAGAGAGAGTCTCAGCCCTTGTGCTGTGCCTACACTTCTAGTGTTAAAGAAGGATAAAACCTGGTAGATATATGTTGACAGTCAAGCCGTAAACAAAATCACGATCAAATACAGGTATCTAATCCCGAGGCTAAAAGATATGTTGGATGAACTAAGTAGAGCCAAATTTTCAACAAGATTGATCTCAAGCTTGGCTACCATCAAATCCACATAAAGCCAGGAGACAAGTGAAAGACTACGTTTAAGACTCGACATGGACTTTAAGAGTGGATAGTCATACCCTTCAGCTTGTCAAATGCTCCGAGCACCTTCATGAGGCTTATGAACTATGTGTTGAGACATCTCATCGAGAAGTATATCATGGTATACTTCGATGACATCCTGATCTATAATGCCGACATACCGAATCACTGTGAAAACATCAGAGTAGTCTTAGATATTCTCTATGCCGAAAGATTATTAGCAACCTAAAGAAATGTTGCTTTTGCCAAGAGGAAGTTGTATTCTTGGGCTATGTAGTTAGTGGAGGAGGCTTACAAGTCGATGATGAGAATATCCGAGCAATTGTTGAATAGCTGACCCCTACTACTTTTGCCAACATAAGAAGTTTCCATGGATTGGCTTCGTTTTACTAATGGTTCATTAGGAACTTCAGTACCCTCACTACACCACTTACTGAATTAATGAAGAAAAACACCAATTTCCAATAGGCCGAAAGGGAGGAGAGGAGTTTCACCAAGATAAAGAAGAAGTTGACCTCTGCCCCAGTGTTACTATTTCCAGACTTTGATAAAATTTTTGAGCTAAATTGCAATGCATCTGGCATTAGAATAGGCATTGCCCTGATGTAGGAAAGCCAACCAACTAGCTTCCACAATGAGAAGCTCCAAGGACCCTAGTTAAATTACTCCATACATGACAAAGAGCTCTTAGCACTAATTTAAGCACTGCAAGTGTGGTAGCACTATCTACTGTCGAGAGAATTTATTATATATACTGACCACAAGTCACTGTGGTACCTCCAAAGTCAAACCAAACTATCTAAGCAGCAGGCGAGATGGGTTGAATTCCTTGAGAGATTCAATTTTGTGATCAAATACAAGTAAGGAAAGAGTAATATAGTTGCAAGTGCTCTTTTGAGGAGGCATGCACTCTTGTCAGAACTATAGACTAGACTCTTTGGTTTTGCAAGTATCAAAGAACAGTACTCCAAAGATCCACACTTTAGACTAATAATTTTGTGATGCATAGATGGGAGGATAATGGACGAGTATTATGTAGAAGATGGCTATCTATTCCGAAGGGGGAAACCGTGCGTGCCGACTTGTTCCCTACAGGAATTATTAATCAGAGAAGCCCACAGCGGCGGACTCTTTGGACACTTTAGAGAAAGGATGACCTATGAACTATTGAATGGTCGATTCTTTTGGCCGAGAATGCCAAGAGATGTGCATCGAGTGGTTGAAAGCTGTGCTGTGTGCAAAAAGGCCAAGTGCCGAGCCGAACAAGGAAAAACAATGCCCTTACCTATTCCGACGAGGCCGTAGATTGAACTAAGCATGGACTTTGTTCTCGAACTGCCAAGAATTACCCAAGGAAAAGATTTTGTAATGGTCATCGTGGATTGGTTTAGTAAGATGGCACACTTTGTACCTTGCACCAAAACTAATGATGCTTCGACTATTGCTTCTCTTTTCTTACAAGAGGTTGTACAGATACACGGTGTACTAAGAAGTGTAGTTTTCAACAGAGACCCGAAGTTCTTGAGCCATTTCTCGAGAACCTTATAGCGTTGGCTAGGAACCAAATTACTCTTCAATACAGCAAGTCATCCCCAAACCAACGACCAAACAGAGGTGGTTAATCATACTTTGGGTTCACTACTCCGAGCTGCAGTAGGCAAGAACTTGGCCGATTAGGACATCTACTTACCAGTAGTCGAGTTTGCTTATAACCGAACTATACATGACACTACTAAGCAAACCCTCTTTGAAGTGGTTTATGGATTCAATCCCGAGTTGCCCCTCGATTATGGCCCTATACCCACACCTGTACAAGAGGACCCCAACGCCTCGGCCAAAGCACAATCCCTTCAGTACATCTATAATAAGGTCACTCGACACATCGACTAAGCTACTAGAAGAATGTGTGAAAAGACTAAAGGTCAGTTAGCTAAACAATTTCAGCTGAGAGACTTAGTATGGCTACATCTCAGCAAGGAGCAGTTCCTTAACAAAAGGAAGAACAAGTTATCTGTAAGAGTAGAAGGACCTTTCAGAATCCTCTAGAAAATCAGTGACAACGCCTACAAGTTGGAACTACCTGAGGACTATAGGGTTTCTGATACCTTCAACATTGCCAACCTCAGTCCATATCACCCTGATGGAGGATTGAGTGAACACCATTTGAATTTGATCCCAAATCCAAAACAACCCAGAAGGAATTATAGGAATCAAGCTACAGGACCCTTAACCTGCAGTCAAGCTTGAAGACTGGAGGAGTTGGCACAACAAATCCTCATATTCTAACCAACTCCTATCGAGGCCGAACACTTACTTGTCGAGTCATCTCTAATGCCATGCCATATGATTACCCTTTATTCTGTGGCATGTCGAGTTGACGATTACTCTCTATTACCGAGCCGCCCAATCACTCGACATCATCCTTACCAAAAGCTGAGAGAGAGAATCTAGACTGATTATGCCATCCTTACTCAAACAAGCCTATATGTCTATACTTTTTGTCCGCATCTCCTAACGACCCTGCCAACGTCGTATCACCATGTGTACAGTATCACATGTACAATCTATAGCACCAATTATTATTTTCCATGTATATTCATTTTTACCCCTTTGTAACATGTACATTGCACCGTTAAGAAATGTCCTTTTTGTCTTTTCCCTTTTAGGTAAGTTGCCCTAGTTTGCAGGTATAAATACCCCTGTACTTGTAGTTGTAACACATCAGATTATCTTCAACGTACTCTTTGAGTACTTTCTTTCCTGCGTAAGTAATATTGTTTACTCTCAACATCACTTTTATCATTTCCCTCAAGCAAGGCTAAGTGGCGAGTAACCTCATTAGACCAATTCGTACATCATATCGAATTGTGCCGGGAGTCCTCAAAAGTTCCATTGGTGCATCATATCCTCTAAAACTATTATGGTTTTTTACTTACTGTTTCATTCATCATTATCGCTCTTTTCGCACATTCCCATTAATCCTTTTCGAGTTTTCTGCAAGCTCAAACCCATCCAACAACCAACCTTGTCTGTTCTTAGTCATGGTTTGCACCATAGAGGATCTTTGCATAGAACCAATGTTGAATTACCACATGTTCATTTTATCTAATACTGTACTATTTTTCCCTTTTGTCATTTGTCCCTTTTACCCATTTTCGCATATACTAGGAATCCTTTTTTTATGTATACCTTTTTTCTAATTTCTTTATTTGTATTGTTGCCATAGAGACTTATTATAAATAATCCATCCTTCTTGTAGGCTGGAATTATCTTACTTCAGAAATAGACTTTGAATATTTTATTTTAGAGAGAGAACCTTCTCCAAGTCCTTTGCATATACTCTTATCTAACTTACTGAGTAGCTGAGGATTAGTAGTAGGTGAACCTTGACATCAACTTATGCATCATATCAAGTCGTATTGTGTTTGTTAGTGTATCATATCCTCCAAACAAATTCACATCAGCTACTCAAGTCAGTTCTTAAACCAATTCACTTTATTTTCTTCAATATTTCAAAGGACCCATTGGTTTAAATTTGTTACGGTAAGCCTTAGTGATAACTGAGCTTCTAAGCACACCACCACCTAAAGAAGGGAAGGAGAATGGGAGATTAGGAGTTAGGATGAAATGAAGAAGGTTATGAGGAGAAGGTTTGTGCCGAGCTATTAATTGGATGATGCTTTCAAAAGATTATTAGAGTTGAGGCAAGGAAGATCAACTGTTGAAGCTTATGTCAGCGAATTCTAGATGTTAATGATCCGATGCAAAGTCAACAAGCCAAAATATTGGATTATATCTCGATTCATAGGCGGAATAAAGTACAAGATTAGAGATATCTTAGAAACCATAAATATTAGGTCACTTGACGATGCAATCCGAGCTACTTAAAGGATAGAAAGGCGCTGAACACCCATCAATTGACCTAATAGTATCCAATCTATTCCAAGTAAACCTATACGAACAGAACCAAGTAAGGTTGCTAAGACCCAACCTGCTCAGACTACACAAGCAAAGGAAAAGGAAGTTCCGAGGAAGTTTGAGAAAAGCCAAAGTTCAGGCAAGAAAACAAGTGAGATCAAGTATTTCAAATACCAAGGATTTAGACATATGGCCACTCAATGTTTGAATAGAAGAAATATGTTGATCCAAGGCGAGGTGCTAATAGTTGAAGTAAACAGTATTGACAAGGAAGTAGAGGAGCAAAAAGAAGACGGATGGGGCCGAGCTATCTAAGGAGTAAGTTATTTATAGTGAGGAAGGTAACTTTATGCTAGCCACTCTAGTTTCGAGAAAGACAACGAGTGTTAGTCTTATGCCTAAAGACCAATAGAGGGAAAATCTCTTCCATATCGAATGTAAGGTAAATGAGTCACTGTATGCTTTAATCGTTGACAGTAGGAGCTACACCAATGCAACCTCTACATTTATGGTCCAATAATTGAAATTGCTAACCAAGCCCCACCTAAAACCTTATAAGCTACATTGGCTTAATGATAAAGGAGCCTTACAAGTGAATAAACAAGTGTCCATGTCGATCTACATTGGCAATTATCAAGATGAAGTACTTTATGATGTGTTATCCATGAATGCATCCTACATTCTACTTAGATGACAGTAGATGTTCGATTGAGTAGTTATATATGATGGAAGGAGGAATACATGTTCCTTAGAGCATGAAGGCATGAGGGTGAAATTGAGTCCTATGACTGTCGAGCAAGTAAAGGTCATGCAGTCCTAACTAAGCCAAACCCTGAAGAAAGAGGCTTTAGTAATTACCCAAGTTGAGTTAAAAGGAGAAATAGAGCTCAAAGGATCAACCTATTTGTTGGTTTAAAGAATATTGGAGATGAGGTCTAAAGTGAGGGAGCAACCCATTGAAGTGAAAACTGTCACGCCCCGAAGCGGCAGAGTCGTAACAGCCCCCGCCGTATAAACCATCATAAGATAGAAGTTGGCCTTACAACCGCTATCTTAGACCTGATCTACACAAGGCGTCCACGACTAACCTGCTTTGAAGGAAACAGTTTGTAATTTAAATAAATCATTTATCTAAGAAAGTGAGGAAATATATATATATATATATATATTATAATACAGTTATTGCAATTAAGGTTTACAATATTTCTTCGTAATATATTTCCTAGTTGTTACATCATTCGAAAATGAAAAATAATTCTAAAATAAAAACTTAGACCTTAAAATAAG
Organism: Lumnitzera littorea; assembly: GCA_024138015.1. NCBI lineage: Eukaryota > Viridiplantae > Streptophyta > Magnoliopsida > Myrtales > Combretaceae > Lumnitzera > Lumnitzera littorea. The sequence goes on along the minus strand of JAMXBB010000001.1, from coordinate 12,776,846 downwards.
TGTTTATTTTTCAATGTTTTTCCTCACTCCCCAAGATCCAACAGTTGCTAGCTTCAGAGTAGTTGTTGCCGCTTCTGAGCCAGCACCTGCACGATGTCTATAAGGATGTGAGCAACCACAGCTCAGTAAGTTAGGACAAAGGACTTAAAACTATACCATACACACAACAAAGTTTTCAATCACTTATTAGGTGCAATGTATGTGCAAGCAAATCCCATCGCACTACGTTATCCGGCCCGTCGTAAGATTAAAGAAATTGCGCCCGCTCTAATCCGGGTTGAGGAGTTGCCATTAATGCAACAGCTCACGACCAAACCCAGGCTTGTGTAATGGAGACCTTGCTCCTCCCGCGACTACCTTCGAACCACTGCCTTCACCCTCGCCGCGACCTCCTCTCCTGTCACTTAGTTCGACTGAGGATGAAGAAGGGACCATTTTGCAATCCTGCTTTATCCCTTCCGAAAAAGTCGGTATTTGGCCGGAGAGTCCTAAGTTCCCCTAACGGGTTGCCATACATGTCCGATTATAATTACTAGTCGGATATTTAATTAAGTCCAGTTTAGGGTGATCAATCATTACATACAATTCATACAATACGTGCCAGAGCAACAAGCAGAGTCATAGCATCACCCATAATCAAGCACATGCACACATTCAACTATCTAACAAGCACAGCCAAGCATAATCTTAAGCCTCCAAAATACATCATCGTATTAATCCCAACTTACCTCGACTCCTCGCTCACTCACTCGAGGTTCGATTTGCTCAGGCCATCGCCGATCATCCCTATAACACAAACGTTGTTTCAGTTTTTCATATAACTATTATAGGTTCATTTTATCCTATAACGCTTATTGTTATGTTTGGTTTAGGGTTTAATATACCTAATTATCTAGGTCTTAAGTCCTTTATAATTATTCTAGGTTTGGGGTTAGGTTCGGGTTCGGGTTTGGTTTCCACATCAATTTCTAAATTAGGTTTTAGTTCGATTTCTAAATCCTAAACATGCTCGAATCCTAATGTGAAATTAATCACATTAAGCTCGAGTATTCAAATATCCTATTGGGTCTTAATTTAGTATTCTAAGCTATTTGGTACATACTAGTCCTAATTAGAGTATCGGATTTATCCCCGATGTGAGAAAATCTTACTTTTTTATATAATTACCTAAAATTCAATCTTAATTCAGATTTAATATTATTCTGATTTTTACTCTAATATTATCTCAATAACCCTATTTTTTTTAAATTTATTAATTTACAATTTCACATATTACTAATTTCTTATATTAATTACCTAATTTCCTAAATTAACCATACTTAATACTCCAAAGGTTAGGATTAGGGTTCCACATCAGAGATTAACACCCCTAAACATCTAATTACTATCTAAATCAGTAATTAATATCCTAATCACCTAATTAACTCCTAATCACCTAATTAACTCCTAATTACCCATTTTATGCCTCATTTTAGGGCCTAAAAATTATTTAAAAATTTCGAAAATTAATTTTTGAAAACGGGCTTCATAGCACTATTCTATATCATCTAAGTAATCTACACAAAAATTTTGGACTTGAAACTACACTCCTAAGGTCATTTATTTTCCGGTTTAATCATGCTAGGTTTTGAACAATTTGTTAAGGACCCTATATTTTTAGACATAATTAAACTAAATCAATATTTTTTCCTAAATCTACATACAATAAAACCTCAGAATAACAAGTTTCATAATTTTCTAGGCAAAATAACTAATTTTACAAAATTACACAAGAATCGAGCTGGAAATTGGACTCACCAGTTTGGGTGGCTCCGGCCATCGCAGGCCGCCGTGGCCTTGTCGGCCGGCCTGGGCGCTGCCACCACCATGTGGTGGTGGTGGCCATCCACTCCCAGCTGCTTGTCTGGTGGGGGTTCCCTTTAAAATCCCTAACTGCACAGTTTTTCTTATTTCTTTTTATTTTATGGATTTTCTCTCGAATTTTTGCCTCTCCCTAATTTTTTCTGATTTCTAACTGTCTAAATGAGTTCCTGGATTTTTCCTGCTATTTATAGGGCTTTAGTGTAATTATTGTGTATTAAATTAGATAAGACAATTACTTTATCCCTTAAATTTTGGCTTTTGTGTTGCCTAATTCTTATTGGTTAATTTTTCTTTTTCTCATCCTGACATGCCACAACCAAGTTTACATCATTCCACACCCTTCTGATTTTTCCATAATTATTTTATAATTTTCTTTAATTATTTGCTTAGTTTTTGGCCAATTTAGGTAATTTCGCGTATTTTTATCTACACGTAAATACATGTGAGGTATATGTGAACATTCCTAATTATTATTTTGGTCATTCTAAAATTTTTAGTATACATATAATCTATCTCTAGTAATTTATTAGTTATTAGATTACACTTTTTGCCTTTTCGGTGATTAGCAATTATTATGCTTAAAATTTGAAAATTTTATAGTCTCTTATTTTATTACTTATTTTCTTAAGTTCAAGTTTACGGTATCATTTTTACTAATATTTCTCTCAATAGTTTATAATTTGGGTTTGATCGGATCTTTTAACCGATCGCCCTAAACTTTAGGTTCTAAATTCAATCCTACGGTCAATTGGCTTAACTTTGGGGCTTACAAAAACATTATTAGAAGAGTTTGTCGATCTGTTCCCAAATGAACTACTAGAAGGTCTGCCTCCCATCTAAGGTATCAAACATGCAATTGACTTGCAACCAAGAGCCGTACTGCTAAACAAGCCTATCTATAGGCTAAATCCTGAACGGGTTGTCAAGTTGTAGAAACAAGTAGATGAGTTAATGAAGAAGGGGTATATACGCGATTCCCTTAGCCCCTATGTTGTGCTAGCCTTATTAGTGCCAAAGAAAGATAGGTCTTAGAGAATGTATGTAGATAGCTAGGCAATCAATCGAATCACCATGAAGTACAAGTATCCAATATCAAGGCTTGATGACCTATTAAATGAGTTGAACGGAGCAAGAGTGTTCTCTAAGATTGACCTCAAATCAAAATGCCATCATATCCGAATGTGTGAAGGAGATGAGTGGAAGATCGCCTTCAAGACGCGTCATGGATCATACGAATGGCTTGTGATGCCATTTGGGCTATCGAACATGCCGAGGACATTTATGCGCTTGGTGAACCATGTGCTTTGAGAATTAATAGGAAAGTTTGTCGTAGTTTATTTTGATGACATCTTAGTCTACAGCCCAAACCTGGAGACTCACTAAGAGCACCTCCAAAGAGTCTTTGTAAAACTCTGAGCTGAACAATTTTACACCAATATGAGGAAGTGCTACTTTTGCTAGCCCAAGGTGATATTCTTGGGGTTTATTATAAGTGGTGGTAGCATATGAGTTGATGAAGAGAAGATTAGAGTAATCACCAAATGGCCAGTGTCAACCATTTTGGTCAATGTGAGGAGTTTCTATAGCTTGGCATCATTCTATCATAGGTTTATAAGGAATTTTAGTACAATTGTGGTGCCAGTCATTGAACTCTTAAAGAAGAACACTGAATTCAAATGGGAAGAGAAGGAGAAGCTTACTACAACCTTCATCCTAGCTCTATTGAACTTTAACAGAGTGTTTAAAGTAGAGTATGATGCATCCAAACTGCCCTATTGACGCAAGAAGGCCAACCTATTGCTTACTTTAGTGAAAAACTTTAGGGAGCTACATTCAACTATTCTGTCTATGACAAGGAGTTTTACTCCTTAATTCGAGCCTTAACGGTATGACAGCATTATTTACTACCTAAGGAGTTTGTGATCTACACCGATCATAAATCCTTAAGATATTTGAAGAGCCAACCCAAGTTATCGTAGAGACAAGCTAAATGGGTCAAGTTCATGGAAGGATTTTCTTATGTTGTGAAATACAAGAATGAGAAGAACAATGTAGTGGCCGATACCTTATCGTGACGACATTCCCTTCTAATTGAACTGCAAACCAAGTTACTTGGTTTCTCCACAATAAAGAATTTGTATGCTAAGGATCCACATAAACACTGGATGATTTTTATAAGGAGGATAAATACTTGTTTAAGAAGAGAAGACTACATATTCCGACCTGTTTCATAAGAGAATTACTAGTGCACGAGGCATATGGAGGAGGATTGATAGGATATTTTAGCCAGTATCGAACTCATGAGGTACTATCCTCAAGATTCTTTTAGTTGAGAATGATAGGAGATGTTTGATCCGCGTTAGAGAGGTATGTAACCTACCGAAAAGCGAAGAGCCGAGCCAAGCAAGGACATTATCTACCCTTGCTTGTCCCGACCAAACCACGGTTTGAGCTAAGTATGGACTTCATGTTAGGATTGTCGAAGATGTCCCGAAGGAAAGACTCCGCCATGGTGGTTATGGATTAATTTAGCAAAATGTCACATTTCATGCCTTGTTCCAAAACTAACGACACTATAGCTATCTCTTTCTTTTTTTGCAAGAAGTGATCAAGCATCACGAAGTACCCAAATCCATTGTTTCAAACCAAAACCTAAAGTTCATGAGCCACTTTTGGAGGACACTATGGAGACAAATGGGAACTAAGCTATTGTACAGTATTGATGCGTCTTTGAGGTAAGACACATGGAGAAACACCATAACAAAACAAATCGACAGCAAACAAAGAAAAGGCTAGCAAAGCCCTAGTCGCTATTGAATGGATATGACACACAACTTGATCCTACTCGGCCTATAATTCACTGGATGTTACTCACCGATTCGAACTAAAGGGTCACTCGCCACTAGTCCTTACGTAAGGTAATAGATAAGAGTTGAAAGGTAATGAGAACACTAGGGTTGCTCAAAGGAAACTTCAATAATAATCTGATGTTGATTGATATTTGCGTACAAGTAAGTGGCGGTTTATATACCCAACCACTAGGGTTGCTTTATATGTATGAAAAGATAAAAGGGTATTCTTATAATTAGGTTATATAATTCATACTAAAAGGGGTAAAAGAGATAAAAAAAATATTTAGTATAGAAAAGTAAAGAATACTTATGGAAAGTCGTGCTAGAAGACACGTGTCACTTAATGGCTAAATGTTAGAAATATGGTACAAGGTAGCATGATGAGTTGTAATGAAGTGATGAGGAGTTTAGGTCCATTATCATAGCCATGAATAATGTAAAATCTTATTTTCTAAAACTACCACTCCTTGAGTTAGGGGCATGATAAGAGTAGAAGTAACTGTTCTTTTTCACATGAACCAGTAGTTGAACATATCTATACATCAGGTGCTGTTTTGAAGTAGTATAATTCAAGTCCTTTGACGAGTCAAGTATAAATATACTGTGACAAAGAGGTGACAACATTAGAGGAGATGAGAAGATATTACACCAGATCGAGAGATCGAACATCAAATCAAGAATATCATATCACCAACCAACACCTATTCATCTTTACACCCATTGTATTTCCATTTTTAGCATAGTTTCTAAGTGTTGTGCCATACTTTTCCTAGAATTACTTTAGAGAGCCAACTGGATTTCATCATTTGTTGCTATAAAACTTCCTATAGTGGAATTCAGAATGGGGTTATGTCTTTCTACTTGTCTTATATTAATTTCTCTATTATTTTTGCATTTTGTTGATATATTTTATTATTTCATCATGTATGAGTAGTAATTAGGACTTGTTACATCAACTTGGTATGAATAAGTGCTTAAATTAATGAGTTCCTGATATTTGTTATTTCTGGTGAATTGAACTTATTTAATTTAAGTATAGTATGGTGCATGACATTGTCTTAAGCTAGATTTCATAGAATATGTTGAGAGATAATTCTATTAATTAGATCTATTGAATAGATCTGATTCATTGGAGCACCAGGTTCCATACTGTAAACAAAATAAATACATTCAAAATGTAAATAAAAATGTTCTTAAAAGTTTATTACATCTAATCTTAAACAACATATTATTACTTGTCTAAAAATCTATATATCTTCATAATTTTCCTTTTCTCTTCTAGCATTATCATCATTCTCGCTATCACTTCTATTTGTAAGTCTTATTACTTTATAAATAAAGTATTGAGTAACAAGCAAATGTAATTATATTAAAAAAACAAGCAAAACCTTACTTAAATTACTAAGAAAATCTCAACAAACTATTGGACTAGTTGAAAAAGTAAAGATAACTACAAAGCAATTTATATCAAGTTGGTGACTTCAAAAAGTTTAAGAAAACTATCGATCTTAAAGAACAAACGCTTATAATAGGCTTTCACATTTACACTCATGCTATACATAGGTTTGTTTCCAATTGTACATATATATATATATATGTATGTCAGCTTGCACAAACCATATAAACATATACACAATACTACACTAAATACACATTTGCCATCTCAATAGTGGCATAACCTTAAAAGATAAATGTATCCAAAAATATCAGCATACACACTTGCACTTTATTATAAGTCTAAGAATAGCAACATATAAAGTAAAACAACAACATATAAGAGGAGGGCATCAATAGAAGAATATAACAACCACCAATATATTGTATTACTAACAAAGTAGACTACTCCTATAATAGAACAAACCTAATCCATAAATAAACCAAAAGGAAGGTAAGTGAATATACATGTAAAATCCTTTAAAACTAGAATATACTGTGTAACCCAACTATTATAACATTGATCTCCAAATCTTATCACAACAAGTGTCCATATAATAAAACTAAATAAAGAAACAAACTAATGAAAAGTATAGATTATGCGTCAAGATAATAACTTAATAAGATTATATTTCAAGATCATTAAAAGATAAACACAACTTATACAAACTAGCAAAAAAATTAGAGCAAGTTGTAACTTTTTTTTATGTAAGTTCAAAAATTGTAACTTTCAAAAAGACTATTATGAGATTTAGAAAAATCAAATAAGAAAGGTTAAACTTTTAAGATATACAACAAGCAAAGAAAGCTAAAACTTATGAATAGGAAATTGGAAAGCTTGAACTTTTAGGATTTCCAAACATCCTTAGAAGAGAAGAGTATACAAGTAATTAACTTCCCATAACAAGAATTGTAGAGTCTCATGATTATATAAGAGGGTTATCAAACTAAATTTTGTTTGCAAATAACATAAATTACACATGAGAATGTAAAAAGGAAGTTGAAATTATTTCCCCCATTAACATGAGAAATATATGATATAAAAAATATGAGAAATGATGTAATTTTGAGAAATTAATCTAACAAGTTTGTTAAACTAGTATTCACTATAGTTGGTGGCGAACTCGCTTCGAGTAAAAATGTATTATTAGCTTATATTCCATAGGAAGGTAATAATTTTGAAGATACAATCCTCATTGAAGATACCTCTCATGTGATACATTAATTCATCTCTCCATTTGAATTGAATGTGAAAAGAGATACAAATAGTCGAATTTGATTCCCAAGGATTCTTTTTAGTTTTCTTTTTTTTTTTTTTTCTTTGAAGTGAAAATGATGTTAAACTAACATAATTGGACACTATTATCTAAAACATAGGAACACTTAAGCCATGAATTACATCACATCAGTTTACCTATACGAAACCTAATGAGATGAAGGAGTTAGAGAGCGTCCAACACATGTTGTAAAATTGTTAAACTATATACATGTTAAAACCTATTGTAGATTCAAGGGACAATTACTTTGCTAGTATACATTATAATGATAATCAAGAGAGCTACATTAGAGTCAAATTATATCTGACCTATTATTTTATATTTTGATCTTTGTGTGAAGAGTCAAGTATGGCATGATCCTTTACTCTATACTAATATAAATTACTTGATTACCACAAAGATAACTCCTAATGCTATCACTTTAAAATTACATTTAATCTCAACCGCCTATACTTATCTAGCACATATTAGGTGACTTACAAATCCAAGTATATTTTATTATTTTAGTCACTATCATATTGAATTGAGGCGATCAATCAGTATCACATATTATGTAAAAACCATTTGAGAAATAATACAATTTTAAAATATCAATCTAATAAGACTATTAATGAAACAACTAGTTACCACTTACACATACACACACACACTTAGGTTGCAACAACCAGCCACCACTCACTATCATTCCCCCAGGTCACCACACCACCACCGTAATTTATTCTTTTAGCACACTTGTTGCAAAAAGTTGCAGTTATACTATCGTCAATACCACACCATCAATCATCTATACTACCCTTCTTTCAATTTATGCAATTGCCTCTATCAAAATCCTAACTACCCTTCTAATTTCAAGCAAGCCTACGTATTATGATATATGTTTCTCAAATTATATCCAGTCATGAAAAACAAAAAAGCAATAACAACCTAATCCTAAAATACAATATAGCAACATGCACATACATACATGTATATATATATATATAGAGAGAGAGAGAGAGAGAGAGAGAGAGGACTTACTAGTAAGGCTAGACAAATCACAAATTGAATTGTGAATCAAACGAAACCGAACTAAAAAATTGGTTTTTTTTTTTTTCTTTTTGCGAACCATTTGGTTCACAATTCAATTCTATTATGTATAAATGGTTCACGGTTTGGTTCTATTCACCGTACCGTTTTGAACCTAATCTAACTATTTATTTAAAAAAAAATTCATGCAATTATTTTGTATTTTTTTATAAGTTTTCCATCAATCTTTATGAATTTCATCAAATTTTTCTATCTTGTTATTCTTTATCTTGTTTTTGGAAAATTATTAAGATTAAATTTAGTAAATTCCATTTAAAATTTCACATTCATTAAAAATAAAAATATTTAGCAAAAATTTGACATAAACGATTTGAACTATGGATCGAACCAGTTTTAATTAGGTTCAAAATATTTACAAACCAAGTTCAATTTAAAAAAAAAAAACTAAACTGTTATATTAGGTTTGATTCAATAAGGGGGATGAATCATACTGAACTGAACTACGCCCACCCCTACTTACTAGGCAATAAGTAACAAAACAAAATTAGTGAGCAAGTGAAAGTGAGATAGATAAGGGTTTTGTGTTGTTTTTTTCTTTGGAGAAGTTGTGTTGTTCCTATTAAAAAAAAGAAGGTATATATCATTGGTCTTTTCCTAAATGAAAAGGCATGTAAAGATTTAGGACACGTTAAATGTTATTAAAAATTATATTTTTGAATTGCAATTAGTTAGTTGAAAAAAAAAAGAATTGTAAATTTTTAATAGAATATTCGAGTGAGGTAAATTTGTTTTCTTATTATTTTTTTTTTTTGGCAAATGTAGCTAATAAAATGGTAGCTGAAAAAAAAAATATTTGAGAGAAAGAGAATTAGTGGGATATTATTCTTTTATTTTTTATCCTATCAAATTTTCTTTTTTTAATTTCTCAATCTCCATTCTATTTAGATATATGATAATGCCATGCTATAATAAATATGAAAATATATTATATCTTGACTACAAACGTTACCAATAATATATCTTTCATTATATTTAATAATATTTTATAACAAGTGTAAATTTATAACAATTATAACATTTTATAACAAGTATAAAATATATAATTTATTTCCTTTAGATTGATAAGAAGAGAATGATGAATAGAACAATGGAGTTAATGATTTTAGATAATTATTAATTGGTGTACATGGTCGTTATATTTCAAATATATATCTTCACATAATCGATATGTTTTATTTTATCAATTTCTGCAAAGGAAGTTAAATTTTAGAAAGATTCCAACTTCATTCAAAGAAATTTTTAACTTTTGATTTTTTTTTTTTTTGATCAAATTCTACTTATTATATTCAAATGAGGCTTTTTCCTTATCTTTGACTATATAATATGGCAAGTCTTTGCAGGATATTTCGAAAACTTTATAAAATAAAGCTTTATTTACTATTTTTATTTAAAGAAAAAAGAATTTTGAAGTATACAACTTTATAATGTTGGCATTGTTTTTATAAAGAAATGATCTCTTTTACAACATATTTGGTTGATCGAATCGCCATACCATTCCATATTTATTCCTTATAAAATCTTTATTTTCATGTTTTGTGCACCACTATCACAAAATTTTCGTTCTTAAAAGTTAAGAATGACCATTCCTTTTAAAAGGCCAAGCAATAGAACCATCATTCCTATTTTTTTTTTTTTCCTAAAATAACACCAACATAATTATTTATTCCAAATTTACTATTATTGGGAATCAAAAATTATTTTTATACTTCCTTTCATATACATCTCATAAAAAAAATATCTTTTTACTTTCCAAAATAACATATCAAAAGATATATTTTTACTTTTTGCTAGGAAAAAAAAAAGATATTTTTTCACTTTCTTTCAAGTAATAATCAATATTGAGGATTTATAACAAATTATGTGTTTATTCTCATAACAACAATACATACATATATATATATATATATTTAATGTATGATAGTGTTGAATTAACTAAAACATGTTAATTTTATTGTGATTTTTAAAATTTTATTTATTAATGATTAATAAAACACATTATTTATAAAGTAAATATTTATAAAGTACTTCCAATGACTATTCCTCGAACTAAATAAGTTATATGTCTTGTGTGTGTACATATATATTTATCAAGTAGAAAAATGGATTTTTAAATTTATATACACATAATGAAATATATATGTGCATATATATAATACATTGGCAATATATATTTTTATTCTAATAATTTAATTATATATATATTTTGTGTATACATTTATTTGTAAAAGACATGAAAGTTATAATAAGCTACATAAAAAGGCATTCTATTAGTTTAGTTAACTAATCAATAATCTTTCTTCAAAATCATCTTGTCAATCAAATAAAGTAATAATCATTCCATTTTATAATGAATGGCCATTGAAACTAGAGAACTAATGGCATATCATTCTTTTATTTTTTACCCTATCAATTTTTTTTTTTTTAATTTCTCAATCTATCCCTTGTATTTGGATATATGATAATGTTATGATATAATAAATATGACAATATATTTTATAATGACTACAAACATTGCTAATAACATATCTTGCACAACATTTAATAATATTTTATAACAAGTGTAATATTATAACAAGCATAAAATATATAATATATTTCCTTAGAATTGATAAGAGAAGAATGATAAATAGAACAATGCAGTCAATGAATTTAGATAATTATTGATCGGTGTATATGGTTGTTATATTTCAAATATATATCTCCGTATAATCTATATGTTTTTTTTTATTAATTACTGCAAAAAAATCAAATTATAGAAATATTCCAATTTCATTCAAAGAAATTTTTAACTTGTCATTTTTTAAGGCCAATTTAACTTGTCATACTCAAATGAGACTTTTTTCTTTTCTTTGACTATATAATATGGCAAGCTTTTGTGGAGCATCTCAAAAACCTTATAAAACAAGGTCTTGTTTACTACAATTATTTAAAGAAAAAATGCATTTCTCTTACTATTTGTATAAACTATATAGATAAATTCTTTTTGTCAAATCACAACAAGTGTAAGAGAGTAAAATCTTTAGTGTGTTAGTATCATAGAAAATGTTTTTTGGGGACTCTTTTATACTTGTTATAAATTACCCTTTCACTTTATTTCATATTATCATATGACAAATTATATTTGTATTCAAGATTTATTTTAGTGTCATGCTATAAACAAGTTAATATAATATATTTCATGTTTGAGCATAAAGTAGCCAAAAATGTGTTTTCGCGACATTTGATAAATGTAACTAAAACATACTAAAATTGGCTATGTTTATAAAATCTACAAAAGTTGTGCAAGACCAAAATTCTTGTAGTGAAAGTAAGCTTAAAAATATAGATGACTAACTCCAAATTAGCAACATTGCCCTAATTTCAAGTCTAAAATCCAAGCTTAAATAACATGTAACTCTATCCTATATAGATTTCATAGTTCAACTTCAGCAAAGTGTTAGAAGATCATAAGCAATCAAATATCGCAAAAATAAAAAAAATAAAACACCTAAAAAGTTGTTATTAAATTGAATGCCAATCAATTTTAGACGTAAATGCACAATATAATGGTTAATTGATTTCTATGTCTTTCCAAGTGTTGGGTAAATTCATTCATTATAAAACTCACAGTACTCTATAACAAGCATAAATGTCAAAATATTACTATAGCCCCTTCAAAACTTCCATCCCACTTAAAAATACATGCGTTAAGAGAAGGGAACATGTATCACCAAAGAGAATGAGCCTTATGAAGAAGCACATCTATAAACATGATACCATATCCAACTAAAAACCATATAATATTAGGTTATGAAGATTTTCTCCACCTATATATCATCATCTAAATCTTATTTCTCCAATGTAAGATTTCCCTTTTTTTTTTTTAACTCATACTTGTCATAAGAAGTGTCGAACTTTTCTATAGTAATGCTAACAATATATAGGTTACCCTGCTATAAGAGGTTAGCAGGTTACCTTCTCTCTTCCCATTTCCCATTTAATTAAATACCAAGATTAAGCTAATCTGTTGTCTATGTCATGGGTTAGTCTATTTCAATAGGATAGATGATATAAATTAAGTTTTACTAAATCAATGGTTTAGATTGATTAGTGTTACGATAGCGTATTTTTGTTAGCGGTACCATAAAAAACCCCTATATATAGTGCTCATTAACATCTTTCTTTTAAAAATTCTCTTTGTAGGTATTATCAATGAAATTATTTTGATCGAACAACCTATCGACATATCTGTGCAATGTTGCACATACAATGAACAAACTAAAACCACAACACTATAATGCTAAGAATGGGAGCTGGATTGTTTTGTGGTTCATATTTCACTTTCCACTTTAGCATTTAATCTTCCATTCACTTTCCTTTTTGTACTTGCCTTTTCAGATCAAACATATAATTCCGTAACTATGTTTATCACTAGTTGATTAGTGGAGAAGGATTACATTGGCCTCTAGTTGAATTCGTCATTGACACCAACTTGAACTATTTTTTTCTTTTTCCTCTTTTCTGTGTTGTTTCCTCCATAGAGGTTATAGTAATTAGACAGAGATAGGATTAAGACATAGTCCAACACATGACAACATAAAAAATGGGCACTCAATCTCAAATAAAAACTTATTATTATTGCAAAAGCTATTGAAGGCCGGTTTCTTAAGGGAGGAGAAGTACCCAACTTGGCAAGCAAATGTAGTGATAGTTAAGAAGAAGTCTAAGCAGTGGTGCATGTGTGTCAATTATTCCGACTTCGATAAAGCTTGCTCAAAAGACTGCTTCCCTCTCCCCTAAATCGACTAACTAGTCGACTCCACTTCAAGACATGCTCTACTGAGCTTCATGGACACTTTCTCAAGTTACAACCAAATAAAAATGAACTTGAAGAATGAAGTCCATACTTCCTTCATCACCAACTTTGGTAGGTATTGCAACAAAGTCGTGCCCTTCGACCTAAAAAATGTTAGGGCAACATACTAGCGAATGGTGACGAAGCTGTTTAAGAAACAAATCTGGTGCAACATGGAGGTGTACGTTGATGGTATTATCATTAAAAGCAAGTAACCGAATAGATCTGTAACTCCAATACAGCAAAAGTTGCCTTAAGCAACTTAACCACGACCAAGTAGACTTAATTCGAAGCCACCTCGAATGGACTAAACCAAAAGACTAGGCTGGCAACTTTGCTAAGATTGAGATAATTCATTGCGTCGTGTAGCCCCTACAAGACAAAGAAAAGAGGGCTACGAGAGCAGTACCAGAGGGTAGTCCAATGTAGCCACGTCAATGTTTAAGTTAATATAGTGATTATGAATAAAAACCCTAAGGATCTTAAGATAAAAGAGATAGAGAGAGATCCCCTATACTTGGAGGCCTCGTGAATGAAGCTAAGTTGAATCTAAACTAGGCTATTAGAGCTAAGCCTTTATCGTGGGGCTATCGATTTGGGCTTAAAAGGCCAATGTCCAAAAAGGCCTAGCAACAATTATATACCACAATCATTACAAAATTCAATAGGTTGAAAGATGGGGGAAAACAACAATTCACATTTCATTTAAAGAAATAGGCCGAATATCTTCAAAAAAAGAAAAGAAAAAAAAATAATCCAATTAAGAAATATGGATTCACATCATTTAAAAGGAAAGGAATTTTGACACATTCGTTCAACCTATTTATCATTTTTATAGTTTCACCATGATTTAACCAATTATTTTTCCTTACTTGTTATTGTTGTATTGGACACCATATTATCCAAAGGCCTTGTACCTTTACTAATATTAACAATCAAAGTTGTAATTAAAGAATTTGGTCATATGCAAGTGTAATTGTAGGGATCCAATTGCTATGGTCTCATGTATGTTATGTGAGTCTCATACTACATGTGACCATTGAGAAGTGATGTGATAATGACACGTAAAGATGACTTGAAAAGTAGAGAGCATGGAGGAGAAGTCAACAATCTCAAGGAGTTTTGTAAGCACGTATGATAGGTAGAGGAGTTATGAAGCATCAACTTGATTATACTTGACGAAAGGTTATGTGTTCTTTATTTAAAACTCTACTTGATCTTTAAGTTGGCATTCAAGGCAACATTATCTCTAAATCTTTGAATTGTCCCTAATGAAGATGATCCCTTGAGTATTTCTTGAGTTAAGTCATCAATGAAGTCTTATTAGCATATTTTGTATATTATAGTTTTGGTAAGCACATAAACCAGTATAATTAGTGTGTCTTGTATTCTTGGTAAACATATAAATTATTGTAATTAGCTTTCTTTAGATAGATATTTTTAGGAGGTCTTTTAGTAAAATATCTATATATACATTCCTTGAGGATTAATGAAATAGGTCTTTTCACCTCAAAATCATTTTTGGTCATGATATCAAGGCAACACAACACTTAATCTAATTAATCCAAATTACCATTCTGCTATAGCCATAACTAAAAAAGAAGGCAAGGGCAAAAACAGTAGTGATGGAATAATACAAAGGAGGACGATTTCCACATACAACATTATTGCAAATGATAATGTTGGAAGTTTAATAACACTGGTTCAATTAGAAGGGTAAAAACTATGATGAATGGACTTGCTCTCTCCAAAGCACATTGAGAGTAAGGAAGAAATTTGGTTTTGTAGACGAAATGATCAAGCAACTAGTAGAGGAATGACCAAATCTTGAAGATAAGTGGACCAATAATTCATTATTGGTCTCTTAGATAATGAATGCCACTAAACCTTCGTTGCGTTCAACAATTTCACACATGGAGGCATAGTTAATCTTCGAGAAGACAAAAAAATAGTTTTCAATAGCCAATGGACCACACATACAACAATTGAAAGCTAAACTTACCATGTGCAAACAGAGAGGATTGAGTATTGTTACCTACTATGGAAAAGTGAAGAAGTTGTCGAAAGAATTAACCAATTATGAATAGATTCTAACATGCAAGTGTAGATTGTGCAAGTGCAATCTTAAGTTTACATTGGAGAAAAAGAATGAAGAGGAAAAGATTCATTAATTTTTCATAGGTCTTGATGAAACACTTTATGGAATAGTAAGATCTAATATGATTACCTATGATCCTTTGCCAAGTTTGAATAGAGTTTATTCGACTCTAGTTCAAGAGTAGCGTGTGAGGGCTATTGCTTATGGCATAGAAGAACATGGAGAAGTATGAGTTTTATTGTACATGTAATGTTTAGATCTTGTAGGTAAGGTAAAGGAAAGGATAAAAATGTGGTGTGTAGCAATTGCAATAGTAGTTGACATGAATCCGTTTAGGATCAATTGGTTATCTTGAATGTTGGAGAGTTTCACCCTCAAGAATAGGACAAAGAACGAAACGCAGCAAAGGAGGACAACTAAGTATTAATTCTGGGGCTAAAGGACCTAAAGGAGGGGTTAAGGCAACTGCAGCTAAAGTTTCAACATCAGGAGTAGTAGGTAATGCTATGATTTTGGATATTGACAAGGCTACTAGTAGTAGGCCTAATAATGAGCTGTATGATACCTTAATGAGACTCTTAAATGCTGCAAAGATGGGTACTAATGAAAAGTTAGCTAAAAAGTGTGCCCCCATACGATGGATAATTAATATGTATGCTTTTCATCATATGATAGGGTAGTTAGAATGTTTTCGTGACGTTTAGGATGTAAAGGAGTATCTCGTAAGGCTTTCGAATATGAAGCATGTTACCACAATGGAAGGAATAATGGTGCTTAGCAATAAAATAAAGTTCAACAATACTCGTTATGTACTATGTTTAATATGAAATTTAATTTTTGCGTCACAATTACTCGATGAATCTAATTATATTATTCAATTCACTAATAAATTTTATATTATATAGGATCGTACTTTAAGGATGTTGATTGGTGTGGGTAAGCAACGAGAGGGGCTCCATTACTTTAGTGGAATGGCGACTGTAGTGGCCATGAAGACTAGTTATGAGAGCTCCTTTGTTCTGTGGCATAAGCGATTGGGACATTCATCATCTAAAGTTGTAGAGTTAATTCCTAATGTCGGAGAATAAAACATGTGATGTTTGTGTTAGAGCATAATGATTAAGCGATAATTTTCCTATTAGTGGTAATAAAACTCTAGAAACATTTCAATTGATTGATTATGACATATGCGTACCTAGTTTCGGTTTTTTATGGTGTAAGCTATTTCTTAATCATTGTTGATGATTATTCACAAGCATCATGGATTTATTTATTAATTTATAAGAACGACGTTTTAATGAATTTGTAGAATTTCATTTTTATGATGAAGTGTCAATTAAACAAACAAGTTAAAGTTACGTTTAGTAATAATGGTATAGAATTGACATGCATTGATAATTATTTTCTTAAAGATTACATTGTACATGTATGGACACCTAATTTTTTGCTCCCTTTATTTTTATTTTTCTTTCTTTTCTCAATAGGCCTTAAATTAGGAAAAATACAAAAAAAAATATAGGAAATTAAAGAAAACCCAAAAAAAAAATAAAAAGATAAGAATTTTAGGAAAATACAAAAATAAGAAAATACACAAAAAATAAGAAATTTAGAAAATAAGAAAATTGAAAAAGCTGAGAAAATTGAAAATATTACAAAAAATTGAAAAAAAATACAAGATTTTAGAAAATAACAATTTTATTAGGATAGATTCTTTATTTTTAAATTAGGTTTAGAAGTTAGGCCATTGAACTTGAGCCTAGATTTAAATCTAGCTCATGCTAACCGAGTCCATATGTGCAATTTAATTCACATATAGATAAAATGCAAGCCAAAACGAATAAGTATATGGACTTAATATTGAGTATTGAGCATGAGGTCTTGGGTTCAAATTATGTAGGAGGCATACAGGGTTTTTTATTTTTCATCACATCAGGGACTACCACGAGGCATGATATGTTAGCTGCTACGTGGCATGATACATTCGCTGCCACGTGTCACTATTGATACATAGCATATTGTGACTAATCAAATTAGCTAACGTAGTGCCACATTAGCACTTTCCCTTAGTTCTCCCTCATTTTCTCCAGACTTTCCTTCACTTTCCCGGTCAAGAACAACCCACCCCCTCACTTTGGAGTCAATTTTTGCACACACGTGATTTCTTATACTAATCTTGTTTACTACATAGCCTACAATGAATTAGTACAAGAAACACATCCATATTTGGTTGTTGCGAGGATTAAATAAGTGTTGAAAATTTGAAAAAAAAAATTATTTTTAGCCATTTTCAATTAATCCGAATTCGAACTTTCCTTTCTTTTTTGGATTGTTTCATATATAAATTGGAGCTCGTTAGATAGAGACAAGGAGACAAGACCTTTTGAATCACACACAAATCTCACTCACAGGCTCTCTCTCTCCTCTTGTTCACTCCCTCTATCAAACCTTCTCTCTCTCCCTTCAACTTCCTCTCTCTAGCCATCCTCGAAGAGAATGACTACCCTAGCTAGCTCCACCACCTCGAAAGCTTTCGAACCCAACTCATCTCGTCCTCCGCTGTGACCCCTATCTATGACGTACATCACCAACCCCTAAACCCTAACTACCATATTGCTCCCCCTTCAAACCACCATCTCCAACCACCCTAGGCCCATACCGACCCTACAATTGAGCTCGCCTGGTTCCCTAACTCCAAAACCAATCACCCACTTACCTCCAGCAACCCCCAAGCGACGAGAAGCTCCACCACCACCGACCATTACTTACTAACACCACCTAAACCACCCTTAACAGCTACAGCATCAAGCCTACCACCCCCCCCAAAAAAATTCCCTAATCCAAAACACAAAAAAAAAAAAAACCTCTCCCAATCGTTTCAGTGTCTAAATCAATTTGAATCGAGCCTTGTGGTTGCTACTAAGCTTGAAGAAGAACCAAACCCGACTCGAATTCAAGGATTTGACCTACTGTCTAATCCATGAATTGACCCGAGACCGACCTGCGACCCAATCCATGCCTACTTCCTAATTCAATTCTCTTTGAATTTTTTATTATTTATTTATTTGTTTATCTATTATTGTTATTTATTATTTGTAATATGTAATCAAATGTAAATGTAATAAAAAAAAGGGGAAAGAAAAAGAAAAAAAAAACGAAAGAAAGAAAGAAAAAAAGAAAAAGAAAAAGTAGCTTATTTAGTTATTTACTTTTTATTTTTAATAGAAATAAATAAAATAAATAAATAATTATAAAATAAATAAAATAGAAATAGATAAGTAAATAGAAAGAATAAAGATTATTATTTCTTTTTATCACTTAGAAAATCAATTTTTCAAAAATAAACGAATCCTTTTCTTTTTTTTCAAATTAGGACATTTTAGAATTTTTTCAAAAAAATAAAGAGTCTCAATTTAGAACCCTTTTTTTTTATTTTTCTTAAATAAACCAAATTGAATAAAATGGAAATCCGATATGTTTTCTAAAGTTAAAATCAACATTACCCACTAAAGTTTTATAAAAAGAACTACGTACATTCGATCTCGAATGGCGGGTACGTAAATACCTACAAGATGACTATAAAAATAAAAAAATTTCCTTCTTTTTTCTAGATTATTTAATTTTTCCAATTAGAGTAATTAATAATCAAGTTTTTATGAAATTAAAAAGGTGATTTTTAAGATTAAATTTTAATTTAGAAAGTTAATGGTACCCATAAAGGTTTAAAAACTTAACCCCCAAATCAAGATCTTTAGGTTTCTAAAACAGTTTATTTTTTCAATCGGTTTTTATCAAAATACCAGTAGCTAAGTTATAACCAATCTACTCAATTGGTTATAACTTAACTCTTTTTTCCCAACTTCAATCGAATGGTGACTCTAAAACGTTTTCAAAGTATAAACAATCGATTTTCTTTAAACCTTAGTCGAAGGTCAGTATTAAATGGGTAAGGGTTTAATATTGGTCAGTTTAAAAAAAAAAAAAACTTAATTTTATAAAAAGCCAAGATAGTGAAAAATTAGGCTTGACAGCTTGGCAACTCTACTGAGGAGGTCAAGAAGGTTAGCCATTTAACTTTCCAAGATTAAAATTAATCTCTAAAAATCACCTTAGTGTAATTTATTTATTTTTTGTTATTTGTAGCATAACTGTACTAACGTCTTTGCAAGTTTAGTCTTATTTAGTTGTTTTAAGGTGGGAGGGGTAGGGGTGGGGGAATTTACTTATCGTACCATGAATACATAATAGATACAGTCAAACCCGGGCCATCTTAGGACCTTAGGTTAGGGAGCCATTATGTAAGTTCCAGGTGTAGGGGGCAACTACAATTCGGGGCCGATTAGGCTACCCTACTTAAACTTCAATGTGACCAAGGAATCATTTTGTGAGAAACGCATGAGGTCATAAAGTTTAAGGACCTCTAAAATCTACCCTTCTTGCATACATCCTTCAAGGTTTTAAGGCAGCATTGTTATAAAAGAGAAAAAAAGACAAACCTGAAGTTTCTTTCCCTGTATTTTCCTAGAATTTACTCTCAACTTCTATTTATTTGTTTGTATTGTTATCTTACACATCAAACGCATTAAGATATGAGGGGTCAATTGCCACATCAAAGAAACAAGGTAGATGCAGTCAGACCTAGACCATTTTAAGACCTTAGGAGAGGAGTCATTGTGTAAGCTTCGGGTGCTGTGGTGTAACCACCGCTCGGGGTTGATTAAGCCACCTTACTTAAGCTCGATGTGACCAATGAAAGTGCTCTTTAACATGTGAGGTCACAAAACTTAAGGACCTTTTTAAAACCTGCCCTAGTTACATTCATGAACCCTTTTTTGTTTTTCCAAAATCAACAAATTGACACAATGTGGCAAAACTAATGTCTTTTCAATCTTTTCTCCTACATCCTTAAGATCTTTTATCTTGTGAGATTGTTAATACTTAGGCCTCTAATGTCTTAGGATTGTTTTCACTCTTTTGTCACAACTTGTAAAAAAAGTCTTATCCTTATATTATGTTCATTTTTTTTTCCTTGTTCTCTTTCTTAAAAAGAAGAGATTTCTTTCAAAAAAAAAAGGGAAAAAGAAAAAGAAAAGTTGCTAACTAGTAAAGAATTCTCCCAATCAAGTTCACATGGCCGACGATAGACTTGCCTCTCTAGAAAAGATGATGCATCAGATGGCCCAACAATGGTAAATCTTATTCCCAATAATCACCACTCTCCAGATATCCCAAGATTTAAACTTGAAAAGGAGGTTCTAAATCTGGAAGAGAAGATAACCATGTTACAAAAGAGCACTACAGATTTAGAAATGGCAATGGGCCCTGTGCTTAGAAGATTTCAACACCTAATGTTTAACACTAATCAAATGCCACTAAACACAAGTGATGAAGGAGGCCCAAGCAAAAAAAAAAGCCAAGGAGGAGTGAAGGAAGACAAACCCAAAGGACTTAGAAGAGACAATTCACTCAACTAAAGATATCAATTTCCTAAATCTTTTATCATTTGAAAGCAGCAAGGATTATAGCTTGTGAAGGCCCTAATCTAAATTACAAACCACGCAACTTTGACCTAAAAGCACGATGCGACTATCATATGAGTCAAAAAGGGTACTCCACTAAAAAATGCTAGGGATTGAAGAACAAGATGTAAGATCTGATTGATGCAAAAGTCATTCAGCTAAAGTTACAACAGGTCAGTCCTTCTTCAAGTCATGGGGGTAATCCAACTAAGTTGCCTAAAGCTCCATTTCTTTTAAGCCAACTAATGCCTTCTAATAAGCTTACAGGTTGTTTCAAGTGGTTGGGCACTTGTTAAGACAAGGGCAAAAAGAAGAAAGATATATTTCAATAAAGTTCATAACAGTTGAAATAATATAATCTTATTGCCTTTTTCAATTATTGCAGTTTTATTTGGGGCAAATAAATCGATTTTAAAAGGTTTAGAATAAAAAGAGACAAACTATTTTTCCACACACTAACCTAAAACACTTTGAGAGGTTGAGTAACATAATGGTGAGGATACTTTGGGCTCATTCCTTAAAGGAGGTTTACTTTGAATGTGATACGTAGATTAAAATTAAGTTAGGCATTCATTTTCCAAACCCTAAACACAATTATCTCTTGCTTACCCCATTAGACCCATCGGAAGAATTTTCAAATTTAAACCTTATCGAGAACCACCCCCACAATGGAGCAATTCAGAGGTTAGGTTCATTAATGAGGAAAGAAGGATAAAATTAGTTTGTGCTTGCTTCAATGATGTTAAATTCAAAAACAACTTTTATTTTTTGATCAGTTATTTTTCTTTTGAAATGAAGAAGAGTCATATCCTTTTCAAACACCTCAAACTTATCTATGGATTTTGGATCCTGAATCGCTTAAGAGGAAAAAACTTGGCAATGGAGTCTTAAAGCCAAAAGAAAAAGAAAGAACAAAAAAAAAAAAAAACAGTGGGGTAAAGTAATAACAAAATAGAAAAGAAAAAGATGAGGAAAAGAGATTAAAAAATTGGGCTCAATTGTAAGTCAAGAGCTAAGCAAAAGCCATATCATATCCCAATAGGGGCAATTAAATCAAAAGTCTGAATCATAGTCTAAGCTTAAAAACCCAAAATCTCTACATCTACTTTGACGCTTCTCATACTCGGCTTTCCCACCCACAATACCACCCTTATACAAAAAGCTCTTCTAATCTTTAAAGATAATTTACCTTTAATAAAAAATTGTTTTTGAAATTGGGGCAAGTATATTTCTAATTATTCCTAAGGTTCTAGACATGTACACCCGGAATTAATATTTATTTCAAAATAAGCTTCTTCATTAGTTCCTTTTGAAACCCTTGGACTAAAAGCCTAAATTCATAATGTTAAACCAAAAAATACCTAATGGATTGGTCGAGGCGTATCACATGCAAAACGGACTATAATTTTGGGATTGTAGTCAAGAGTATAATTAGGGCCGAAAGTTTGCAAGGAAGTCCTCTTCGACTAAACCAATCATGAGTTACCTTTTAAGGATGTTTGAAATCACAAGGCCCTAGCAAACAGCTCAGCATCCAAGTTAGGGGGAACACTAAAGGCTCCATGTGATTATTAAGGAAGGGTTCTTTACCTATTAGCAAACTAAAAAGAAAAAAATAGGTAATAAAAAAGAGAAGAAGAAAAAGAAAAAGAGAGAGAAAGTATCTTTATTTCAAATCCATGTCGGCCCAAGTGGCCAAGTTTTCAATCCATTCTTAAGAAAAAATAATAAAATAAAAAATAAAAGATATAAAAAAAAAAGGGGAGGACAAGAGTCAAAGCTTTTCTCAAAATAAAGGAATTTATCCCTAACATCTTCTTCAACTTAAATGGTTTTTCACCAAAAGGGTTTTTCTGTAAATAGTTTCCTCAAAAATTAAGTAGTGTTTTTGGACAAGTTTTTATCCTGACCTGCTCTCGAATGGGCTATCCTGCCTTCCATCCATTCAAAGTCTCTAGCAAACCCATAGAGCACTTCTATTCCTCAATTAACTTTAACGTGCCCACATAGCCCTTCAATTCACCAAGTTGTTTTAACAAGCCTATAAGGCATTTCCTCTCTATTCATAAAGTTTCTCTCAAGAAAGCTCATAGGGTACTTCCCCTCTATTCACCAATTTCTCTCAAGTAAGCCTAAATGACACTTCCCCTCTATTCACCAAGTTTCTCTTAGCAAGGGTACCTCCTTTCACCAAGCTCGTAGGGCAATTCCCTTCATCACATTCTTCTTAGCAAGCCCATAAGACTATTCTCCTTTACAATATTTTCTCAAGCGAGCCCATAGGGCACTCCCTTTCATCTTATTCTTCTTAACAAGCCCTTAGGGCACTTCTCCTCATCAGTTCCTTAAGGCACAACATTAAAACTAGTTTAACCTTGTTAGTCCCTGAGAGACACTCACGCCTAGTTTAGTGAGCTAGTAAGGCACGATTAGGTTTTATATCAATCCTAGTTTAAGGTTATTAGTCCTTAAGAGAGGCTCGCACCTAGGGTAGTGAACCTAGTGAGGTATGGCAAGGTTTTAGATTAATCCCAATTTCAGGTTGCTAGTCCCCAAGAGATGCTCCCATCTAGATTAGTGAGCCTAGTGAGATATGACCAAGTTTTAGATCGATCCCAATTTAGAGTTACTAGTCCCCGAGAGATGCCCCGCCAAGGTTAGTGAGCCTAGTGAGGTACGATCAAGTTTTAGATCGATCCTAGTTTAGGGTTTCTATTCCTTAAGAGATGCTTCCACTTAGGTTAGTGAGCCTAATGAGACACGACTAAGTTTTAGATCGATCCCAGATTAAGGTTGCTAGTCCTCGAGAGACATTCTTGCTTAGGTTAATGAGTCTAGTAAGGTACAGTAAGGTTTTAGATTGATCCTAGTTTAAGGTTACTAGTCCTTAAGAGATGCTCCTACTTAAATTAGTGAAGCTAATAAGGCATAGCCAGGTTTTAGATTGATCCCAATTTAGGGTTGCTAGTCCCTGAGAGACGCTCCTGCCTAAGTTAGTGAGCTTAATGAGACACGGTCAGGTTTTAGATTGATCCTAGTTAAGGATTGTTAGTCCCTGAGAGATACTCCCGCCTAGATTAGTGAGCCTAATGAGGTACAGCTAGGTTTTAGATCAATCCTAGTTTAGGATTACTAGTCTTCGAGAGACATTCCAACCTAAGTTAGTAAGCCTAGTGAGGCACGACCAGGTTTAGATCGATCCAAAATTAAGGTTACTAATCTCTGAAAGATGCTCCCGCCTAAGTTAGTGAGCCTAATGAGGCATAACCAGGTTCCCCAAATCAATTCTAACATAAGATTGCTTATCCTTTAGAGATACTCCTACCAAAGTAAGTGAGCTTAGAGAAGTATGACCAGGTTTCGTTTATTCATATAATCCCTAGTAGATAGATTCTAGGATAGCTAAGTAGTTGTTTTAAAGTCAACCTAAGGGCAAAAATAGTGTCTCTTTATCTTTGTGCAAATGGCAAAGTTTTGTTGAAACTTCGCTATAAAGAGGGGCGACTATAAACACCTAATTTTTACCCCTTTATTTTTATTTTCCTTTCTTTTCTCAATAGGCCCTAAATTAGGAAAAATACAAAAACAAAAGGAAATTAAAGAAAACCTGAAATTTTTTTTAAAAAGATAAGAATTTTAAGAAAATACAAAAATAAGAAAATGTACAAAAAATAAGAAATTTAGAAAATAAGAAAATTGAAAAAGTTCAAAAATTTGAAAAAATTACAAGAAATTAAAAAATTGAAAAAAATAAAAGATTTTAGATAATAACAATTTTATTAAGATAGATTCTTTATTTTTAAATTAGGTTTAGAAATTGGGTCATTGAATCTGGGCTTAAATTTAAATCTAACTTAGGCTGATTAAGTCCATATGTGCAATTTAGTTGCACATATAAATAAGGCACAGGCCAATGGCCCAAGAGATAAGCATGTAGACTTAGTATTGAGCATTAAGCATGGGGTCTTAGGTTCGAATCATGGAAGAGGCATACAAGGTTTTTTATTTTTCATCACATCAAGAATTGCCATGCGTCAGGATCTCATTGCTCTACGTATCCTAACACGTAGCATCATCGGGATAGATGACCATACTAACATAGCGCCACGTGGCGCGCCACGTAGCATCATCGGGTTAGATGACCATACTGATGTGATGTGGCGTACTACATGGCATGCCACGTTAGCTGCTATGTGTCACTATTAATACGTGGTACGCTATGACCAATTGGATTGGCTGATGTGGTGCCGCGTCAACACTTTCCCTCAATTTTCCCTCATTTTCTCTAGACTTTCCTCCACTTTCCTAGTCAAGAACAGCCCACCCACTTTACTTTGAAGCTTGGTATGCCACATCATCTACTATGTGTCATTATTGATACGTAGCATGCTGTAACCAGTCAGATTGGCTAATGTTAGGGTATTAATTGACCTTAGGGTATTGACTTTACTTCTCAATTCCTTGGAACATACCCCAATTGTGAAATTTCAAAGACTGAATGCCCCATGCCCCAAACTTATAGGTCTTAACACCCTTAAGCTTCCATATCTGATTTTGGGTCAGGTTCTTTAAAGTTCAAATGAGCCAACATTGATAACTTCTAAAGTTGAAGGGTCTAATAAATTACCCTTTTTGTTTGTACCAGGGATCGAGCTCAAGATAGCATTTCACAGTCTCGTGTTTTGACTTAATTCGCGTTTGGACTCGACAACTCAAGGGCTTTGAGTTAGTTAAATCATCTTGATGGGCTAGGGTTCGGGTTTGGTTGGTTATTTTCTCGGGTCAAGTGGGTCTGTTTAGGTTAACTGCCTTAATGGGCCAAGTAATTATGTTTATCCCGAACCCTATAAGGATTTGTAACCGTTAGCAAATTTCTTTCTTTTTCTTTTCTTTCCTTTCCTTCTTTTCTCTTTCTTTTCTCTTTCTTTTTTTTCTTTCCTTTCCTTCTTTTTTTTTGAAAAGTTAAGACTTTTGTGTTACAAAGACCGAGTGATGGAATTGTAAATGGAGGGTTGCTGTACTAGAATTCTATATACAAGCCTATACAACTTATCGTTACTAAGGGTCTATTTACAAGTGAAGAATTCTGAAAAATAAGAGACTAAACAAAGAAAATATCTAAATCTTATTTATTCCAAATGAAGAAGGTTATTTTGCAAAAATGCTAAATTTTCCTAAAAGAATGAATATTTCTAGTTGGTAGAATACTAGGCAAAACGGTAACTGCTTGAAATTATTTTATAGGTTTGATTCTTTTTGTTTTGTTTCCTTTTTTCTTGGTTTTTATTATTTTTATTTATTTACTCTACGAAGGTTAGGCTCAATTGATATGGGCCCAAACGAAAAGTGATAGATTCGAGCTCTAATAGATATACTAAGGTTTACAACTAGGTAATATTCATAGGGCTCTTCTATAGGGGCAAGATGAGCTCAATCTTATTCCTAATAAATTCTTACTTATTTGGGCTAAAAAGTTAGAACTATATCTAGAGTATCTCTTAAGGCTAATGAGGTGAGTAGACGTAGATCTATTTAGAAGCCCCTTAACTCATCTAGCCATAGTTATGTAAAAAAAGAAAAAATCAAAATTACAATCATCACCAATTCTAAACTTTATATAGAATTATTACAAATTATTTACGGAGAAATATTACAACTGCAGCGTCACAACTGCTCTTGACCATTTAGGTTCGCTACATCATAGGTTCTTGTGATTTTTTTTTTTTTAAAAAATGTTTTCATGTGATACAACGGGTGGGTTCTAAAGGTCCTCAAGTTCTGCAACCATAGCGTTTTTTCAAAGTAACGGTTCTATGGTCACATTTGAACTTGAGTGGGGTAGCCTAATCAACCTCGAAAGGTGATTACCCCACAACATCTGAAACTTACACAATAGCCCCCCTCTTAAGGTCTTAAGACAACCTAGTTTTGACCGTATTTACCATGTATTTATAATGCCAAAAAAAAAAAAATAGAATAAAAATAAACCCCCTAAAACTACCCCCTTAAATAAACTGCAACAACAAAAAAAATGTTAGCAAAAAGATAAATAAATAAAATAAACAAATACATAAAATAACATACCTAAGTTCTTTTTTTATTATTTTTATGATTTCATCTTTTTATTTTTATTTTTTTGAAAAATAATTCTATTTTCGGCAACTTCTAATGGCTAGCCCTCTAGGATCGCTAGTGGAGCCACCAAACTGTCGAGCTTGATTTTTCGGTTTTCTATTTAAAATTAAATTACCCATTTCTGATAATACTAAATCCTAACCCATTTAATATTAATCCTCGACTAAAGAAATTGGAAAATTTCAGTTTTTTATTTAAAAAAGTTTTTGGAGTCACTACCCGATCGGAGTCGAGAAAAAGGAAGAAAACCATAATCAATTAGGTAGATTGATTACGATTTAACTACCGGTTTTTTATTTCAATTTTAATGAAGAACCAAAGAGTTCCGAATTCGAGGGCCAACCTATTAAACCCTAATGAGTACCATCATCTATTTACCGAAATTAGGATTATTCTTCTAATTATAATATTTTAAAAAATAAATAAATAAATAAATAAAATCAAAAGAAAAAAGAACCTAAGTTTTTACATATTTTATCGTCGCCCCGAAGATGCCTACGTACCCGTTAGCTGGGATCAGACGATCGTAGTTCTTTCGAAAAATCTTTAACGTATTAATTTGTTTTAATTTTAAAAACCGACTGCATTTACATTGTTACCTAATTCAGTTTATTTAAAAGAAAAGTAAAAGGGCCCTAACTCTTGGGTGTTTTTGTTTTATAAAAAAATGTTCTAACAATCCTATTTTTAAAAAAAGGTCCTTTATTAATTTTTATTTAAAGAAAAATAACTTTCTATGTGATAAACCAAATCTTAAGATATGACCAATCCTAATAATCCCTAAATTAATATATATGACTATCTATCAAAATAAATTAATTTCATATGATACACTGGTATAAGAACTAATACTAAAACTCCTAAACTAACATATACATATATTGTATATTATGTTAACTAATAAAGTATAATTAATATAATAACATATATATGTAATAAAAACCAATCTTAACAATCCCTTATCTAATATATATATGTCTTTATATCTATATTACTACTTATTAAATAAACATTCACTTAAATCAATATAATATACCTAATATATATGGTGGAAACTAATACTAAAGAAATATCCTATTAGATAAACATAATTACATATACTATCTTAAATTATTAAAGACCTAATAAAATAATAACATAATATAATAATGAAAAAAATTGAAGAAACCGAACCTTGACTTAATCCTGTTTGGTTGTGGCATGCGAGTATGGGGATCAACCAAGATAAGAGAGTGCAATGTGTTGTTGGTCGTTAAGTTTGGATGTCGACGTTATACGCATCGTGTGATGGACATGGGTGAAGTACGTGTTCAGTTCAGTCGAAGACGTCTATGAAGCGATGGAATTGCTAGAAATTTAGATGGTGTTAGATTGTTGTCGGCATGGAGCTGCTGTTCGAATTGTCCTCGGAATTGGACATTGGATTTGCTTCATAATTGTTGAACGTTGGATTCACCTTCGGAATTGGACGTTAGATTCGCTTTGTAATTACTGAACACTGGATTCGATTTCAAAATTGGACGTTGGATCGCTTCATAATTAGACGTTGGATTAGCTTCGGAATTGACGTCAGGACTTTGACTGGTGAAAATTGGAGTTCGATTTCCAGTGATTTAGAATTATGGACGTTAGGACATAGGAATTGGTGTTGGATTTGGCGATTTGGAATTGGAATTTTCTTGTTAGGCTTCTGCCTCCAATTTTGGAGATTGCGAAGGAATTATATTGTCAAGACTTCAGATTGATTTTAGATCGGCAAGGCGAAGATTCGGATTTGTGGCCAAGTAATTTAAAAAAAAAAAAACCGTTGTCGAAGTGAAGCTATTTTTCTTTTAAATAGTGAATGTGTGTTTTTATAAACCCCAAACCATATCATATCAAATCGTATCTATTATATCTGATTTGATAATGATTAAATTAGATTCAAATCTGATTTAATAAAATCAAATTAGATTCAAATATTTTTAATTAGATATGAATCCTGTTTATTTCTCTCGCTCTTGTAAAATATAGAAAAATAAAAAACATAAATGCCCGACGAGACTCGAACCCAAACCTCAAATTAAATCTAATCCAATACTTCAGTACTTATCCGTTAGGCCGTTGGCCTGCGCCTTGTCATTCAATACAATTAAATTGTACTTAAATTATCCGATTCCCTAAAATATATATATATATTTTAACTAAGCTAAACTAAAATGATTGATTCTAAAATAATTTACTTCCTAAAAAAAATCTAAAAATCTTTTTAACTTTTCCTTTTCCAATAATTTTTTGGTATTTTCATCATTGGTTAATTTTTTTATTATTTTTATCTTTTATTAATTTTTCTTTTGTTATTTTTGTTTTTGAATTAGCACCCTTTTTGTTAAAAATAAAAATTAGGATTACAGAGGGGCAAAAATTAAGTATCTACAAACTACGTATATCTGATCTCAAATAATGGATACGTAGGCAACTATATGACAATGATAAAAATAAAATTTTTCCTTTTTTTTTCCTAGATTACTTAATTTATCCAATTAAAATAATTAATAATCAAGTTTTTATGAAATTAAAAAGGTGATTTTTAAGATTAAATTTAAATTTAGAAAGTCAATGGTACTCGTAAAGGTTTAAAAACTTAACCCCCAAATCGAGATCTTTGAGTTTCTAAAACCGTTTTTTTTTTTTAAATCAGTTTTTATCAAAAGACCAATAGCTAAGTTATAACCAATCCACCTAATTAATTATAACTTAACTCTTTTTTCTCAACTTCGGTCGGGCGATAACTCTAAAACATTTTCAAAGTGTAAAAAACCAATTTTCTTTAAACTCTTGTCGAGAGTTAGTATTAAACAGGTAATGGTTTAATAATGGTCGGTTTAAAGAAGACTTAATTTTATAAAAGAAATAGGATGGTGAAAAACTAGACTTCACAACATAAAACGTCTTATGAGGCAACAACACAACAAAATGAACTAGTAGAACACAAGCATAGGCACGTACTTAATGGAGCTAGAGAATTGTAGCTCCATGCTAACCTTTCTATAGAATTTTAAGGTAATGCATTTTAGCTATTGGATATTTGATCAACTGAACACCATCAATTGTTTAGCATAGTAAAATACTATAGGAAAATTTTGTGTGGTAAACTACCCTCACTTGAACATTTATAAGCATTTGGATGCTTATGCTATGTGCATAAGGGACAAATTTGCTAGTCGTAGTTAAAAATGTATTTATGTAGGTTACCTATATAGCAAAAACGAGTTAGAGAGTATATAACCTAAACTTGGGTGTGTTCTTGGTGTCAAGGGGTGTCATATTTTGTGAGTGTGAATTTCCTTATGATTCAAGAATTTTGCTTTGTGCAAAAGATGATGTTAGACATAGTAATATGGAAGATTGGCGTAGTATTGATAGGATTCCAAGTACCGACTTGACGCCGTGCTGGGTTTCAGACCACATGAGAGGCTTGCTCGCAGGCTTCGCGTGAGTGGGTAACCTATTTATAAGATATGTTAGCATTAAACGACCTGCCTTACCCTGTTGGGTTTACCCTGTTATGTTGAGTACACCTTGCTCTACCCTAACTGAGTTCTCCCACAGACCTATCTATGAACTATGGCAATATTGGAAGACCCGATGTGCTCTACAAGTTCTATCCTAACCTACTATTTATGCCCTCCTTTGCCAAGTCTTCCTTGCTATACTTGATCCATTTTGCCCTACTATGGTCGACTCTATTCTATTTTGTCGGGTCTACTCGGATCAGCTATACAAGACTATCCTGCCCTTCCTGTCCACCCCACTTTACCAAGGTCGATTTGCTCGACTTAGTTTGTTCTACCAAGGTATGCTTTATCATGACAAGATTGCTTGGCTATTCCATATCAACTCGGCCACACCGGGTCATATCAAATAGGTTGGCCACATCCATGTCAGATCAGCCTAGCCATAAGAGGTCGGCCACTGTCATGTTAGGTCAACCACTATCATGTCAAGTTGGCCATTGCCATATCAGGTCGGTCTTGCCATGTAAGGTCAGCCTTAGTCATGTTAGGTCGGCCACGGACATATCATATTAGTCCCAAATAAGACAGGTCATCCAGAATCAGGTCCACCCAAATCAAAACTCCAACATCTCTTCGGAATCAAACATTAACCCCCTCACCCAAGAATCTTGTGCAGCTACCTATTTTACTTATGTTATTTATATTTCCCTTCTTCTTGTATTTTCCTTTAGTTGTCATTCATATTTCATTTGTAATTACTAGAATGCCACTAGGGCATCCTTTAGTCATTTTATTTATGACTTTACCCCTCTTATATAAATAGAACACTTGTATAGGGTTTAAGGAAGATTTTTTAACATTAATGAAAAACCCTTAAATCTTTTCTCTTGGAAAGCTCTCTTTACCAACTCTTATCAATCTCTTTACCAAAGATTGTAGTGATTAACTGATACGAGGCAAGCGCACCTATCAATTTTAATATAGCGGATATGAGTCCGAGTCGATCCCTCAGAGATTTTAAGTACTAATATTAACTTTAGCTTTATTATCTAACCGGAAAATTATGTCGAGTTGAATGAATTAAAAATACTGAAATTAACAACTAAACTACTTATGAGACTCAATTACGCAAATTAGAAAGCAATAAAACTATGAACGACTTCAAGTATGCAATGATGTATTTAGGAATTATTTCCCCTAGTGTTTAACATGTAACCTTTTTAAAATATATTCAATTCAGTTTCTATAATTCTTGACCGGAGGGATTCACAATTAAAGCTAATATCTTTCTCAAGCATATTAACCCTAATTCTAAATTATTTACTGGAATCTCTTCACTTAGTAATATAACTTAGAATTGCATTAATGTTTAATGAATTCCCACACAAACAATCAACTTTCCGGAAGAATCATGTATCTTATCTCTAAGTATACATGTAATTTTCTTCAATTATGCTAAGATCTAATTACACATGCAATTTCTCAATCAACATGCATAATATCATATATTAATACTCTAGAATTATCAATCCATAACTAAACGACATAATTAAATCAAGAAAAGATAGAAACTTTCTTGAAATTATAATTCAATTCAAGAATCACATGAAGCCCTAGGTTCCATAATCCTAAATACTGGAATTCTAAGCTATCATAACGAATCTAAAAACGAGTTCCATCAAAAACATAAAATAAAGCATGAAAACCCCTCTTGATTTGATGAACAATCTTTAATCTTGAAATCGTTGTCGTTATCGCTTCTTGATGTTGTTTCTCTTTAAGTCTCTTCTTGTCTCTTGTCTCCCTTTGTTTCTGTAATGTCTCCCTTCTTTTAAACCCTAAGATCCCCTTATATATGTGTATTACACGGATTTTATTTTCGTCACCAGACACGGCCTGGGACATGGTCGTGTCCCCAAGTCGTGTAACTTTCTGCACTAAGGCA
This sequence comes from Lumnitzera littorea, assembly GCA_024138015.1. Classification (NCBI taxonomy): domain Eukaryota; kingdom Viridiplantae; phylum Streptophyta; class Magnoliopsida; order Myrtales; family Combretaceae; genus Lumnitzera; species Lumnitzera littorea. Next base: position 12,744,309 of record JAMXBB010000001.1, on the reverse strand, counting down.
AAATTTCTGCACAACTTCAAAACTTCATAACTTCTTCGTTTGAACTCGAAATTGAGTGAAACTTGATTCGTTTTCTTCGTTTTCGAGCCTAGAATGTGTTTAAACCCTGAAATCAACATTTTACTCAATTAAGTATCATTTTCTTTAAAGAAAACCAAAAATGTACCGGAAATGCTATAAAATCACCATATGAAATATGTTTAAAATTAGAGTTATCAGTAACCCTATCACTTATATAGTTTAGCCAATTGCACCCTTCTAGTATGCCTTATCCTATAGCACATTATGTGAATTGTAATAATTTTTCTATATGATATTAGAATTTTTTGGCAACTGTTACTATAGGAATAGAACCTCAAACCCTTACTGAGGTCGTGAAAGATGAAAGCTAGAGGAATGCCATGCAAGAAGAAATATAAGTATTGGAAAATAATGGCATTTGGAATGTAAGAACACTTCCTCCAAGGAAAAAGGCTATCGGGTGTAAGTGGGTTCATAAAATTTAGTATAATTCTGATGGATCGATTGAGAGATTTAAAGCAAGGCTTGTGATTTTAAGGAATAATCAAGTTGAAGGGTTGGATTATAGTGAGACATTTGCACCTATAGTAAAGCTTGTAACTATGCGTATTATTCTTGTAGTTATAGCAACTGAAAATACATCAAATGGATGTTTATAATGTGCTCTTACATGGTGACCTTAAGGAAGAAGTTCACATAGAATTACCTTTTAGCTTCCATTCACAAGCCTCAAACAAAGCTTATTACTTTTGGAAATCATTATGTGAGTTGAAACAACCTCCCAGATGCTTGTTTACTAAGTTGGCTAATGTTTGAAATGGTATGGTTTCCACTAATCATACTCTAACTATTTTCTTTTTACATCGCACCATAAGAGCCTGCAACTTATTGTGTTGGTCTATGTTGATGACCTCATTATTTCATGGAATGATGGTGCTAAGATTCAGACTTTCAAAATGCCTTTGCATATTTGCATTCACATGAAAAATGTTAGAATTCTAAAACATTCTTTTTGGGAATTGAGGTGGCTCAAAGTCCTATTAGTATTTTTTATGTCAATAGAAATATTCTTTGGACATTATTTTGGATGTAGGTTTACTAAGAGGCTAACCTATTGGTTTTTCTTTAGATCAAAACCATCATCTCCCTTTAGCTAATGGAAAGCCCCTTACAGATCCAAAGTGTGATCATAGGTTAGTTAAACAATTGATTTACCTTTCTATTATGAGACTTAAACTTTCCTAATATGTACATATGCTTACATAGGTTATGGAAAGGTTAGATTGAGAGCTATGGCATGCAGCACTCAGTGTTATGCATTACTTGAAAGGTTATCCTAGTTAAGGAGTTTTCTTACGTTCTAACTATGATGTGTAACTATATGCCTAGTGTGATTCGGTTTTGGAAAGTTATCCTTTAACTAGAATATCTCTTATTGGTTAGTTTATCATGCTAGGTAATTCTCCTAATTCTTAGAAAACAATGAAGCAACATACAATGTCTCGCTCTTTTACTGAAGTGGAGTATCACTCCATGGCTACTACAATCTATAAGCTAAAATGTTTAAAGGCACTATCATCATGTCTTGGTATTGTAGACTATGAAGCTTTATTATGATAGTTAGGCTACCTTGCATATTATAGCTAATCTCGTTTTCCACAAATGCACAAAGCACATTGAGATTGGCAATCATTTTCTATATGACAAGATTTTGAAGGGAAGAAACATTTTGACAATTTCCTTTGCAAGTTAGGCATTTGAAATTCACATGCTCCAACTTGAGGGGGTATTAGGATATTCTACATCTTGTACTTTAGGTAAACACATAAATCAGTGTAATCAACGTACCTCGTATTTTTGGCAAACACATAAATTATTGTAATTAGCCTTGTAATTAACTTTATTTATATAGATATGTTTAGGAAGTCTTTAGGTAAAATCTATATATATACATTCTTTGAGGATTAATGCAATATATCATTTCTTGTCAAGTCTATAAGATTGCGCTAATGATTGACAGTCGAGGTAAGTCCTCTTATTAATGAATTCCTATAGGGACTCTTGTTCGGTTCAAACCGTTAAATACCTTTCTAAGTACAAGAGTTTTTTTGAGAAAAGTTGTGCGTAGACGAGTTAGTTTAACAATCACTACAAGCTACCATAGCAATTCTTCCTATATCATCTCAAAGAGCAATGGAGTTTACTCCTTGGACCCATTAGTTTATCCAAAGAGTCAAATTTAGTTTGTAATTGGACCGACTAGCCCTCTGTAGCAATTTTCGATGGCATAAAACCTAAAAGACTATTGAATGTGAAGGGATGTCAATCATAATATGTTTTAGTTTCTGAATTTCCAAAATGTTTCCCTATTAAATTTTCTATATCAATGTATAATATTAGAAGATTGGGAAAAAGAAAAAAAAATTCTATAATATTAGAAGAGCGAGAGTCCTTTGCTAAGTACTATTAAAACTCACTTTATTTGATTTATTATTTTTCTTTTTTTTTTCCTAAATGACCATCGGCTCCACCGACTGAAAGAAAAATACCTTACTTCACCATGCACTATCCTTTATGAATATTAAAAGTGGGCGCAATATTGAATTTTTTTTTTCTTTGGAAATCATTAAATATTTTATTTGAATTTTTATTGGTTCAAATGTTATTTTTTTATTTGGGATGCACTGATAATGAGTGCACGTCCAACAGAAATTGCACTAGCCCCCAGTTAACTGATTTTCAATTTCAAAGATGCCTTTAATAACAAGAATAAAGTATTGTGGTGAATAAATACAGAACATCAGATAAAACACACTAAGATTGTAATAAATTACAGTGATAGAAAATATTGGTTTCCACAACTTAATTAGATTCCGTCAAAACAATTAAATATCCTAGGCTCCCTTTTCATGCACAACGTGGTTCTTTGTTTATGACTTTTCTTCACATCAGCCATTGTAAATATGCGATAAAGTATTTTTTATTCTTAGGCTAATACGGGGTTTGATTGTGTTATGAATATAAAATTAAGCATCGAAGGAAGGGGAAAAGACAAAAAGGAAAATCAGAAGGTTACAAGGAACAATTTTTTTTTAGGGATATGGTTACAGTGTTGTCTAACTCTTTATTCTATTATTAATTTATATTTCTTCAAATTTAAATTAATAAATTTATAATTTGTTTAATAATTTAAATTTAAAAATATATAAATTAAGAATGAGATAAAAAATTTTATTCGACCTCAAAAGGATAAGAATGGAACGATCGGAAAACTTGTGAGTGAATCTCTATTGTTTTAAGTGAGATTCGCTCCTTAGACTTAATTTACTAGAGCATATATCTTCGAAAATATTTGATGCCAAATTTAAAAAGAAGAAATATAATACTACCCTAAGGGTCTATAAAAAGACACAAACGAATATGCACGTCTTATATATTCCGTCCATACATCGATAGCCAGTCAATTTTAGTTATAAGGACAACATAATACGTGAAAAAGACCAGTCACCTAAATTTTGCTGACGATGTTGGCCATCTTAAAGAGTTGTGTTGCTCTAAGAGTACGTGTATAAAGGGATTTTTAAAAGGATCGTTTAAGATGCTATGTTAATATTTTAAATATTTTTTAATTAAATATCCTCTCATTTTATAAAGGGATGTTTTAAATAAGGTTCTTTACTTTTATTTAATTATTATGTAGGTTTTAACCATTTATTTTTTAACAATGCAACACTCACCTTTATTTAATAGTGCCTAACACATCAACTGCATGGCCATAGCCAAGGCCAACTATATCAGAAAGAGTAAAGTAAAGAACTAGTTCTTTATGGATCTCCTCTCTCAAGTTATTCAGATACAAATTATAACAAGAGAAGAGTGCTTGACATGGTATTTGTGCCAAGCAACACTTTATAAGCATGCTCTAAGACATTCTATTTGAGCAACGCTTCTTTAGATTATTGTGCTTGATTGTTCATTATATTGTGCATAAATTAAAAAACTATGTTCAAAAAAATTTCTTTTGGAAATTCTATCATCACATCACAACACACTGAAGCATAATTCACTTCAAATTAATACTAACTATTTCCTTTGGATGAAATGATACTTATTACATGAGTTGATCTACTCAATTCAATTTAGTTTGATCTAACATATTTGTAAAACCAATTCGGATCACCTCTTTAGCCCTCAACGACAATGACCTTGGTTTGATCTCGGTTTGATCTCAGTTCGATCCTAATTTAGTCATCTTGACTCTTAACTACTTCTCATTTTCAAAACAACCTTCCAGTTTGGATTTGTTAACATTGATCAAGCATCACACTAGTTAACCAATCAATAAGTTCTCTAGTACGTCCCATTAACACAATTTAAATATGCAGAAACAGCAATATTTGTATATGTCTAGTCATATTTGGAGTGATAGATTTGAATTCAGGCAGAAAATTTTACCCCTTGAAAGAATATGGACCAAATATTTGTAAGAGGGCAACAAAACCGTCGTACATTACAGAAAGTGATATATACCGGCTTTGAAATTTGAAAAAGGGAGGCCTAGTATGTGTGTATAGTTTAAATGCAGCAAAGGTCACCGGACTTTTGGGTAGGAATAGGATATCATGAATGATTTTAAGGGGTAGGAAAAGAAAAGAAATAAAACTGAAACATAAAGGATTTATAAGGTAAATTTTGATGTATCCCCCTTGAGAGTGCTCGGTAAAAAAGTATCAAATAGATGAAAAAAAAAAAAAAAAAAGGTTTTACTGGGTTTTATAAAATGAAATCATGATTTCATTTCAACTTATTCCTACATACTAAACTTGGTAAAATAACAGTATAAAATATTTTAATAACATAAATTAAGAAAAACATTCTATTCAAAACATATATTGGGATATGAAACTTGCTATTAAGTGATTGTCTATTATTCAAAAGATGCAACTCTTCACATGGTAGAATCTTTTTGCACGACACTATGCCTTGGGAAATATGAATGATTTCAATTTCTACCGATAATATACAATTCAAAGTTTGAGGTTAACTCTCTCGAAAATTTTCAATGATTGTGGTTGGCTGGTAATGCCTGGACCACCGCATCCTAGCCTGTCCATAACTGCATTAATAAAAATTTGATGATACCACATGTGGGTGAAGTTCATTTCGTACATAAAATTGGCTTGAATTGAAGCACTTTCATGAAACATCAGCAATTGAGCTACTGACCGATGTCCAAGAAAACGAGAATAAATGAGTTGCCATTACTTTTTGGTGACTCATAAATGCAACATACTTACGAGGATGACGATTGAAAAATCATGAGATTTTCTTAAATTTTTTATGGTCTTGTACTCCATTATGGGATGAGTTCATCACTTCGTCTCATTATTAATTTGTACTTTTTAAATCTAAATCATTAAATTCATAGATAAGATAATAGAATAAACTAGTCTACTAAAAAATAAGAATGAAACAATAAAAAAATCTCACTTTCTATAAGTATTACAAAATTTCACACTGATCTCCTAAAAAATAAAAATAGAACAATAGAAAAATCTCACTTTATGTGAGTACTATGAAATTCCACACACAAAGAACAACAAATATTCTAAAAAATAGGAAAATCATACTGAAGGAAAAAATAAAAAGAAAAAGTATAGATCCATAAAATGTAATATGGCTAAGCAAAGAAACAACTAATAATTTTCTAAAACTTTTATCATTCAAACAATATATATAAAGATAAGTAGCCAAATTCTTATCGTACACATAATTCTCGATGAACTTTTGCAATTCTTTATCTCACTATTTATCAGTTAACAAATTACAAATTTATTAGGAAATTATGAAAAGTTCTCGCTATGAATTCATGAATTGAAATGCGAAACTTGCATGATTGTTCCAATTGAAATGATGACTACGAATTATGAGGACAAATACATAGTAATTGATCAATTGCAAAAGTGAGATAATTTATGAATGGAAATATTACATATTTAGTCCATAAAATCTATATCTTTTCTCATTTGAATCTTTAATGTTTTATTTTTTTTCTATTTAAATGCGCAAAGTTTGCAAACTTTTCGTAAATGTATGACTTTTTCAACTTTATTACTTCTTTCATCCATCCTTAAGACGATCAGATTCTTATTGGCTCATAATAATCAATATAGTCAAATAATAACATTAAATATGTTTAATTACATGCATAATAATAAACAATATTAAATATACTAAGTTATATGTTATAACAAAATTAATAATAAATAAAAAGGTTAAAAAGGAAAATGGGCAGTGAAAAAATATACAAACTCTAACCAACTTGGCCGGCCATTCCAAGGTAAAGTGGAAGTCAACACATGTAAAGGATGGACGGAAAATTTAACTCACCTAACAAAAGTTTTACTTTCATAAAAGTTTGAAAATGTTAAGATTTAACTACAAATAAAAAGAAAAAAAAAAAAAAATGTAGTAGGTAAACATTAAGGGTTAAATGTGTACTTCTTCCTTTTGAATTTAAAGAAGAATACTCTAATAACTCTTACTAATTTGAGCAAAACCTGTTAGTAAGTGATGATCACTGCCATTTAAAGAAAAGTCAAGAGGAAAAGTCAAGAGGAGGTGCTGAAAACACTTTGAGAAAGGTTTGAATAGTTTGAAAAGATTGAAACTTATTGATTTCTCGTCGAGGACCAACATATTGGAACATGCTCCAGGCATTCGATACAGGTAATATCTTGGGCTGACCCATGTTACTGACCACATTAGTAAGAAGATACCCAATGTAGCCTATAGTACCTTTTGGGGGAACCCAAGCGTGTCTCGAACACCCTAGTGTAGTTAGACAACCTAGTGGGCCAAAGGATGTCTCAAGGCTATATCTTCCCTTTTAGATGGCCGATCCATAGGCAGATGATGATGGAACTGATCATTTTGATCTTGGATACAAAACTATCGATAAAGTCTAAGAGATCTTCAGACCAGATGCTTTTTGTACTTATTCAAATGATTGATAAACTACACAATCAGTAAAGGAGGTTTTATTGTTAGCCATAGTTGTCAAAATTGTAATTATATTTATGAGATTCTAACAATTTTAAATCAAGCAAAAACTCGTTTTTATGTAAAAACTTATATTTTTAGTCGAGTTTATATGTTAAATTCAGTATAAACTTATAATTTTAACCAAGTTTATCGATTATACATATTTGAGTTGAATAATTAAAAAAAAAAAAAAAAAAAACAAAACAAAACAAATATAGATACATTTTTACAAACCCATCGCCTATTATGGTATTACATGTCTTCCTTATCCTATTCTAGTTTTCTTCCTTTTTCTCTTTCTCTCATAGTTCCATGTTTAGTCTTCATAGCCTTCATTTAGTTTCAAGCTCCAATAGTAAAGTTTATAAAGAAAACTACATTCTTCGATTTATACTATCAATAACTAAAAATGAGTTAAAATATTTAGTTCTCTTCAATTTATTGATTTTTTTTAAAAACAAAATAATGGAAAGAAAATTTATTTTTGACTCCACAATCCTTCCTCTATACGTATTATATTATAAATTAAAAACTTTTTATGAAAAAACAACTTCATTTCTCAATTTTTATATTTTCATCGTATATTTTAAATTTTTATAACTACTATAAGTATATCTAAAATTTTTTTAAGTTATTTTATATAGATTGTGAAAACTTATCTTCCTATGTTTCAATTTTGAACGGTTTAGCAATCACAAATTCAATAACTTTACTCTTAACATCCCATGACTATACGTGATATAATAGAGGAACATGATCTATTTGGCCTAATGACATGGGATATATGATTGACCTAAGTGAAACAATTGAAACCAATTCAGTAACTTTGAAGTGGATGTTTTAAAAGCCATAAGGAAAACGAACCATGTCCCTAAAACGACCATGATATAGGCTTTAAGCCTGAAGTTCTTCGATCACTATGCCTTCTTTTGAGCATGGGGCTTAGAACAGTTGGATGCAAGGATACAATTAGGCGAGTCATAATAGGGTATCCAACCCATTTGATCCATTAAAAACACTATAGGGTTTATCTATAGGGTTTAGAGTTGGATTATAGAAATTGATTTAGAAATCAATAGCAATTAGGGTCAGGGTTATGTGATTTAAAAAAAAAAACAATGGAAAACCCAACTCAATAAAAATAAATAGAGAAATAATATAATATTAATTTGATTAATATTAAAAAAAAAAAAAAGAATGCCCATATGATTCATGAACTTTATGTATTACCCAGGAAGTTAATAATCATTAACTATATGTGATTTGTGAACCTAATCCAATTCCATCCCTAATCCCTCTCTCGTTTGTCCTTAGTCCCCACATTTTTTATTTTCTTTTTTCAAATTTTACTTTACCCTTTGATTTCTTTACTCTTTAGGCAAAAAAAACTAAAAAACCTTAACCATCATTAGCCAAACTTCAGTTTCCTTCAACTCTTATCTACATCTACCACTATATTGTCACAACTTCCACGAACAACCCTAAACTCCTCCAACTCTCTCTCTCTCTCTCTCTCTCTCTCTCTCTCTCTCTATTACTCTTTCGACTCATCTTTTGCAATATAAAATGGAAAATAGACATTTGTGGAACAAAACCCCATTTCTACTGATTTCAAAGTCGCACTCAAACCTTAACCTTTTCTCTTTGAGAAAACAAAGTTGCTTTCTCCATATTTTGGACGATTAAGGTATCTCCCTCTCTCTATCTCTTACCACAATAAACTCATCCTCTATTCCTTTTATTAATTCAATGAAATTGAAAAGTAGAATAATAGAAGGACCTTTTAACGTTGTAGAACTTTTTTTTAACTATAAGTTTAGAACATTAGCATTTTTAAAAAAAAAAAAAGGAAAGAAAAGAAGAAGAACAAGAAAATCAAGCTTTCGAAGGTTGAGGTAGGGTGGTTATTGAGTTGGCATTTTTCTACTAAGGACAGATTGTGTGTTACTCTTTAAAAACCTTACAAGGTTCTTTACAGGTTTTGAAAATCTATTAATCCTATCGGGGCAGATTTAGACTTTATCAAACCCATTATAAACTCGCCTCAATTGCATCCCCAATCGGGTGTACTTCATAGTAAGGTTGGCCATTATGTATGGGCTAAGCTCAAACGTTAAGCTCCATGGGACCCAAAACATGGATCAGGTCCAAATCAGGCGCAAATTAATTTGAGCTTTCGTCAACGAGATAAGTGGGTAGATCTTCGTGAAGATGAAATCATGCCGACCCTGAATAAATTTCTCAAACCAGCAATCAAGAAATTCCTAAGGAAATGAATAACCATAAACATGGAACTTTGGGACACTACCAGGTTGATTGCTTGCTTGGCTCTTCATTGCTACAAAAATTACAAACAAAGGGATATTAAGAGAAAAGAAATTACAACTGTTGCAATTATTACAATTGTTCCAGTTTTTTTTCCTAAAATTACAACTCTGAGAATTTTTACAAGTTTTGAGCTTTGTTATAAGAGTAAGACTTTTATAGATGTCAAAATCATAAGCACTTTCTGCAACTTTTTTGGACTGGTTTCAATAAATTGATTCTCAATGTTTCGATTTTATGCTTAATTTTTCATTTGTAGGTAATAAAAAAAAACTAATAAATATAAAAGATAGATAAGAGTGCGTCTATGAAGTACCTGAATCAATAATCATAGCTCTTCTTGGTAAAACGGGTTTAGAGTATAACAAAATACAGGCTGCATGGACTTAATCACTGTTAGGCATTAGTAAAACTTTTCTAGCAAGCGTAGGTCCCACTTATTCTGAAATTTTTTTGCCCCTTCCTCAAAAATTTCAAAATCTGTGTTTAGATGTATCGGCTTAAAACCAATCCTTAGTGGCGTTGTCAAGGCATCGAACCTTAAAAATCCTCTTATTTATTTAGTCTCAAATTATCTTAGGCCTTGCCCCCACCTAATTTAGCATGCTAAACCAGAAATTTAAGGAGTTTTATATTTTTAGAAAATTTTTCAAAAATTTTCGTTTGAGATTCCTACCGAACAAGGTTGAAAAAAAAAAGGTGGATTAAAATCTAATAGGTGAATTCATTTTAAACTGACACTAGTTAGTTTTAAAAACCTGAAATTTTGAATTTGGCCAAATGTAATTTCAAAGTTCTAAAAATCTATCATAAATGAATTCCTAAATTTTTGAAAATTGAGCTTGCTTCATAAATGACTTATTATCATTTTGTCTTTTAAGTTTATTTTATATGAATAAATAATTTTTATTATTTTTCAATATATTTTATTAAAGGTTTCTTATTTTTGAAACTATTTGTAAAAGTTACTACACACCTTACTACAATTTGTTTTTTAAAGCTGTAACAACCCAAAACCTGAAAAGTCATAACCCTGCCATGTGTCAACCGTAAAGGCGAACAAGCTAAGGCTAACATGGATCCTTCTGCCTATTTGCATTTCACAAAAATTCATGAAACCTACCAACTCAAAAATTAATAACCTTAAATTTAGCAACAAGAGTGGTGGCATCACATGAAGTCTAAGTAACATGAGTTAAGGAACCTAAACATAAGGAAAACATCTAAGCAACAACTAGAAATCCCATAACTTCATATAGGAACAACCAACTAAATACCAACAACAAGAGTTACAAGTAACTCCAAACATATACGTAAGTCATAAGTATGTACAACGAGAAAACTACACATAAGGTTTTCAGAAATTCACTCCTAACATCCAGACTACAATGTGCCAGCTCCATTGTCATAATAATAGTAGTCACCCTCCTTATCATAAAATAAATAGTCAAAACCTACATCCTCTACATAAAAATCATCATAAACCTCATACCCCAAGCATACGACTAAAAAACAGCAACCACGAAGGGTGAGCTAATGCCTAGTACGAGATACCACTCACGTGTGCATGAATACACAATCAATAGCAAAAGCATACATATAAGTAACTACATTAAATACAACAATCAGTCAATTTATTCTTATTTAATTAGGTCCACAAGTAGCACAGTCTCAATGTTCTAAAACCTAAGGTTACTCATGACCTCTACATACACACTATAGATAATACATAGGTATAGGTATTAGGTCCTCTCCAAAACTTGAGTGCCCAATGACCATTCTAAATTTACTTAGATCCTTTTAGTACAAGACTCCATAAGGGATAATGTCATAAAAAAAATTGCCAAGTTCCTCAACAACACCACTGCATCCAACTAATGGGTGGTTAAAGCCAAGTACAAGCAAAAAAGTCAATTAAGCCCAAGTTTAGTTAAGTCCAGTTTAATTACTAGCCTAGTCATACAATCATCGATCAAGTATCCCGTACCTGAATCCTCAATAACATTCAATAAGTGTCCTAGTGTCTTACAACCTAGTACAATACAAAAACAACACCTCGGCCTCTAAACTCTAACACAAAAGCCACTACTTACTCCTTACATCTGAACTCCTCAACTTGGCCACTCGTTTCTATAAGAAGTTTGGAATCGTTCCTTGAAAAAACAAAGTTTGATTGTTGTTTTAACTCAGAGAACTTGTTTAAAAACATATTGGAAAGGTTTTAAGATAAAAAATAAGGTTGGAAAAGTCATAAGGAATGAGATGGGAACATTCCATATAATGCCGCAAACAAGGCATTCAGATGCCAAGTCAACTAGCATCTACTATCCAGATGCCAACTTAACTCACATTTTGTGAGTTTTTATGGGGTCGAGTATTCAAACGTTAGCCCCTTTGGCATCCAGACGATTATAGAATTCTACAGACTATGATGCACGACTCCTTCCTTATACAACCTCGACTTCAAACCCAAATGTAATTCTTCCCTTTTCCTAACCTTCTCCAGTAGAAACTCGTCTCCAAATCACTCTTCAACGTCCTTTAAACATCAATACAACAATCGAAACCAAAATCATAGCTAATACATTAAACTCCACAATCCATGTCAAGAACAAAACTTTGATAAACTAAAAGGGTTTAAAATGACTTGATGTTTCTTAGTGCAAGAACAATCCAACCCACAATTTCTCACTCACTACTTCTATAGAAACAAGATTCCTTAAGTTTCCTTCACCATTCTTGAAGGAAAACGAATTTCAATATGGTAGGGATAGTAACTTACCTAATTTTGGCTATTCCTTTACAAAATGTTGAGTTTTGCTTCAATTTTGGCACATTAACTCCTTGAATCCGAACCATAATGTTTTTCTTACGAGTCCTTCTGTAAGTTTTCTGGGTTACCACAAAAAGAACCTTATTTTTAGTTATGAAATAATGGTGGAAGAAAATAACATAAGTGGGAAAGAGGGGGTGTTTGAAATTTCCCTCTAGACCACTTTTCCCCTATAACTTAAACCATTTTACATGCCATACTAAGCCTATTAATTATAAACTCTTTTATATTCTATAATTCCTTTTTATTTATTTATTTATGACTTTGGGTTTTACAACTTTTTCCCCTTTAACAAAACTTTTGTCCTTGAAAGTTTACACACCTAGGTCCTGAAACAACTCTAGATACTTCTTCTTGATCTCTTCCTTAAGCGCATAGGTTGCGTCACGTTTTGATTGAATCAACCACTGCACTTTAACATAAGGAATAGACCTCCTTCTTAGCTACTAAACCTTGGTTTTGACTATCTTTACAAACCATTCAACTATTGATATATTTGGATGTAACTCTAGCAAAACTAGATCAACTATCTATACATGTGACTCTAGTTCATGATTTGGACTAGGCTTCTTGTATAGATACATGGAACACATTATGTATACCCTTTAGTTATAGTAAGAGTTCCAATCTGTAGGCTACTTTGCCAACCCTCTATATGACTCTGAAAGAGCCTATATACCTTGGTTTTAACTTCCCTCTCAAACCAAACCTAACTACTCCTTTCACTAGGGAAACTTTTAGCAATACTTCCTCTCCCACCTAAAACTCTAAAGGATGACACTGCATTTTCCGCCTGCTCTGAGCGAACTTCATCTTCTAACGAATCAACCTAATCTTATCTATTGCTCCTTGCAATAAATCTAGTCTTACCAATTGTCTCTTACCTACCTCATCCTAGTGGATAAGCAACCTATACCTCCAACCATATAGTACCTCAAACGAGGCTATCTAAATAGTAGCTTGATAACTATTACTACAAGTGAACTCTAACAAGGATAGGTGTTCGTCCCACTAGCTACCATAGTCAAGTGTGTACACTCTCAACAACTGTTCCAAAATCTGAATGGTACACTTTGATTAGCCATCTATATGTAGATGGAAAGCAATACTAAATCAAAGTTTTGTGCCCAATTCATTTTGTAGACTGCTCCAGAACTTACTAACAAACCGAGTATCTCTATTAGAAGTGATGGACATTAGTGCCCCATGTAATCTCATTATCCCTTGAATATATAACTTGGCGAGCTTTCCTAACTGGTATTTGATGTTTATAGGAATGAAACGATCAGATTTGGTCAACTTATCCACTATCACCCATACAGCATTATGTTCTACTAAAGTTTTAGGTAAGGCAATGATAAAATCCATAGTCACATACTTCTATTTCCACTTAGATACTAGCAATGGCTACAATTAACTAGCCTATCTCTAATGCTCAATTCTAATGAACTAATATGTCTAACACCTAGACACATACCCTACTATCTCCTTCTTCATGTTATTCCATTACTAGTGGTCTTTCAAATCTTTATACATTTTCATACTCCTTAGGCAAACAGAATAAGCTGAGTTATGTGCTTCTTTTAGTATCTCACTTCTTAACCTCAACTATGTTGGTATACATAATCTGCCCTTAAACCTTACTACTCCGTTGACATCTACTATAAAGTTTGGAGCTTTCTCTGCTTTTATTTTACCCTTGATCTCTTAAATTCCCTTATCCTTGACCTATTTAACTTTAATTCGATCTATTAAGGTAGGCTCTATTTTTAAGCTTACTAACCTAGCACTCACCTCTTTAGTCGATACCTCTAACTCGATCTGATGCATTTGCTCAAGTAACGACCTCTATATAGTGATTAAGCTAGCTAGATTTCCCTATCTCTTCCTACTTAAGGCATTAGCTATCGCTAAATGTCTAAGTCGTAGTCTTTAACCAGCTCTAACCAACGTCTTTGCCTCATAGTTAGGTCTCTCTGAGTGAAGAAATATTTGAGGCTCTTGTGATCTGTATACACTTTACGTTTCTCTCTAACCAAGTAATCCCTCCAAAGCTTTAGTGCATGTACCATAGTTTCTAACTTTAAATCATGTATCAGGTAATTCTTCTCGTATGACTTAAGCTAGCAAGAGACATACGCAATCATCTTACCATCTTGCATAAGGATACACCCTAGTCCCTGTACAAAGATGTCATTGTAAATAACAAACTCTTCTCTATTGCAAAGTAAGGTCAGAATTGGAGCCATCACTAACTTGTCTTTCAACTGTTAAAAGCTTGCTTTACAAATATCATCCCAATCAAACTTAACCCCTTTTTGAGTCAATCGAGTCGAAGGCACTGCTATTTTAGAAAATCCCTTAACAAACTTCCAGTATTAACTAGCTAACCCTAGAAAACTTCTAACCTCTAACATTATGGTAGGTTTGGGCCACTCAACAATTGCCTTTATTTTCTTTAGGTCCATAGCTATACCATCTCAATTCACAATATGACCTAAGAATGCCACCTCCTCTAATTAAAAGTTACGCTTGCTAAATTTGGCATACAATCTCTCTTCTCTTAACTTACCCATAACAATCATTACATGCTCTTCATGTTCTTCCCTACTTTTGGAGCAAATGAGGATGTCATCCATGAACATTACCATAAACCTATCCAAATACTCTCTAAAGGCTCAGATCATGAGATCCATGAACATTGCAAGCGTGTTTCTTAAGCTGAAATCCATCACCAAGAATTCTATAGCCTATACTTGGTTCTGAAAGTTGTCTTCTCTACATCTTTTGCCTTAACCTTTAGCTGGTAATAAACTAAGCGCAAGTCTATTTTAGAAAGGACCTATGCTCCCTATAGCTAGTAAAAACGATCATCGATTCCCAAGCGAGGGTATTTATTCTTAATAGTAACTTAGTTCATATCCTGGTAGTCAATATACATTTGTAGACTCCCATTTTTATTCTTCACAAACAATACCAGAACTCCCCAAGGAGACGAGTTAGGTTTAATAAAACCCTTATCTTATTACTCCTATAACTAGTTCTTCAACTCTACTAGCTTAGTAGATGGCATCTAACAAGCCGATTTTGAAATAGGTTCTTTTCCTTGTACCAAATCAATTCTGAACTCTACCTCCCTATCAAGTGGAATACTAGGTAGATCCTCCGGAAACACATCTAAATACTCTTGTACTATCAGCATATAATCTAAGCTCAACTCAGCCTTACTTGACTTTACCACCAAGGCGTGTATAATAGCCCTTTCCACAACTCGTACGTAATACATTGAGTCAGCCTTTAAGCTTCTACTCAATAAATGAAAGGTACTTCCCCTAGGGGTTTAAAGAATACCACCCGATTATGATAATCAACTATAGCATAGTGCTTTAACAACTAATTCATCCGCAAGGTGATGTCAAAGTCTAATAGCTTTAACACTAAAGAGCCTACTAGTAATACCTTTCCTCAACCTCTATCTCCACATCTTGATAGATCTAGTTTAAAACCATTCCACTTCCCAAAGGTAAATTAATGGCCAAACAAGTATCCATAATAGGAACATACAAACCACATACATGCATAATAGATTCAACCACAAACGAGTGGGATGCACCAGTATCAAAAAGTGCATAAACATGATGGGATAGGACAACAAGCATACCTGCTATGGTATCTATGTCATAAGAGGTGTACAGGTGCTGAATGGTGAAAACTCAAGCTAGGTCTCTTTGGTGTAGGCCTACCTATTGAAGATGTGTTACGTTAGGAATTACTTAAGGTTTCACAACTGGTGCCCCTTAAGCTGCTAAGCTCCCTGTATACCTATCTCTACAATATGCCATATGGTGTCCTCTTTGACACTACTTGTAGCAAAAACCTTGATGTAGAATGGTGGTCTCCTTATAGTCCTTGCCCACATGCCCGATCTTCCCACACAAGAAACATGCCCTTATTATCCATTTACAAGTTGAAACATCATGGGATCCAAAGCAATGAGTATACTTCACAACCGGTACAATAGCTTTAATTTGATCTACTACTAGCAACGCCACGATTTGGACTGCACCATCACTGGCTTTTCTCCACCCACTTTCATCATAACCCCTAGGACTAGCCTCTTTACCCTATCTAGCCCTAGCATAGCATAACCTAGCATAGGCCTTTTCCTTAAGGCCACTCTCGTACTGTGAGCTAGCTGCTCCTATTTCCTCTTCATAAGCTTTTCTAAACACTTAGGCTTGGCAACTACTACCAAGTAATCCATAAGTTGAAAGGCTACAACCTTCTCCTATAGCTCAGGCTCTAACCCATGATGAACTCATTAACTCATGACTACTCATTTTTCCTAAAAGCCTTCAGTATAAAACAAGCCAAATGATGCAACTCTGCCTCATAGGCTATTACAGATGCATGCCTAGAGTTAAGTTAACTACTAAAGCTTATCGCAAAGCTGTAACTTAGTGAGTCCTTTAAGATATCAAACAAAATGAGGATAGACAAGTCAGCAACATACAGTAGCTTACATGAAGCTACTTGAAGGATATAACGTACCAACGAACACAAAACGACTTAGTACTTCGCCTAATGTGATGCATAAGCTAATGCTATGATTTACTCGCCAGTAATCTCAAGCTACTTGACAAGATTAGATAAAAGTGTAGAGGAAATGTACTCAAAGAAGGGTATCTCTTAAGAACAAGTATATTCAATATCAATGAAGTGTAATATGATTTCAGCTACAAAAGATAAGGGATTATTTATTGTAAGTTCCTAAGGCAACAATGAAATACATGCAATTACAAAAAAGCTTAATACAACAATATTAGCTTAGTATATTGCAGAAAGGGTAAAAGGGAACAAATAATACAAACAAATATAGTACAATGTTAGAAAAAGGAATGACAAATGGCATGCTGCAATTGGGTCTGCATTTTAGGATCTTGGGACACTGTGGCTAAGCTGTGTTGATGTTGTTGCTGATACTAACGAACTGTGCTTAGAGTTGCCAAGGTGAATAAATGATGCTACTGTTTTGCAAGCTGGATGAGTAGAGCTCGGCGTATAGTGGCCTCAACCTCAACTCTCGGTTGGTTGGCCTCAAAACTTGGCATTTCTACAAGTTAGAAGAGTAGGGCTCGACACATAGTAACTCCTAGCTCGACACTCGACATGTCAGCCTCAACACTTAGCAAGTCAGCCTTGGAATATGTGTAGTCAGTGATTAGACTAGAGTCTGAGCAAAGTAGAGTGTATCTGAGATGGGACCTTATAGAGTTCACCTGTAACTCTTCCGTATACAAGAGCTCGTCCTTGGCAAGCTGACAAGAGAGTATCCTCCTTATAAGAAATTGTAGGCCTTAGAGGTGAGCGTAAGTGAGCAGTCCGAAGGTTGGTAGTCCATCAGTTACTGCCTTGTTCCTCTATTGTAGTGTCTGATAAGCCAACTACATCTACTATCTCACATTGGTGGGGATAAAGTGCTCAAAGAATTTATCCCTGAACCTTTCCCAAGTCTAAGCCCCCACATCAAGCTTTAAGCACGGGTAAGAGAGGGAGGGGTGCCATCCCACTACTTCAGCACGTCATCTCTCAGCATAAAGGAGGCATAATTGACCTTCTTATCATTTAGTGCCTCAACCATAGCAAAAGCCTTCTCTATCTGTTTGATCCACTCCTCAACAACAATAGCATCGTTTAGCTTAGGATCAAATTCCTTACCTACCTTCAAGAAGCTGTCCATACCTAATTGCTTAACTGCCTGTCTCTCTTAATGCCAAGCCTTAGCATTAGCCTGGATCATTTGTACATTGTGTCTAATCTACAATTACTGCTGTGCAATCCCATAACTTCAGCGTATCATCTCTCAACATAAAGGATGGATAATTGACCTTCTTATCATTCAATACCTCAACCATGGCAAAAGCCTTCTTTGTTTGTATTATGCCCCGAAGTCACAAAGTCGCAACAATCCCACCATGTAAACCAATCTATAACAAGAACTGACCTTTCGGTATCTATCATAGATATGATCTACATAAGACGTCAACGACTCTTCACTTTGAAGTAAACAATTCAACTAAGATTTTTAGCTAAAATTTACAGTGAAAGTAAAGTCTTAAGTCATATATATATAATTACATGCACATTATCGTAGGATTCCTAAGAGATCCTATATAATATAGCAGTTAACTAATGTACATATCATATATCAGTTCTTTATCTTAAGGATACTAGTAAGACTTAAAATAAGACTTGATCTTTTGCTAATGGATCCTTACTCCCCATAGCTTAAAAAAAAAAAAATATAACCTCTGGGTAATTGTATCGCAACATCACAAATCAGAAGTTAGGACCTACCAAAGAATCTATACGGGTATGAGCAACTACAACTCAGTAAGTTGAATTGGAGACTCATGAATGTATACAAGCACAATCAAGGTTATCAAGCAATTATTTTCATGAAATACAACAAACAAGTACCATCACATAATGTAGTCCGATCCATTATGAAATCAGAGTAATTTCACCCGCTCTAATCTAAGTTGAGGAGTTTTCATGTTATGCAACAGCTTACAACCAAACTCAGGTTTATGCAATGGAGACACTATTCTTCCTAAGACTATCCTTCAAACCAATGTCTTCATCCTCACCGTGACCTCCTCTCCTAAGGATAAGAAAAAGACCAATTTGTTATCCAACACTATCTTTTTTAAAGGTGTCGGTGTTTGGTTGGAGAATCCTAACGATCCCCTATAAGGTTGCAATGCATGTCTTTTTTGGGGTATTTAGGTCGATTAGGATTATATTCGATTTAGGGTGACCAGACAATTCCTCACCACTCCAATCACAACAGTCATCAAACATAACACAGATTTCAGCACGAAATCAGATACACAAGCACATGCATAAAACTACTTACAATTGCAATCATACACAAACCTAAGTCTTCAAGTACTTTAAAATAATACCCCAAAATACAATGAAGAATCAAACCTAACTTACTTAAAATCTTGAGTTGCTTAATCACTTATCACAGGTTAACTCACCTCCATGTGTCCTATAATATAAATACGCTCTTTTTAGTACTTATACTTAGATGATATATATTCTAAGTTAAGATTTAACTCATTTCTTCTCATATACCTATCATTTACTAACGATTCATCTTACATTAGTTTAAGGTTCGATTTCCGAATCCGATTCTAGTTGAGGTTCTAGTTCGATTTCAACCACGAGTAGTCATAAAATACGTTTCAAAACCTAATATGAAATTAATCACATTAAGCTCGAGTATCCTAATATCATACTAGGTCTTAATTTAGTATTCTAACCCATTCAGTACATTCTAATCCTAATTAGTATACCAGGTTTACTCTCAATATGAGAAAATTTTACATTTTTGGCATAATTACCTAAACTTAATTTTTGTACCAGAGTTACTATGTACTAACATTATTATTATATTATCCAATTTAACCTATTATTTTATATTTATTAAAATTCCAATTTCACATATTACTAAATTACTCACATTTACTACTTAATTCCTATATTAATTGCAATTAACATTTCAAATGCTAGGATTATGTTTCCACATCAGAGATTAATATCTTTAAATACCTAATTACCTTCTAAATTAGTAATTAGTTATTTAATTACTTAATTAATCTAAAATTACTCATTTTTCTCATCATTTTCAGGTTAAAAAATTACTTAAAATTTTTGAAAATTAATTTTAGAAAAATGGCTTCATGGTACTATTCTATATCACTTAAATATTCTATAGAAAAATTTTGAGTTTCAAACTACACTCCGAAGTCTATTTATTTCTAATTTTAAACATACTCGGTTTTGTTCAATTTCTTAAGAATCCTATATTTGTAGACATAATTAAACTTAATCATTATTTTTCCTTAAATCTAAATACAACAAAACCTCATAATAACAAATTTCATAATTTTATAGGCAAAATTAGTAATTTTAAGAAATTTTACAAAACACTTGACTCTTGGGTTCCCGGCCACTAGCGACGGCCTAGGGGTGGTCGGCCGGTCCAAACGTTAGGTTTGGAGTGGGGTTATGGTGATGGTTCGATCCCAGGTGATGGTAACTATTACACCTTGAAGCAGTAGAATCATAATAATCTCATCGTATAAACCATTCTAAGATAAAAGCTAGCTATACAACCGCTATCTTGGACCTAATTTACACAAAACGTCCACGACTAACTCACTTTAAAGTAAACAGTTCATAATTTAAATAAGTTATTTACTTATGAACTTTAGAAAAGTACATGCTTGCATTAAAATAATCTAAGTATTTTACAAGATTTAGCAATTTAGTCACAATTTACTTAAGTGATTTATAAACTAATGCTAAAAGCTTTAAAATAAATTTAACTAGAAAGTGTATTTGATTTTCAGTTTATATCCTCGCTCCCCAGGATCCTACAATTGCTAGCATCAAGATGATTATAGGCCGCTTCATCGCTAGCACCTATAACAACGGTTATAGGGATGTGAGCAACCACAACTCAGTAAGTCGAGACAGAAGACTTAAAACTATACCACAAACGCAAATAAGGTTATCGATCAACTTATTAGGTGTAATGTATGTTCAAGCAAATACCAGCACACGACGTTGTCCGACCCGTCGAGAGATTAGAGAAATTGCGCTCTCTCTAATCTAGGTTGAGGAGTTGCTATTAATGCAACAGCTCACGACCAAATCCAAACTTGTGCAATGTAGACACTGCTTCCCTTATGACTATCTTCAAACCATTGACTTTACCCTTGCCACGACCTCCTCACTTGTCACTTAGTTCAACAAAGAATGAAGAAGGGACCCACTATGCTATCCAACACTATCCCTTTCAAAGGGGTCGGTATTTGGCTAGAGAATCCTAGGTTTCTCCTAATGGGTTACTAATGCAAGTCCGATTTATGATTATAGGTTGTATGTTTGATTAGGTTCGATTTAAGGTGATTAATCATTTCATACAAATCATACAATACAAACCAAATAGCAAATCAAAATCATATCATCAACTCAAAACAAGTACAATCAAATACAATTTTAAGCCTCCAAAATACAATATTGTATTAATTCCAACTTACCTGGACTCCTTGCTCACTCACTCGAGGTCTGACTCGCTCAAACCATCACCGATCATCCCTATAATACAAATGTGGTTTCAGTTTTTCATATAACTATTATAGGTTAGTTTGATCCTATAACGTTTACTATTATCTTTTGTTTAGAGTTTAATATAACTAATTATCTAGGTTTTATTAAGTCTTTTACAATTCTTCTTAAATCATATTAAGTTCTGTTTCAGTTTTCATATCGATTTCTAAAATAGATTTTTGTCTCAATTTTTTGTTAGAGATTTATATGTACACTCTAAGAAATCATTCCAACTCATAATGTGAAATTAATCGCATTATCTTCGAATATCCTAAATATTATTTTTAATCTCTAACTAATGTTCTAGTTCGTACGGTACACCCGCATTCTAATTTAATTACCGAATTCACCCTCGTTAGGAGAAAATCTTACGTTTTTCATATAATTACCCTATTTTAAGTTTTCCATCAAATTTATTATATATTCCTATTATTATCATAATATCTATTCTAACCAATATTTTCCTAATTATTAATTTCTCATAATTACATATTACACATTATCACCTAATGTGTACAAAATGTGCACTTCTAATATTCCCATTACTTCAAATATCATCTCCCAACATCAAATAACATTCCAAATATCTAAATTCATCCCAAATCAGATTTTGAACCTAATTACCCTAAATTATCAAATTAACTCAAAATTTCTCATTTTTACCTATTACATATTTACTATATATTATCCAAATAATTACATCTAACACTCCAAATATTATAAATAGCAAACTCCATCAGATTTCAACATCCTAAAACATATAATTGTGCATCAAATCAATAATTACCTGTTTAATTACTTAATTAACCCTAAATTACCCATTTTATACATCATTTTAAGGCCTAAAAATTATCTAAAAATTTTGAAAATTAATTTTTGAAAAAGTGTTTCATAGCACTGTTCTATGGCCCCTAAGTAGTCTACACAAAAATTTTGGGCTCAAAACTATACTCCTAAAATCATTTATTTCTAAACCGAAATATGCTCAATTTTACATGATTTCTTAAAGACTATATATCACAGGATATATTTTTATTAAAATAATATTTTCCTAAAAAATAAATATAAAAATATTTCAGAATAACAAGTTTCATAATTTTCCAACTAATTTTGATATTTTTAATAATTTAAGAAAAATTGGGTAGAAATCGAGACTCACCAAAAGGCCACCATCGGTAGCCATGGGTATGTCGACC
Organism: Lumnitzera littorea; assembly: GCA_024138015.1. Lineage (NCBI taxonomy): Eukaryota > Viridiplantae > Streptophyta > Magnoliopsida > Myrtales > Combretaceae > Lumnitzera > Lumnitzera littorea. Next base: position 12,721,704 of record JAMXBB010000001.1, on the reverse strand, counting down.
TACCTGGGCACTGCCACCACCATGTGGTGGTGGTGGCCATCTACTCTTAGCTGCTCATCAGGTCTGAGTTTGGGTTCTCCTTAGAAGCCCTAACTACATAGTATTTTTGTGATTTTTTTGTAAAACCCTAATTTCTTCTCAATTTCACCTCTCTCTAATTTGTTAAGCTTCCAAACATCCAAAATGAGCTTCTAAAAAATTTGGGGTATTTATAGAGGTCTTAGGGAATTATTATGCATTAATTAAACATGACAATTGCATTATCACTTCTTTTTTTCACTTTTTATTTGTTGCATTTTAATTAGTTAATTCTGTTTCTTCATTTCTAGATTACCACAACCACTTTTTGGAGTTTTCCTTTTTTTTTTTTCTTGATTTTTCCTTAATTATTTATGGATTTTATTTAATTATTTAACATTATTTTAGGCTATTTCGCGTGTTTCGAGTAATTACATGTATTTCTACCTACATGTAAATTCATATTTGATACAAATAAATAATCTTAAATATTATTTAATTTATTTTATGATTTTTAGTGTATATATAATTTATCTCTAGCGATTCGTTAATTATCGAAATGTATTTTACGCATTTTCGATAAATAATAAGTGATATACTTACAATTTAAAAATTTTATATTCTTTTATTTTATTAAATTCAAACTTACAGGATCATTTTTACTAATATTTGTAACTTTACTTTATAATTTAAGTTCGATCGAATCCTTTAGCCAATCGGAATCCTGAGTAGTTGATTGTAGGGTTTACAATAACCTATGGGTTCAACCTAAATACACAATTTTGTGAAGAATTTTTCTAAAACCCTAATTTCTCTCCAATTTTTGGTTCTCTCAATTTTTTCCAACTCCCAACAAACCAAATGAGATCAGAGAATTTTCTTACTATTTATAAATCTATAAAGGAATTTTAAGGCATTAATTAAACAAAATTTTTTGCTTATTCTCTTCCATTTTTGCTTTTTAAGTGTTTGATTTTGATTGGTCTAATTTTTTCCTTACTTCCCTCAGTTGTCACGACTTGATCTAGAGGATTCCTTAATTCCTTGATTTTTTCTAATTTTTGTTTGATTATTTTTATAATTTTCTTTCAGTATTTGGAAAATTTTTTGCTAATTTCAGGCAATTTAGATAATTTCGCGTATTTCTACCTACACATAAATACATATGGGGTACAAATAAGCACTCCTAAATATTATTTAATTCATTTTATGATTTTTAGTATATATATAATTTATCTTTAGCAATTTGTTAGTTACCAGAATGCATTTTACGTATTTTTAATAAATAACGAGTAATATACTTAAAATTTGAAAATTTTATATTATCTTATTTTCTTAAATTCAAACTTACATGATTACTTTTACTAGTATTTCTAGTTTTAATTTATAATTTAAATTTGATCGGATCATTTAACCAATTCGATTGCCCTAAACTTCATGTATTAAACCTAATCCTATGGTTACTTGGCTTTTATTTAAGGCTTACAATTTGTTTGCTCCACTCCTTAGCAACAATAGCTTCATTTGGCTTAAGATCAAACTCCTTAGCTACCTTCAAGAAGCTGTTCATACGTAGTTACCTAACCGCTTGTCTCTCATAATGCCAAGCCTTAGCATTAACCTAGATCATCTGTACATCATGTCTAATCTACAATTGCTGCCGTACCATAGCACCCACTAAATTACTCATAGCATTCAATAGTTGTACAGCATCGACTTCCATAAGCCTATACACCTACTACCTTTATTGCCTAACCCCTGAACATCAGGTAAACCAAATTATCCTTGAGCACCTTAATCTCCCTACACATTCTGACCACCCTAAGTACCTTGTCTTTCAGCTAGGTAGTCCTGAGGTAAAAAAGAAGTGGAACCTACTCTCTTAGGTGACATTCTAAAGAAAAGAAGTCAAAATAAACAACTGATAGAAAGTTAGAAGGTAGATAGACAAGGGAATATAATAGATAACAAAATAAACAGGAAGCATCGAAAGAAGTAAAGATAACTCAAGATTACACTTATCAATTCCATTTCTAGATTTAAGCCTAACCCTTAGCTACCCACAACTCTCATGCCTCACTACCTACAAGTTATCATCTTAATTTCTCAAAGATCTTTAACCTAGGCTCTAATACCACCAAAAGTTATAATGTCCCGAAAGTCGAGAAGCAACAACGCTTACCACGTATCAACCTTAGAGCAAATACGCTAAGGCTAACATGGATCCTTATACCAATTTATATTCCATAAAAATTCATGAAAACTGTCAACTCACAAATTAATAACCTCAAATTTAATAACAAGAGTGGCGGATCATCTACTGAATCTTTACATACATCACATAAAGTCTAAATAACATGAGTTAAGGAACTTAAACATAAGGAAAACATCTAAGGAACTAGGAGTCCCATAGATCCATCTAGGAACAACCAACTAAATACCAACAACAAGAGTCACAAGCGACTCTAAACATGTACATAAGTCATAAGTATGTACAACGAGAAAACTAAACATAAGGTCTTCATAAACCCACTCTTAACATCTAGACTACGATGTCCCAACTTCATCATCATAATAAAAATAGTCACCCTCCTCATCATAAAACAAATAGTCATAACCTGCATCTTCCATATAGAAATCATCATAAACCTCACACCTTAAACCTACAACTGAAAAATAACAATCTCTAAAGGATAAGCCAATGCCCTGTATAAGATACCACGCACATGTGCATGAATACACAATCAATGGCTAAAGCATACGCATGAGTAACTATATTAAATGCAACAATAAGCCAGTTTAATCTTATTTAATTAGGTCCACAAGTAGCATAATCTCAGCCTCTTAATATTTAGGATTACTCATGACCCATACATACATAATATAGATAATATATAAGTATTAGTGTCAGGTCTTCCCCAACACCCATTTGTCCAATAACTATCATAAATCTACTTGGGTCCTTTTAATGCGAAACTCTACAAGGGATAACGTTGCACAAAGATTGCCAAGTGCCTCACTAATACTACTAGACCTGACCAGTGGGTAGTCAAAGCCAAGTACAAGCAATAAATTCAATTAAGTCCAAGTTCAATTAAGTTTGGTTTAATTGCTAACCTACACACACAATCATCAATCAAGTATCTTGTACCTAAATCTTCAATAGCATTCAACAAGTGTCCTAATGTCCTACAACCTAGTACAACATAAAAACAACACCTTAGCCACTAAACTTAAACACAAAAGCCACTACGCACAGCTCCTTTCTTACATAACCCCATCCTCAAACACAAATGTAATTCTTCCCTTTTCCCAACCTTCTCTACTATAAACCCGTCTCCAAAACACTCTTCAACATCTTCTAAACATCAAGACAACAATCAAAACCAAAATCACAACCAATCCCTCAAACTCTACAATATATGTCAAGAATGAAACTTTGACAAACTAGAAGGGTTTAAAACAACTTACTTGATGTTTCTTGGTGCAAGAACAATCTAACCACAATTTCTCACTTGCTACTTTTATAGAAACAAGATTCCTTAAGTTTCCTTCATCATTCTTAAAGGAAAACAAATTTCAATAGGGTAAGAATTGTAACTTACTCGATTTTGGCTATTCTTTTGCAAAATCTTGAGTTTTACTTCAATTTAGGCACATTAACTCCTTGAATCCGTACCGTAAAGTTCTTCTTAAGAGTCCTTCTATAAGTTTTCTAGTTTACCACAAAAAAAAAAAAACCATATTTTTGGTTATGGAATAATTGGGGATGAAAATAACGTAAGTGGGAAAGAGGCAAGTTTGAAATTTCCATCTAGACCACTTTGCCTCGATAAATTAAATTGTATTACATGCCATACCAAGCCTATTAATTATAAACCCTTTTATGCTTTATAATTCCTTTTTTATTTATTTATTTATAACTTCAAGTTTTGCAAAAGCTTGTTTGAGTGTTAAAAAACTTCAAAACCATTCTTCTTGTTGTTTTCTTTTTCCTTAAAATTACCTCTTTTTTTCAAATAAATTTTCTTATTTTTTTATTTTTTATACTTTTCACGATTTTCTTCTTTTTGAAAATTTTCCATATTTGAAACATTTTTCTATATTGTTTGAAAATTCTTAAACATTTTATTATTTTATGAATGCTTTCTCTTTTTTTTTTTTTTTTTTTTGCAAAATTTCTCTATGTCTTTTATATAATTTTATTTATTTTTGAAATTTTTGAAATTTAAAAAATTTCTATATCTAATTACATATATATATATATATATATATATTTCATTTTAAAGATGTTTTACGTTATTTTTAAAAATTTTATCATTTTCCCAAACTTCACATTAGTTTTATAAAATTATTTTTTAAATCTTCATTTCTTATTATATTTTAATTTTTTGAAAAAACTTTTTTTATTATTTATGAAATTTAAGACATTTATTCACTAGGTCGAATAAGGTCATAGGTCAGGTTCAGACTAGGTAATGAAGTTAACGAGCTGGGTATTGACTTTTAGAAGGCGATTGAATTGGCAAAGTGTCCTTAACAGTATGTGTTGGTTCAAAACCTTTGTGGTAGTGTCACCTCACCTCATCTTGCTCTCTTTAATCGAACAACAGTATTAGTGGTGTGATAGTAAAACATTGAAGAGTGGGAAGTTTGAGTGGTGGTTGTGGGGGTAGTTCTAAGGTTTAATGGTTGGAGACAATTAAATGGTTAGTAGTAGTTTTTAGTGAATGAAAGGTATTACGAGCTACTAAGGTAATGGTGAAGCCGATATGGTTAGTGTTTTTGGTCAAGTTTTTGTAGTTGATCCCATTAAGCTAGAGAGAGAGAGGAATTGGGTTTCAAGCACAACCTAAAGAGATGGACTGGTTCAATCTTGAAGAATAATACTTTAAAGAATTGTTGAGTGATATGTGTTCGAAGGGTTCTTATTTGTAGGACTACAAGGATTAAATACATAGCAAAGCTGAAAAATCAAGAGTTAAGCTTATGTATATTCACTCATCACTTGATTTACTTAAACTCAAGTATTCAACTTCAATTCTACTTCTAATAAAAAATCCTTATAAAAATAGAATGTTTAACCTTCTAATGCCATAGAAATAACAAGACAAGGCTCTCTTTTTTTATCATATGTAGCTTCAAAACTCTATCATTGGCCAACAAGAGCTTCAGAGGGAATAAAACTATATACCTTCTTTGCACACGTTCATCAAGCAAGCCATGCGCTTAATACATGCAAACTAAACACCTAGGATGAAAAATTCTTAACTTGTGCAAAACATATTTCAAACCCTTGACCTTCATAATGTAGTCATGGCCCAAACTTCATAAATGGAGAACATATCATTTTTATAACATTAAAAACATTTAAACTAGAAACTTAGGTTTTACCAAATCACACATGAATATCACAACCTATAAATTACTTTTGACTCAATAAGACTTTATTTCTTTTTTTTTTTTCTTTTTGGGCTTTTCATCAAGATTTTGTATATTTTAAGGATTTTTCTATCTTATATTTTTTGTTGATTTTTTAAAGAGGATAAAAATAAAGTATCTATTAACCCTAAACAATAACAAAAAAAACATAAAGCATTAAAATAATTAATCCACAATTTTAATGATCAACTGCAACTTTACATTAACAATTAATAACACAATTCAAATACCCTAATTGCAATAAAATTAAACCCTAAATCTACTAGAAATTTCTTTAATTAATTGAATTTTAACTAAAAGGAAAATGTAAGGTTTGCAATAAACAATAATGAAACTCTTACCTTTAGCACATTGAATGTCACAAAGGACAACTAAGCCATAGATGTAATCATATGGGCCAATAACCAACATCGATCAACAAAGCATATATATGAATTAATGCTTTAATAAGATCATAACATTCTTAGTTGATTTACCAATAATTGATAGACTTTCTTCTCAAGCACCAAAGCCAACATTGAAAACAACCAAAAGTTTAATTAAGTTAGGTATTCTCTCAATCTTCACGGAAAATAGAAATGTGAGTGAGGGAATTGTGAGCCTTGTAAGTTTTCCATAGGTTAAGGCATGGCTAATCCTAAAAGGAGTTAGAAATAATGAAAAAATAAACTTGAGGCTTAATTTGAATTCTATACAAGGAACTATGACAAAAAAAAAAAAAGAAAAAAAAAATTACTGGCAACGAACATATTACTAAATTCCTAGAAATTCCAACAAATGAATGAACTATAACCTCAAATGATATTTTGATCTTATAATTTGTTTGTGAATTGACATTTGTAAAGCTCTTATAGAAACCTAGACAATATATAAAATAACACATTTAAATATCAACAAATGAATAAATTAACCCCGAAAGGTCATATTGCAAATTTTTGCAAACCTATGGTTTGATACATATATATATATATATGAATACTCAAGCTTTCAATAGTTATATCAAGATAATATTCCTAACTCTTACAAGCATAAAATAATGAAAATTTCAAAGATGCATGGGGTAAGGAAAATTTTAAATTATGAGCCCTCCTCTACTTACCCCCAATGTCTTATGCATATAAATATGCACATGGCCAATTGTCCACTTCTTGTCTTAATTTTCCATATTTCATATATATCCCTAAGTACAAAAATTTAACAAATACCATATAAAATCTACACTTGGTATGACAAAATGTTCAACTATCAACATACCCCCAATAAATTGAAAATTAGAATTAACATGACCTCTAAATCCTAATGCTCTCTATATGTACCAACACTATAAATGTATTTGATCAATACTATCTTTAAGTCACATTTTCCCACTCAAATAACACCCTTTCCATGTCATATATACTTGAATCTCCTCCCCTCAAATCTACAAGAATAATATTCAATCCATATTTACTCAAAAATGCCTTATCACTTTTCATGCATGTTATGACAACTACAACTTCCTAAGCCTCTTTTCTCTCACTCTTAAGCTAAGTCATAATTAGCTTATTTCCACCTACTATAAGTCTCTATATTCTTGTCTCGAATTCTCCCTAAAAACTAAAAATAAAACCACGCAACAATCAATCTCCTTAACCCTTGCAAATCATTGGCCCTTTCTTCCTCTTGACTCTCACTTCATCAATTTTCATTCACTTAATTCCTTAAGAAGCACCTATTACAAGGATAAAGGAGCAATATATATAGCATCATTAATCTTTTAGCATGGAATGAAGTGTGTCATCTTACTAAACCTATCTACTACAATCATGATGGAATGCTTCCCATAAGATATACTCAACAAACTAAGGACATAGCTCAAACCATGAACTTGATCAAGATGGTAAGGGTAAGTATTGGCCTTTTTCAGCTCAACTTTTCACTTTCTTGCATGTTGCACACTTCTCCAATATTGGATGTACATTTTTCATCATTCTCAACCAAAAGAACCTAAACCTTAATAGCTCGTATGTTCGCCTCTTGCCAAAATGGCCAGACAATCCTCCTCCATGCATTCCATGCACAAACAATTTTTGTATATAATAAGTCGAGAAGCACAATATCCCTCCCTAAAATAGGTATCCATCCTCTACAAAATAATCATCAATAGCTCATCCAACAACATCACTAGCAATTTCTGGACCAAAGTGTGGGTCTTAAGTATACAAGTCTTTGATGACAAAAAATCCAAGAAGTTAAGTCTATAGATCAATTAGGAATGAGTGTCTCCTTGACAAGGCATTGTTCACTACATTGGCTTTCCCTTTTGTTAAGTCTCCTAATTAAATTTTGGCGATAACAAAACATGTATTATGTGTTACTAATATGTTTATTAAGTGTATAGATTATTTGATTTGAATAATTTTATGACATGAAGGCCTAACTACTCTTTATGGAATGCATGTGGGTAATACATTCATTTTCGTTCCATTTAAGATGGTTAATTGTATCCATGGGGGTTATTTGTTTGTTAAGGTGGTGGTATACCTAAGATCTAAGTATCACTAAGGCTTAACTTATACGCTAATGAAGAAAATGGACTAGGAAAATAATGCAAAGCAGTAGCAAATGTGAAGCAATCCCTTGGATGTGACTCATTAGAGGATCCAATACAACTCTATCTTTAGTTGATATGACTCATAAATGAAGAGAGAGGTCTACTCGCTACTAACCATAGCTACTTAAAGGAAATCACTCACAAGTCGAAGAATAAGATACTAAATATACTAGATGAAGATAATTTTTAGTTGTACAAGTTAGGAGACCATTTATAGTAAGTCTCCTAAGGCAACGACAAGGACATGAAATGACTAAAAGGATAATAACAAGAAAAATACTACCTGGTGCATGCTTAGAAGGGTATAAAAGACAAACAAGCAAAATAAATATAATACAATCCATCAAAAAGCAAATATGTCTTAAAGTAAATGGCACCATACTTTGGTGTGGAATCTTCTTAGGGAGAGCTTACGATCAATCTTGGCAATAAAGAGTAGGTCAGGACTCAACTTCAAGAAGTGAGATAGGATAGACCAAAAAATCATGGATTTCACTGCTTATCTATAGCATAGTGATCTCCTCCAAGTGCCACTTCAATAGACCTTATCAAGCCTGCCACATTACGCTCTCATTTAGCCCATCCTAGCTTTATATATCTAATACTGTCCATGTTTGAGACTTGATATTAGACAGACTAACCTCTTAGCTTATATGTTGAGCTAAATAAGTATAACTAAAATATACACAACAAAATATAACAAGCATAATATCTAAGAAACATAACCAATCACAAGCATACTAACAAACATTGATGCAACATACAAATGACAAGATAATGCACATGATAAGTATTGGTTGGCATCTTAAATGAACAACACTTAATGGCTTAATTGAGATAAATGTGCAACACCTAGCAACTTTAGGGATTATAAGATCCAAAATATTAGTGGTAGTTATCTTATTAGCTAAAGGTCACCAATGACACTTCATCTATTAGGGTTACCAAGGACTATGTGGTTCTATATGTACATTGAGTGGCATTATGCAACTCAATCTAAGTTATAATCTGGCGATTAGCTAGATAGTTGGACAACAACACTCGAGAGCTCTTAAATAGTAAATCAAGAGCACAATCTATACAAAGTAAAATAAAGTTTCTCAAAATCGAGTATCTGTTATTTCTAAAATTTTGTTTCCTAAAAATATGACCCTTATGTCCTTTATTACCATGCCATGAAAGCAAACATGTAGTTTCCAAGCACATATCTTAGTAACCAAGAATTCAAGAGACAACTCTGATCTAAGACAACATTTCATTAACCAAGTAATCACCTACATAGTTATACATACAAAACGAGAATCCTAATTTAGGATATTTTTATGTTGAAACCCACTAAGGGAAAATATGTGCGAAACTATAATTCTTAAATCTAATCTAATTCATCCATATGAACACAAAGCTAACCACAATCCTCAATAGATAGCTAAAGAATCTGTATCAACTAACAACAACAAAGCTACGATAAATACCTACATATCGTAATACTAACAAACAAAGGGTCTTAAATACTCACTTACTTATGCAACTCCTTCAATTCTACATATTTAAAAGGGTCTCATTGCGTATACATTGCCACTAGTATACGGTAACCAAGTATATACCAATTTATAATGAAGTTACTCTAATTATAGAATTAGATTCATAATTTGCACACCATTGGTTGGTTTTAATCATTTTCAAATTGATTTCTATCTACCTATTAGGCTTAATATATAGCTAAATAATGATTATTTAAGGAATAAATAGCATATGAAGTTGATTAATTCCATAAAAATTACTGTAGACTTACAAAAAGTATATGCTTTTAGGATTATCAATCGAAAATAGCAAATTAGTGTAATTTCTATATAAAATGAATCACCCTTTAGGCTAAGAAATTCAAAATAAATGGAGATTAATTATCAAAGGTAAACTTGACATAAAATGGCTTGAAATAACAATAAGAAACTATAGGAAAATTTTTGGAGATTTTAGGAGGTGAAAACTATTTTTTTTTTCAAATTAATCACTAAAACTAACTTTTTTTGACAAAGTTCAACTTAAACATAAGAAAAATACTAAAAATATTACATAAACATAATTGGACCATATAAAAGCAAGTATGGTGGACTTATAGAAATTTAGACTGTTTTTATCAAAAGATAATATTATTAAAGAGAGCCTTCAAGGAGGGAAAAAATAAAAGAGTCAATAATTTTGCCACATTGCTTTAGCCACCTTCGTTGGAAAACCACCAAAAACTACCATCCAACGACCATCACCACCATACCACCTATGTCTAACCTCTTAAGGAAATCTTAGAGGAGTCCCACAATTTTGCCCCAAATTTTTAGCATCTTGAATTGATTTTTGGAAAAAATCTGAAGTGTGGAGCACTATTAATGAGAATTTTGGCCCACTTTGTAAATTATCTTTTTAATAAAATGTCTGGTGAATAATTACAAAAAAATTAAAGTATCTTACTCACATATTTGCATGACTTCAATAAATTTTCCACCTCAAGATCCTACCTTTCGTAATTTTAGTATATTTTTTATTATAACTCCGGAGTGTTCTAGTATCATTTTATAAATTATTAGATAATTGATTCTTTCCTTTTTCCTACATTTTCAAAGTATGATATCTCATGATGTATTCTCGTCTTGTTAGGTTGATTTGATAATTATTTTACATTTTAGGGCCATTTTAGGGATATTTTATTACTTTTAGGTATAGTTTGTTATTTTTTTATTATAGTATATACATTTAATAATAAAATATATGTTTTGGTTGAAAATGACATTTATGAATATTTTATATTATCTCTTATTTTATTATTAAAAGCTTAAGGTAAAATAGTAGTTTTGCCACTTTTGACAATTAGTAAATTAATATTATTTTTAAGGGCAAAATAGTCATTTTGCCTCTTTTTTTGTCATTTGGTAATTGCACATTGATGTTGACGGTAAAATGGTCATTTCCCCTCTTAAATTTGCTTCTTGTATGGTTATAGTGACTTATTTATATTATTCAATCATTATAAGTATTATTTTTATTAATATTGCTATTATCATTTATTATTATCATTATATATATATATATATATATATATTCCTAAATATTGACAGTATTCAAGATTATAACACAATTTTGGCAATTCAATTTACAAAATTGAAACTGCTTGTAAACGATCACTTTTTCACAAGTAAATCTGAATTTAAAACACAAGCACAAAAAGCAACTTTGGACGAACATGTCCTTATCCTAGAAAACATTTATTCATCACCACCCCATGGCATGCCGATGTTGTCAAATACGAGAAAACAAGAATAGAAAAACTTCCTTGAATCATTGAGGCAAGTCAGCGCGCAACATAGTAAACATAACTAATGGTTTCTATGCACGTCCCGGCGGTTCCTGGTGGCCACCCCCTGGGCTATGTCCTGGGACCGTTGGCCTAAATGCCTCAACCTCCGTCTTTTTGTAGCGGTTTATAACGAATGGATAAGGTGGTGTGGTCGTCAATAGAGCCGGTGGATGGACTTTGTATATTCTGGATGCTTGGGTCCTTTCCCAATTTCGTTGAAGCAAGAGAAGAACGAGGAAAAACATGAACATGGACTTGTGACAAGCCATTATTGATCGATCGACAAGCTACAACAAAAGTATTCTTAGATTGTGTATTATGGCTTTGAGGCGTGAGGCTATTTATTATGATCTCAAATGTCCCTCCTATTTGTCATTAAGAATGTTCTTTAAATTATAAGTTTTACCATAAATGGATGTTTTTGTGGTTAGATATTAATGTATTGCACTAGCATCCGAATAATTTCCGTACTGGGAACGGACAGAAATTCTCACCTCATTCTAACTCAAAAGAGCTATCTTATGGTTCTTTTATTAAATGTTTCTCGCTATGGATAATGATATGACAACACTAACAGGCGACAACACTTTACGTTTTGTATTATGTCTTAGTCTAGTGATTGAGGGAGACAGACGATATCTCCAGCAGTTAGAGGTTGCCTGCCAAGGTTTCGTAGACAGGAAAAAAAAAAAATTATAATATGCTTCGTCCACTAGGCTAAGGAAGAATTTGGTAAAGTGATTGTCATTTCCTTTTTTGGGCTCGAAGTAAGAGTTCATAAGTTTCCTTTTTTGTAAATTATTACAAAATAGGACATTGAATTGAACAAAACTACAGGCAACCATTAGAAAGTAGCAGATTAATTAAATGTTGCCTAAGCATCTAGAACGATTTCCATTGTCGTTGCATTGTGTACAGTCAAATCAACAATTCTTAGGCAATACAGGTGGAACCACTGCCAAATTTGCTTTGATGCAACTAAAATCCAACAATAGTGATTTGTTGCAACCATTTAATTAAGAAAAAGCAACTGATTAAAATAATTGGTAACCGTAATCAAGTGATTTAGCATCTATTCTAAGATCTCTTTCTTTTTCTACAAACTATTGCTATAATAAAAATTTAATACAACATGCTATTTAAGTATTACATATCTATGCATGTGTATATACATACATATATAGATATATTATAGACCCATACACACAAAGCATGAGCTCCTAGTCCGACTTTATAAGTTCGACTCATAATGACATATAAAATGTCAAACAGGATGGACCTCTTTTAACTCAATGGCAGAGTAACGTCATGATAAAACATAAGTCATCAATTATACACACATATGTACGTGTGTGTGTGAAACTATTATCTTAAACATAGCAAAAAGAATGAATTTAATAGGCATATATAGCAAATTGTAGAAGGAAACTCTTAAGTTATTGATTGAGAGTAAATAGATTTTTTGAACTTTCAAATTACATATGATCCCGTAACTTTCGAAGATATGCATAGAATTGTAAATCATCATTAAACAAATGAAATTGTTGCTATTTATGGTCGTTTTAATGAATATTAGGTTTTTTGACAATAATTAGAGAGTTATTTACATATGTTCAAAGTTATAGAGATGTGAAGTTACATTTTAGAAGTTCATGAAGTGCTTTTGAACCTATCAATATCTTTAAAAAAAAAAAAAAAGGAATTTACCAATATCTTAGCATGTGTATTCACAATTATCCCTATATTTATAAGTGCATATAAAATACCCTTGAAATTATCCGAGAAACAAAGGTGAGACGGTTATTACATCTTTTATGCTCCTAGATTTAACTATTGAAACTTATATAAACCTAGAGACCTCTCATGCCTACTTTATAACCACTGACACGATAGGAAGCCCAAGAGTCTCTCTCTTAATAAGGTTTCATCTCGACAGCAAAGCAAAATGGTAGTTCGCATCTAGGTAAGCCTCCTTCTCTCCCTTCAATACCATCGATTTTCTCCCCCAAAGGATTAATAGATTTTAATCTTTTCCCTTTCCTATCGCTGTAGAGGTCAAAAGTTGGTTTTGTGACAAGAATGGACAATGAAAAGTAAGATATCACCGTCTTCTTGCATTTGTCTCTCTTTTAATCCATAGAAAACAAAGCCTTTTGCAGTCCTAGAAAAGGCTTGCAATCAATCATCATATCGAGGCTTAGTTCTCATGAGTAATCCTGCTTTTTCAAGGATCTAAGGTAACATGATCGATTTCTTTTCTCTTTTCTTTAAACCCTTAAAACCTTGAATTATAGGAATTTGATTAAATCATAGATTTAGATTATTACTTAAGAATGAATCTATGAACAAATTGAAGATTTGGTTAAACTTATGATTGGATGATTGAAAGCTGGTTAATTTGAATCACAAGTGTTTGGAACCTTATTAGAAATTGCATAGAGCCTACAAATTTAAGCAAACCCCCATTTGGCACCGCAATTGATCTGCTTTAACATAGTCTTATGTTCAATAAAGAAAAAAATAATTTATAATATGCTTCGTCCACTAGGCTAAGGAAGAATTTGGTAAAGTGATTGTCTTGTCCTTTTTTCCAGCTCGACAGTAGGAGTTCATAAATTCTTTCTTTTTAAAAAAAAATTATTACAAAATATAACGATACATTGAACAACTATAGGCAGCCGTTTGAAAGTAGAAGTTTAGTTTAGTGTTGCCTAAGCATCTAACGATTTCCATTGTCGTCGCATTGTGCACAGTTAAATCAACAAATCCTAGGCAATAAAAGTGGAAACATTGCCAAATTTGTCATATTGCAACTAAAATAAAACATTAATTATTTGTTGCAACCATTTAATTAAGAAAAAGCAACTGATTAGGAATAATTGGTACCTACAGTTGAGTGATTTAGCATGTACTCTAGGATATGCTTCTTTTCTACAAACTATTACTATAATAAATATAAACATATATATTTATATATATATATATATGGCAAATTGCACAAATTAAAAGAATTCTTGAATTAGTGGTAAAAGCAGATAGATCCCCTAAATTCTTAAAATATGCTCATACCACCCATAACTTTTTTAAAATATATACACCATCACTAAAGTTATGAAACCATCGGTAATTATTGTCATTTTTAATGACAGTTTTCGGGTTCTAGTAGCAATTTGGAACTTACGTAGTTGCGTATGTTCAAAGTCGCAGGGGTAAAGTCATATTTTTGGAGTTTATGACTTGTGAGGTATATTTGAATGTGACCAATAGTGTAGGGTATATTTTGTGATTATCTCTATATTTATAAATACAATATATATATTGGCGAATTGCATGTATAAATTGTAGAAGTAATGACCCTTGTATTCACCTTCAAGCAATACCAGCATAATGATCAAAGCAACTATATCATTAACTTCCATAGAGTCTAAGCATTTATCGCAAAGTGCATCGCATGAAATGCTAACATCATTAAGATATCTGTCGTTGCATATAATAAGTCAATTAACGGAACAGAAATTTTTAGTTGCATAAAATGTCATACTATATCTAATATACTAGTAATTGTTGAAACGCAAATCTATTTCGATCAATTACGTGATCCTTTGATATTTGAAAAAAAAAATTCAATAATATTAATGCGCAATATGAATCGATGAATAGCGTATAAATACCAATAAAATTTTAATATGTATTAGTGAAAAAATGTATTTTTTTAAAAAAGTACTAATTATATATTTATATGTTAAAATTTTATTGATACTTGCGGTTACTCATCAATCTATATGATATATTAGTATTATTAAAACTTTTTCCCTTAATATCTCTAAAAAAATAGCACAATTTCTTTTGAAAGGTAATGTTAATATTAAATTGTTTCCATACTCTTTTGACTTTATTAGATAAAGTTACATTTTTAATGCACATGGTTAAATATATTAAAATAAATGTTTCCTTGAAAAATTAATGATAAAAAGTTTAAAGGATAAGGTGGCCTAATATAAAGGTTTTGCTTATACAAAGTGTTGGGTAAAAAGGTTAATAATAAAAATCATTGCATATCAATGTATAAGTGTAATACAATGGAATATAAAGTCACACATAAATTGTAGGAGAAAACTAATCGTAATTTGTAAGATCAAAATAGTAATATCAAGTTAAAATTATACAAATTTGTGAACAAAGTAATTAAAAAGGTCCATCGATCCATATTAACTTGATTATAAACTACTATTAGATTGGGGCTCTACAAATGGTATCAAAATTTGCACCTTACCAATAGCTATATGATTTTGGAAACGAACCAAGGTGGAAACTAATGAGCTTGTATTTACCCAATTTGATTTTAGATTCTTTGGGATTTAAATTAATACTGGCATGTAGTGAGAGTTAATTGAATTGTACATTGAAAAAAAGAGGAAAGTAGGCCCATTTATCAGGTGATGTACTAGGGATGTTGTATGTTTAAAAAGGAGACTCTGTAATACCTCATAGGATAAAGTTTCATACGAATTCCTGTAGAAAAGGAGTAATAGTTTATAAAGACCAGTAATATCAAATCAATACTAGTTGGAAACCTTTTGACTAAGTGGTTGAAAACACTTAATATGATATATTGACTTAACTTTTTTGGAATGGCATTACAAAAGGTGTGCTGCTTAAATGGGAAAAGTAATGTTGCCCAAAGTTATAAAAACATTTTAATGTTCATTACTTGAGAATATGAAGTATTTAGTTCAAAAACCTTAACATTGTCGCTTATAAGTTCAAAATCTATTCCATGGCTAGCCAATGATATCAATGTTTATGACAAGGACCATGACCAAGGCTTTATTATAAATGGGAACTTTGCATCAAGTAATTGAAGGGGCTAACAAGGCATTTTTGTAAGTTTAGTCTATGCTTTTCTTAACTAGTTCTTCCTCTAATTATGAGCTAGTTGAAAATCAAGTGGATAAAGCGATCAACTTTGAGATGAATGAGAGACTGCATCATCCTATTGAGGAAGATGAAGTTAAAGAAGTAATATTTCAATTAGGCAACAAGAAATCCCTAAAACCATATTGGTTTAATGGTTTTTTCTATGAATCGCATTGAGATAAAGTTGGAATTATATGATAAAGGTAGTGAAGAATTTCTAGCATAGAGGTACTTTCTCCCCCTAACTTTAATAATACAAATAAGTTTTAATTTCTAAATGTCCACATCCAGTTGATGTATCTCAATTTTGACTTGTTAGTCTACATAATTTTGCCTGCAAAATCATTCCTAAAACTTAATCTAATAGGTCACAACCAATCTTAAAGTCCCTATCAAAGTGCTTTCTTACCTGATTAGCATATCCGAGACAATTTACTTAAAGCCTAAGAAATGTTTCACTTTTTAAAGTTTCATAAGAGAGGAAAGAGTGACTATTGTGTATTGAAAATTGATATGCCAAGAGCATATCGTAGATTTTACTAGCCTTTTATATAAGCTATAATGAGGTCCTAACAAATAAGTAGGAGTGATGATGAGTTGTGTTACCTCTGTGTCATATAATCTTCATTTAAATGGAAATAGAATAGGACATTACTCTCCTTCTAGAGGTATTAGATAAAGAGATCCCATTTCTCCTTCCTCTTTCTTCAAATAACTTTTATAGTCTCTAGTTAATTTAAATAAATTTAACTCCTTAAATAATTCAAAATAATCTTTAAGTAAATTTTCAAATCTTATTATGAAACTATAATTGCTTAAATTCAAAACATTATTCTCACAAATAAAATTCTATTTGCCTCTCCCTAATCTAGAGATTTTTATTATAGTATCCAAGTTTACAACCCTACAAAATCTACTCAATCAGCACTTAAAGATTAATATAGAGTGAGTCAAATTGTCGAAGCCCAATTCAAAATATGACAAATACATACACATGATACACAACACCAACAAGTCACATACATAATCAATAATAACTAATGTAATAAACATTGGTTATTATCTTGATTATTAACCGGTAAACAGCATAGTCTTAACATCCCAAGATATAGTGTAACCCATGATCTCTAAGCAAGCAGACATATAGATACTATATATTTATTACTATGAATCCTACCTATCACCCCAAATAACCCTTCTTAGAATCTAGTTTAGTCATCTCAATATGAAACTTCCATTAATAGCAAGTCGCTTATGATCACTAGGTGCCTCGCCAACCTAATTGACCATACTAAAGGGAGGTCGAATGTCACACCCCGAAACGGCAGAGTCGTAATAGCCCTGCCGTATAAACCATTATAAGATAAAAGTTAGCCTTACAACCACTATCCTAGACCTAATCTATATAAGGCGTCCATGACTAACCCGTTTTGAAGTAAACAGTTTATAATTTAAATAAATCATTTACATAAAAAAGTGAGAAAATATATATATATATATATATTATAATTCAGTTATTACAATTAGCGTTTACAATGTTTCACCGTAATATATTTCCTAGCTATTACATTATTCAGAAATGAAAAATTCTAAAATAAAAGATTAGACCTTAAAAATATATGTTTGTTCTTCAAATATTTTTCCTCACTCCCCAGGATCCAGTAGTTGCTAGCTTCAGAGTAGTTATAAGCTACTTCTTAGCCAACACCTGTACGATGTCTATAAGGATGTGAGCAACCACAGTTCAGTAAGTTAGGATGGAGAACTTAAAACTATACTACAAACACAAACAAGGTTATCAATCAAATCATTTTGTACAATGCATGTTCAAGCAAATGTCATCACACGACATTAACCGACCCATCGTGAAATTAGAGAAATTTCGCCCACTCTAATCCAGGTTGAGGAGTTACCGTGAATGCAACAGCTCACGACTAAACTCAGGCTTGTGCAATAGAGATACCACTCCTCCCGCGACTATCTTTGAACCATTGACTTCACCCTTACCGCGGCCTCCTTTCCTATCACTTAGTTCGACTAAGGATGAAGAAGGGACCCTTATATAATCCCGCGCTATCCCTTTCGAAGGGGTCGGTATTTGGCCAGAGAATCCTAGGTTTCCCCTAATGGGTTGCCATACAAATCCGATTATGATTACAGGTCATATATTTGATTAGATCCAGTTTAGAGTAATCAATCATTTCATACAAATCATACAATACAAGCCAGAGCAACAAACGAAATCACAGCATCACTTATAATCAAGCACATGCACATCACCAACTATCTAACAAACACAATCAAATATAATCTCAAGCCTCCAAAATATAGTAACGTATTAATTCCCAACTTACCTCGACTCCTCGCTCACTCACTCAAGGTCCAACTCGCTCAGGCCATCGCCAATCATCCCTAGAACACAAACATAGTTTCAGTTTTTCATATAACTATTATAGATTCATTTTATCCTATAACGCTTATTGTTATGTTTTGTTTAAGGTTTAATATACCTAATTATCTAGGTCTTAAGTCTTTTACAATTATTCTAGGTTTGGGGTTAAGTTCAGGTTCGGTTTCCGCATTGATTTCTAAATTAGGTTCTAGTTCTAGTTCGATTTCTAAGTACTATTTTATACCTAAACCCTAAAAATTCGTTTCAACTCATAATGTGAAATTAATCACATTACTTCTAGATATCCTAAATACCACCATTATCCCTAATCAGTATTTTATTCCACCTGGTACACTTAAATCCTTATTAGTATACCGAATTTACTCCTGATATGAGAAATTTTTACATTTTTCATATAATTACATAAATTTAAGTTTTCTATCAGTTTTGTTATATATCCCTATTATTTATATAATATCAATTTTTATCCTAATATTTTCTATTTATTATATTTCTAATAATTACATATTATGTATTATCACCTATTATGTATATAATACATATCTAATATTTCTATCAATATAATATTTCTACCACTCTAATTACCATCTCCCAACATCAATTATCATTTCAAATTGTCTAAATTCATCATAAATCAGATTTTACACCTAATTACCCTAATCTACAAAATTAACTTAAAATTTACTATTTTTTCCTATTACTCATTTACTACATAATTAACCTAATAATTACATCTAACACCCTAAGTGCTACAAGTATCATATTTCATCAGATTTCAACATCCTAAAACATATAATTATTCACTAAATCAATAACTAACCATTTAATTACTTAATTAACCCTAAATTATCCATTTTATACCTCATTTTAAGGCCTAAAAATTATCTAAAATTTTCAAAAATTAATTTTTGAAAACGGGCTTCATAGTACTGTTCTATATCATCTAAGTAGTCTACACAAAAATTTTGGGTTCAAAACTACACTCTTAAGGTCATTTATTTCTAAATCGAAACATACTCGGTTTTGTATGATTTTTTAAGGACCATATATCACGGGATATATTTTCATCAAAATAATATTTTTCCTAAAATCTACATACAAAAATATTTTAGAATAACAAAATTCATAATTTTCTAATAATACTTACTATTTTTACAAAATTACACAAAATCGAGCTAGAAATTAAACTCACCGGTCTGGGTAGCTCTGGCCACCGCCGGCCGCCGTGCCTTCGTCAATCAATCCAGGCGCTGCCACCACTGTGTGGTGGCGATGGCCGTTCACTCCTAGCTGCTCGCCTGGTGTTGGTTCACCTTTATGGCCCTAATTGCACAGTTTTCTTTTTTTTTTTTCTAACCCTAACTTACTCTTAATTTCGCCTCTCTCTATTTTTCTCACTCTCCAAATTGATCAATGAGCTTTTAAAATTTTCTTGCTATTTATAGAGCTTTAGGGAAATTATTGTGCATTAATTTGATTAAACAACTACCTTATCTTCTTCCAATTTGCCTTTTATGTTGTTTTAATTTAATTGGCTAATTTTTTTCTTATTTTCCCCAGCTGCCACGACCTATATCTGGATCATTCCTTATTTTTTCTGATTTTTCTTTATTTTTCCTTAATTAATTATGAATTTTCTTTAATTATTTAATAAGTTTTAACCAATTTAAGTAATTTCAAGTATTTTTATTTATACGTAAATACATGTGGGATACATGTGAATATTCCTAATTATTATTTAGGTTGTTCTATGATTTTTAGTACACATATAATTTATCTCTAGTAATTCATTAATTATCGGAATGCATTTTACCCATTTTCGATAAATAACGAATAATATACTTAAAATTTAGAATTTTTATATCCATTTATTTTATTGCTTATTTTCTTAAATTTAAATTTACGGGATCATTTTTACTAATATTTCTAACTTTACTTTATAATTTAAGCTCGATCGGATTTTTCAACCAATCGAAATCTCAAGTAACTAATTGTAGAGCTTACATCGAAGCTAAGTACAAGCAATACAAAATTTATTAAGTCTAAGTTTGAAATTAGTCCAATTAAACAACTACTCTAAAGAGGCACAACAAGCAAACATATATCTTGTACCTAGATCGTTTACTTTCACTAAAACCGAATACACCAAACCTTGAGTACCTGATTACAAACACAAACATCAACTCAGAAATCCTCTTCATTATTTTACCTTTTTGAATATCAAAAACTAACATTCCTTCGAATTTTATTACAACTATTCACTTAACCAAACCTTATGCATAATGACACTGTAAGCACCCACACCTAAGCCTTACACACACATACACACACACACGAATACGTGCATGCACATGCACGCACACACATACAAAGTATACAACATCTACCCTCAACACACACCATGTACCCCCTATGTACTCCATAACATATTACGTCTGTTGTCTGCCACCTCAATGTACATAGCTCTTTGCATATACATGTTGTGTACATCCTCCTCCTCGCACATGCCATGTAGTACATTTAACACATGTACATGGCATGTGTTATGCCACAAATATGCCTCCGACCATCTACATAAGCACTCATCGCCTGACTTGCCATCAACCATACCACAACTGCGCCACAACCACATACCTACACGTAAGACTAAACTCATCCTTGATGCATCCTTCAATACCCTAAATTATAATCATAGCTACCAATTATACATCTCCAAATCAAATATTTATTCACAAATTGAAACACCATCAGCAACTCTTGCAAAATAAAATTAACCATGAATAAGAGGTCTAAGAGTATCTTACCTAATCTTTGGTATGAAGAACACCCAACACTAGATCCGTAAATCCATAGATTGCTACAAAATGTGAAATCTTTAGGGTTATCTCACCCTTCCTCAAGGAAACAAAAAATCAAAAACGAGAAAACAAAGAGTTTATTGAAAAACCCTAGTCATTGCAACTCCTTAAGTTTATTTCGACCTTTGATTCCCTAATTCTCCAATCCAACACTACTCTTGGTTTGAGATAGTTCTTGTAAATTCTCTAGTTGTAATATGGATTAGGAAGGTGAGAAGGGTTTTGAAAAAGATAGAAAAAACCTAATTTAATGGCTTCCTATCTATTTGTAGAGAGGGTTTCCAATTAACCCTAAACTTCCAAAATTATCCCTAACTTTTAAAATGTCTACCATTCACTTTATCTTCAATTTCACTTTATCGAATTTTACGGGGTTTTACAACTAATAAGTGTTCTTCACATTCTGGGCGAAAGGAAAAACAATGACAAGTTTTCTTGATGTGATTAACAAAACATTACACAAAATTGTTAGGAACGAGGAGTTCGGCTTCCTCTCTTCGGCTCCATTGTTATATTGATTACCAATATTAGTGTAATATTTTTTTTGTTTAAAAAATCAGTTTCCTGTTCATATAACACCGCCAAAAGAATTCTCTCTCTTTATCTTTTTTATTTTTTTGAAGTGTTTAGAAGAATCTAGTTCTTTTGTTATAAAATTGTAGGTACATAAGCTAAGTAAGATACTTGGTGGGGCATGTCAAATCCTGGTGGGGTTCCTTTGATTTATAGTCCCTTTTGTTTTTGGATATGTTAACAAAATCAATGGAGAAACACGTAATAACCTGGATTAACCCAGTCGAAATAAAGCACGCGCTTTGTGGTTGATAGCTAGTTCTCTCCATTTTCATCTACGTCGCTGTCTTGTAACAAGTTTATCTTTGATGTTCTATTGACAAGACCAAACGTATTCCTCTCATCTTTTAGGCTAGACAATATTACATTAGCGTGCTTGAGGTGTGTTTGTTTGACCAAAATGCTTGTGTAACCATTTTTTTTCTTTTTTTTTTCCATATATATATATATATATATATTATATCAAAGTCTTAGAAATTTGATGTATATTATTATAATTTAACTATTGGTAAGCGATAAAAATAGGTGGATGGTAATTATTATAAGCACAGGATAAGGAAAATCATTTATCTTCTATATATATATATATAATATAGAAAGAGAAATATTTGTATTTCATTGAAACTTTTTATACCTCTAACCACGAACATTAGTGGTCAATCATTGCCACTGCCTTCCCAATCATTTGCCACTAGAAGCAATTACTATATGCAACCTCTTGAGATTACCTTCATTAATATTTGACCATTATGAATTTGATTACGATAGAAAAAAGATGGAAAAGTTTTCTGTAAAATGGGTACACTTTTGGTAAAAAATTTAGAGTTTCTTAAAAATATAAATAAAAGGAAAAAGGGAAAGAAAAGAGGGAAGAAAGAGAAAAGAAATGAAGATTTGACAGTGACCGACCAATTTCGTATGCATCGGCAGAATTCTCTTAGTTTTGAGCAAGAGGAATAACCTTTTTTCTATTTCTATGGGGACAAAGGTTCACAGAAAACTTAGGAATACATAAAAAGATGCAGAAGCATAAATACACCATGATTATGAAAATTGTCCTATAAATATAGTAAATTCATGAATTGTGTCATTTAGCTACATTTAGCAAATACATGTGGAATTTATATTCACGAATCCACTCAATTGAATGACAGCACTAACTTTACAATAATTGCAAGGCTTCATCCTAAATAAATATCTATTTAAACGATAATGATAATAGTAGCGTATAAAATGATTTTGGTAAAGTTACGTGGTATTCCATTCGTATATAGGCCGACAACATATTATTGGAGTCAAGCGGTCAATAAAGAAAGAAAAAGCCACCGATCGGTTGGATTTGGATTTCTTTATGACATTGTATCCGTTAGCTTTTATGTGACTATCGAGATTCTCTTATGATTATTCCAACCCCACACCCCACACCAACTGCCCAACCCCACCCTCTCCTTATTTTTTTAACTAAATGACATCACAAATTTAGGGACCGAAGACAATAATTATAACATCTCAAAACTCAAGGTGTTATATCCCATCAAGTGTTTCTATTATTTACTAATACGTCAGATGTAAACAATTGCCTAAATCTCCAAAATTATATCTGGAAACTTCCAAGTAATTCTAATAGAATTTAATTCTTTGAATAAATCCAAAATAACTTTTAAATAAATTTTATAAAACTCTGAACAAAAATTTTAACTATTTGCAAAATAAACTTCAACTATCTTAATTCAAAGTTAATCTCACAATAGAAATTTTGGTCGTCACTCTCTATCCTAGTAAACTTGATAATCAAATCTAAAATTACCAAACTTTGTAACTTCTGGTCAATTATCTAAACTTGAAAAATTTAATACAGGATAAGCCGAAATCTAGTATGAAAATATGGAAAACACATGACATGATACACAATAACAAATCACATCCAAACATATTAATAACTAATGCAATAGACACCATTTATTTTTTTTATTATTATTATTATTTAGTAGCTAAAATACTCTTGACTTCCAAAGACTTAGGATAACTCATAACCCTTAGACAAGCATTATCTATATAATACATAAACATTGATATACATTCTACCCATCACTCTAGTCTCCTTTCTGGATTCTAGCTAGGTCATGTCAATATAAAACTTCCACTCAAGGCAAGTCGCATATGATCATCAGGTGCTTTATTAAGCCAATTGGACCCTACGAAAGGAAGGTTGAAGCAAGTCAAGTACAAGCAACATAAAGTTTATTAAATTCAAGTTTAAATTAAAGTTGATTAAATAACTAATCTAAATAAGCACAATAAATAAATATGCATCTCATACCTAAATCCAAGAATTCACTTAACAAATTATCTGTCACTCTACAAATCATTATACAATTTAAACAACCATTTTAGGCTTTATTCTAACTCATTCACTCTACCTCTTACACTTAGCGTCCCAATACCTCACCTTCATCTAAAGCCTCTATAAGGAATCAACAATTAACAATCAATTTTCAAAGTAAAGAAGTTCTGAAATCGTTTTGATTGAGAAATTTTTTTTGAAAAACATGTTAAAAGCGTTTTAGAATAAAAAATAAGGTTGGAAAAGTCAAAAGAATCTAGATGAAATGGCATTCGAATGCTAGCGTAGCTACCGTCCAGAAGCCAATAAGAACTTACAATTTTGTAAGTACAAGGCCTCAGCATCAGATTGAGAAGGGCATCTAGCCACATGCAATCTACAATTTCTACAAATAACAATGCAGCCACTCTTCCTTCCAAACCCTACTTTGAGTCTAAATGCGATCTACCACTTCAAAACACCTTTCCATCATCATAACTCCTTTGACAACAATAAAAAATCCTCCAAAACACCAACATTCAATCAATCCCAACCCCTTCTTGACTAGATTCAACCTAACACTAATCAATTTCTGTAAAACCAAATTAAAATGAGGATTTTGAAGATCACTTGATTTCTTGATAAGATAATATTGGACACCCAAATCACTATCCCTTAAATGTTGCAAAACACAAATCTCTTGGGGTTTTTCATCTATCCTTGAAGAAAAATGAATTTCTTATTCATGTAGGTAGAGAACTTACCAAAATCCTTTGTATCCTTGTGTTTCCTTTGATCTTTTTTGATTTCTTGTCCCTAAAAGTCAGTAATCTGAATTTTGGATTGGATTTTCAAGAGAAGTTTGAGGGTTTTCTAATATCAAGAATGTAAAGTAAGGAGTGAGGGAGAGTCATGGGAAGAGTTCATATAACTAAAAAGAATGGAGGGATGATAGGTTTACAGATTTCTTAAAGGACCACATTGCCCTTAATAGCTTTAGTCAATTATAAACCATACCAATTCTTTAATTCCCTAAATATTTTCTTATCTCTCCCCTTTTAGTTTTTTTTTTTTTTAAATTCGGGTTTCAAGAATATTCCATTTTAGTTCAGTATAATAACTAAGATTGAATTGAGAAATAGCTGCTGCTCTCCTATTTGGTTAATCTTTCGGGATCTTTTAAGCTAGGTGCGAGAAATTCCATTCATTTTAATTTTTTTTTTCCCTCACAAAAATCAATAACATTTACGAAGGTTAAATTCAAATTAATAAAGAAATTGATAAGTAGGGGAAATACAAGCAATGGCAGCAAATTTACGAACATGTAAACATGATGATAAAGTTGTAGGAATATTGACCAACATTGAGAACGAAGTATGGATCTAAGAGTAGCCAAGTTTCTAAAACTGTGTGAAAAGTTTGTAATGAGAACATGATGAACATCATTAGAACATTTCAATCAATCACATTTTTATAAAGATTTTACAAGCATTTAAGAGATGTGAAGTTACATAGATTTAAGGAACATTATTGGAAAAGTAAATTTTAATGAAAAAAATAGACAAAATACTTGGGCATACATAAAATAGTTTGGTGTTTAAGAATAGAAAATAAAAATCATATTAGTACTTGAATAGAAATTATAAACTGAAGACATATTAATATCTTATAAAAGAGAGTAAAGCATGCATGTGGTTTTAGCAATGACAAAATGAAGTAATAAAGTTATCCAAATGTGAAAATGTAAAGACATCTTATGAACAATTTGAGTAGATTTATGAACTTTTGAATAAGGATGTGAACATATCTGTTTGGACGAATATTATAATATTAATGAGAAATATAAGACATTATAGTAAATTTGAAGCTTTTTGGCAAAGAAATGAAAAATACCAAATTTATAAGGGTTAGAAAATGAAGCATAGAAAAGATGTGAAATAGATGTACAAACTATATAGAGACTATACAAAATTCTACAAAAAAAAAGAAAGAAATAATGAAGTTCTACACAAAATAGAGAACCATTGAGAACTTTTAAGAAGTAAAGCAGAATTACGAAACATTAAATAAAATGAAATGAGGAAGTACAATACGGTAAGGTAAATATAATTACTAGATATACATATTTTTTAGGATATTTGAATAAATTGGCAAATTTATGAGCAACTTGAAGAAGTTATGAAAATTCATAAGGAGTATTATGAAATTTCAGATTGATAAATATATATATATATATATATTTAGCAATTTTTATAACTTATTTTGCTAGTCCCAAGAATTTT
This sequence comes from Lumnitzera littorea, assembly GCA_024138015.1. Classification (NCBI taxonomy): domain Eukaryota; kingdom Viridiplantae; phylum Streptophyta; class Magnoliopsida; order Myrtales; family Combretaceae; genus Lumnitzera; species Lumnitzera littorea. The sequence continues at coordinate 12,694,936 of JAMXBB010000001.1, read as the reverse complement.
ACAGATTATAAGACCAACTTTTAAAGGGATTTTTTGAACTTTTGATAAAATGGCAAAATGTCTTTTGAATCCATGTCACTTAGTGTCAAATTAGTATGTAATGAATTCATGAACTTTCTTTCCATTTGACGAACTGTTTAGTTCTTCAACAAATTTTAACTTGCCTGAGTTGATGTCAACATAAACGAGGGAGTTTGCACCGATCACTGACGCAAACAGCTTTCTAGGTTTAACATGTCAACACGTTTCCTCGTGGATTCCAACATGTTACTGATAGTCAAAGTTACTTATTAGATAAATGTCAACAAAGCTAGGACAACATATTGACAACCTTTGGAAGGAGTTTAAGGATTCTGATAGTGCATGTTGGCATCTTTTTCTATGGATATCGAGAGTCACCTAATCTTTTTAGGGACTACTTTTTAGCTACACCTCAAATGCTAACATTTATAAAAGTAGGTCCATATTGCACAGCCAAAAAAACCCCTCCAGAGTGCATATGTGGACATGTGGCCCTATCATTGTCAATATATACATGATAGCAGGGTAATGGAGGTTCCTGTTGTTCCATCAATGTTGATAGCCAAAAAGGAGTTGTCGACATTCAGTATCCAAACTATGTGAAAATGTTGACATCAGACATTGATTATATCGACATTTGTAATGAATACAAGTGAGTAAATTTTACATAAGCTCAACTTTCTCCAACTGATCATGGACAGACCTAGGGTGTCGAGAGGGGCCTCAGCTCCATAAGTTCAAAAATAATATTAGTCATAACTAAGTGGTTAGGTTTTTTTACATATATGAAGTCACGGATTTAAATCTCATAACATCCATTTTATTATTTTTAACTTTCTCGAACTGACATCTACAAATATATAATGACTATTAGCGAATGAATGATGAGTCGGTACCCTGCCATTTCGGTGGGTTGATCAAAGTGCTCTCTTTGATTGCTATAAAACACGTGTGGGAGCAGTACTACATTGTAAGGAAACATTATGTGAGAAGATATAATAACACTCTTACTTTTATATGGAAGAACAATAATAGCAAAGATTTTGATGAATGCACAGATGTTCATGTCGCAAAATAGATTGAATGAGAACCCCGAGGACAGGAGTCCAAAAATAGACGAAGATGGTCTTTACTTAAATGTAATGTTAATTTCAATGCTGGGGCTAACCTATGCCTTGAACTTTAAAGGTTCATGTAAAGTGTCGATGAAAAAATATGTGTTCCAATGAGTTTTACCATCTCGTGTTGTTTCGCGGTCGATGATGGCCACCGGCTTCTTCATCCATAAATCATCTCCTTCTTAATTTGCTTTACTCCACTTACTTTCTTGAACTTTAACGTCAGAGCTTTTCTTAAGTGATACAAATGTTCAACAAGGTGGTTGAACTGGAGCTAATTATGGAAGAATTTATTCTTAGAAGACAGAGACGACAATAACCGACATCACATCAACACAAGTTACAAGACGATATAAGATGGTCAAGTTGATTGGAGTACATATATGTCCCTCAATAGTTTATATGAACTATTAAATTTCATGGGTACAAACCACCGGCATTGTTGAAATAAATGCTAAATCTAAGTATTATCATGTTTGCCCATTCTATACCTTAGGGTTCTTACTCACTCCATCCAACCACTTCAAAATCAACAACATTGAACAAATGCCTCATTAATCAACATCCTTGATGAGTGTATTATTACACGTGTTTTACAATTGATTTTATACTATTTTTCTAAGATTTTCTAGGTATTTACATTGAATTTGATGCTTAGTTGCTTATATTTTGATTTCACGTTTTGAATAAAGATTTTGGACAAAGTTTTAGATGATTTAAAAAGGATCAAATAAGTTTTAAAGCTTAGAAAAGGACCACACTCACAAATAGGGACCATGAACTAAATTCATAAACAAAAGAGCAAGAAAATAATGAATAATTGATGGTCGGAGAGAAGCACGGGTAGGATCACAAGCATGCTTCTCGAGCATGCTTCTCCAATTTTAGTTATTTGTAATTTTTGAGTAGAGAAAAATCATGACCAAGATCACTCATAGGAATTTTGGCCATGATCTTAAAGTGTGAACGTGCTATTCCTTATGGATTCACTTATTTTTAAGAAGATTTGAAGCCCTAAAGATGCTCTACATATGTACATGGACTATGGCCTTGTAAACATGTATGCAGAACAAAGTGTAAATTATTATTTCCAATCATTTAATTAGATTAGGGTTTAGAGAAGAAGAGTAACTTTTCAAAATAGTTTTTTTTTTTTTTTTTTTTGAAGAATTCAACATTAGAAATGATAAGAAACAATATTTAATCATGAACTAGGATGTAGAACTTCTTTTCAAGTTATCTTCATTCTTTTTTCTATATTCTTGATTTGAATATTGTGTAGCCTATTATTTCTTTATGCTTAATTGATATTATGAATTGGATATATGGATTATCAATTAATGGATCTTGTTTGAGAATTGGTTATCTATTGAGTCTTTAGTTCCATTATCACTTAACGTATATGTTAGAATATATGTTAGATTAGGATTGAGTTTGCAAGAACCTATTCTAGGTAATAATTGTGAACTATATGATTTAGATTAAAGAAGGGCATTACGATATGCTCTTTGATTCATTAAGGTTTAGGAATATAAAATGATTAATTTAGTTTATTTCTTATCTAGCGATAGAGAGGCTAAATTGATTAATCCTAGGTAATTATTTACTTTATGAAAAAGAATTTTCACTTAGTGCTTAATAGCTTTACATTAAACCTATTAAAGACTTGGTATTAACATTAACTAGTTTTCTATCTATCATGCCCCAAATGCTATCAAATTATAATAGTCTACCGTATATATCAATTTTATACTAAAAACTATCCACTCAATCGCTAGCATAACCTGACATACACTAATCTCATATGACAAATCTAAAGCATTAACAGTTCCATAAATATATTGACATTTGTATACATAACAAACTTATATTTACAATAAGGGTAGGTACAAAGCGGTTATTAAAGTATATGAGTACGTAATATGACTCAAAAGTAAGAATCCAACTAGATCGCCCAAGTGATCTAATTGATCCTAAGAAACTAAAAGTTCCAAAAACATAGTTCCTTATCACTTCTTTCACACTCTAGCTTGAATATACCCTTTTTAGATGCTTGGAGATGATCGTCATGCAACATATTTACTCAAAACCTATAAGCAAATCTATAAGAGAGTAAACAAATCACAGCTCAGTAAGGGGCATGAGACAAAACACATAGGCAAGTTGAGCAATATAATCAAGTTATCAAGTAATTATTATGTGTAATCATGAACAAGTAATATGTCACTCATATGACGTTATCTAGTCTATCATAATATTAGAAAAATTACATCTACTCTAACCAAAATCGAGGAGCTGCAATATGACTGCTACAATGCCAATCATAAAATCCACAAAGCCTTCTCACAATTAATTCCGAGCTTATGCAATAGAGATTCATGCTCCACCCTCGATTACCTTTAAACCTAATTCCCTTAATCTCTCGCAACCTCCTCTCCTATCATTTAGTTTGACCAAGGGTGGAGAAAGGCTAGTTGAGTACACCTCATCGAAGGCGTTGGAATTTAGCCAAAGAAACCTAACAGTCCCCTAGTGAGATATGATGCATGTTTGTTTATAGTTTTAGTTCGTGTTTCGATTAGTTCGATCAAAGGTAATTAGCTAATTCATAACACACCAAACACAGTCAACCGACCAAGTAAAATATGTAACTCAACTACCAATTAGCATCTCAATAACCAAGCAAAGGTATAGCATGCACACAAACAACTATTTACAACCACAAGCAAATATATACTCCAATCTCCACAAATCCCACTTACTTGTACTAAAACTTACTCCAGCAAGCTTGAAACGTTAGTGTTCAACTCACTTAGAAGTCTTATATATACGAAAACCCATATTTAATTTTCATAAGATCTACGAAAATATTAGAATTTTATCTAGCTCTTCGTATTATTATAAAACTTGGTTGGAATACTATTTATATAGTTATTTAATAGAGTTGCTTATATGTATATATATATACACACACACACAAACGTATTACATATACTCAAGGTATATCATAAGCTTATTATCCTCACTTTTTTATACAAGTATCTTATCTTTACTAGAGACATACATACACATTTAGACATATAAATATATATATATATACTTTTAAAGTGTATTACTTATATATTAATATAGATACACACACACATATATATATACTTTAAGCATCATATTTTGTTACATAGGTTATATTAACTTATTTCATATTATCGAATATATGTAGTTTTATTACTAGTTATAGTAATTATTTCAATTATATCGAAACATACTTTTCATTAGTTAAATTATGTTTTAATTATGGGAAGGTCATCGTAGGACGATATTTTCTATAATATCATAGACAATACCCATTTTACCATCTAAAATTATCCAATTTTAATAAAGTCAATATTGTAGGTTCATCTAAACTTGACGATACATATTACATGTTCTGTTCAAAAGATAATTTCTAAAGGATATTTATAATCTTAGTAGACAGATAAAACCATATAGCAAGTAATATCACATTAATAGCATAGTATATAAATGAAATATATTTTTACATTAGTTTAAGGTAAAACATGATAAATCATATATTATCTATCCCTAACATGTATATATCATAACCTCATGCATATAATATTACGAAATACAACAAAATAATAAGTAATCATATCTAATCAAATTAAGTTTAATTATGATTTAATCAAATAATTAACTTATTTTAACCTATTATTACTAAATATGTCCCGATTATCAATTTTGAGCTATTTAATTAGGAAAATTCATAATAAATAGCACAGATCATCAAATAATTCTATGAAAATTCTTATAAACTCAAAAATATATATAACTTTATCAGCAATTTATTTCATGCAATTAAGTTTATTACCTATATACGTAAAATTACATTTTTACCTCTAAATTACAATTAATTAAGCAAATAATATTATTTTTATACAAAATAAATTCCAACTTATCCTAATATCATTACAAGAATCCAAAAGTCATTACATGTCAAATTCATCAAATATTTTTATTAAAAATAATTTATTTCAAAAAACATCTATTTTAACTATTTTTAGGATAAAAAATACAATAAATACTAGATATATCTAAAATCAAAATCGAGCTACATAGAATCAAACTAAATGCAGTAAGAATCTTACAAAAAAAATTTAAGCCTCAAACAATATCATTTGATATATTTATTCTTAATTCAAAAATTCGAATGAATAGTACGTTTCTTAAAAAAGTATATAAAATATTTATTTTTTTATCAAAATAATTATTCCACATGAAAGTATATCTAAAATAACCTAATAACAATTTTTTTTCATAATTTTTCTAATCAATTTAATTTTTTTAGAAAATAAGGAAAAACGGAGTAAAAATTTGGAACCTTTATTTGTTAATACTCTAATATCCGATGGGTGATTGTTGATGGTGATGGGCTAGGGTCCTCTGTTGGTGGCCGGCCAAGTTTACTGTTAGGTTGTTGTTTGGATTGGGAATGATAAGGGAGCATAGGGTACCCTATATTGGTTTTTCTTTTTCTAATTTCGAGTTAATTTACAAGTAAATTTATTATCTATACTTAGGAATATTCATAAATATATATATATATATTCATGTAGTATTTCATGTAATATCATTCACTTTTATAGCTTAAATAAATTATCTTTAAGGTTTCGTTGCGTTTTAGACTCAATTTTAGAAGTTTTAACAAGTTTTATATTATATTAAATAATTACACTTCTAAGGCTAAAATTACGGTTATAGGAAATTATTTTTAAAATTTAACTTTATTGGATCACTTCGACTAACTTTTAAGTTTCAATTTAATCAAATAAGTTTTCTTGAAAGCCTTAAAAATACAGTTGCCCTAAAAACAATTTTAAGGGCTTACACCACCTATTTGGTTTATAATTAAATTTATCAAAGATGTTGAATATCCCAATCAATTTATTAGAGTAAATTAGTTATAGTGTTTGTTTTTATAATTAAAAATGGGATCTTTTATTTACCTAGACTTAAATGGACTAACATAACTGAAAAGCTAGTATAACATTCCCTGTTGGTTCGACCTAATTCTTACCAATTTGTTAGTAAAAATTCACTTTTGTTATAAAAGTAGAGTTAGGTTTTTGCATATCAATCCCTCCTACATGTACGTATATAAGTTAATAATGGTAATATGACATGAAAAAAGAATAGTCAATGTTATGGAGAATAAGACAAAGTAAAAAAGTTAAACAAAAAATATTAGCACTTCATACCTTTTTTTCATGGATATAGTAAAAAAGCATACATAAACAACACTCTTCTACAAATGTTTGTGTGATTAAGAAGTTAGGTATTTCAATGGTACTTAAAAATGTTTTTTGTCCTTAGGATGAGCTCAATCGTAACTCTAATCCTACCTTCTTTTCTCATTTTGTGACATTTTCTTTTTCAATACCGTGAACTCTCATGTTAAAGGCTTCATTGGTGACCATGTTGAATGAATGCTATTAAAGATTGCAATTTCTACTGAAGGAAGTAGCTATCACTTGTCATTTTTTGTCTCACTCCATTAAAGTTTCACTAAAATGCCTTTTTGGTAAGTATATATTGACAAACTCAAATTTATTATTCACTTGTACCTCTTAGAACCATTCAAGCCTACCATATTGTGGAAGCAAGGTATAGATGCCACTATGTATAGTCGTATAATGTTTAGTGGTACTAAATTGACTTGTGCAAGGTTAGATGTTAACAATTGTCATATAGATAGCTTGGTAAGTCCCTAATGTCATAAACTTTCTACTAGATGTCAACATGTGCTAGACAATTGGAAGATTCAAAATTTTTTTATTAGTTACATGACAACATTCATCAATTCTTTATCAACATACACTTCATAGGCAATGCAATAAGTGCACTTCAAATTCACAACAAAGAAAACGAGTGAAGAAGTTAACTTCCTAAGCTTATTACCCTACACCACTATCATTGAAGGAATGCTTTCTTCTTTGCTAAAGAGAATGTAAAACCTTGTTGACGTTGACAAGGCAAGTTATCGATATGGACAATCCAAATTGTTCCCTATGCATTTCATATTGACAAGCATGCCACAGGGTTCCAAAAAATGATATTATATGGAAGAAAATCCTTGAAGAACAACCAACACTTTTTAAACCACTCATTAGAGAAAGAAAACATCCTTAAGGAAATATATGGAATCATTTGGAAAATGTATGCAAATAAGGGCATACAATCACAATCCAGCAAAAATTTAATCATCAATTCAACCCTTCATCTTCAACATATAAACTCAAATTCTCATACTCGTGATTTTATCAACTTAAATCATTTTAACCACAACTTAGATGATGAATAATCTCTAACTTACAACCATTCAACTCAAAGATAATTAAGAGTGAAATAGGTTAGAACCTTACCCCCTAGGGTTTTGAGTTGTTGTTAATAAACTTTTTCTTTAAGTGCTTTTTAACTGTTGTATCCTCCATCTAGTCACTTTCAACCATCGTTCTTTACATACATCAATGCCTGTAAAAACAAAGAACCTAAACCATAGAAATCCAAACAAAATTCAAAGTATAGATTGGGTTACCTCCCTCCAAGCACTTCTTTTAGAGTTATCAACCTGACTTTCAACTCTTCTTCATCTGAGGACATGTAATCTTAAACCTTTTTGTATTCCTTTTAAAAATTCACCATCATGATGGTGCTTTAACAACTAACCGTTGACCTTAAATAGATTATCGATATTATCCTCAAGCTCTACAGCTCCTTGAGGATAAACCTTTGTAACTACAAAAGGACCTATTAATCTAAAGCTTAACTTTTCAAGGAATAGCTTCAACTAAGAATTATATAACAATACCTTCTCTCCCCCTTGGAATTCTCAATGTAGTATTCTTTTATCGTAACACATATTAGTTTTATCTTTGTAAATCTAAACTATAAGCCTATAAGTTAGACATGTTGCTTAAGAAGAAAGGTGAGATAAAGGTGACTAGCCAATAATTGATCCAAATTTTAACCAAGGAATATGAAAAATGAAGGTTTGAATCAATAAGAGCTATATACGTATGATCCAAAATTCAAAATCATGGAATGAGAATGCCAATTGAAAGTAAGTAAAGTATGGAAGTGGAAACCTATGAGTTCAATATGTCTTAGTGAATGACTCTAGAATAGTTTGTAGTAGTGAAATGAGCAACCTTCAAGAACCTTCAATTCAAGCTAACGTGTATCACTTATTTAAACTTCTTTAGTATATGACTCATAAATTTTCTATAGGATATGTTGAAAATGGAAACTTATCCTTTAGTAAAAAGCTATCACTAATAGAACTTTCAGAAAACCAATCGAATATTAAATCACAAGTTGCAATGAAAATAAAAACTACAGCTTTGATTTTTAATTTAACATAGGTGATTGTCTATGAGTTGATCCATATAAAACTCCTGAAGAAATGTTACAAAATGAATTAATTACCCATGAATAATATCAATAGATAGCTAGGATTAATACCTTAGTATATTGAGGAAATTCTTGTAAACATAAAAATTATTATATTCATGCACAGGTATGTATATATGTATATATGTATGTATGTGTGCGTATATATATATTTATATATATATAAGAAAATTTATTTGTAAGCTTTAATTTAATTAATATGACAAAGCACTCCTAAACCATTATAATAAATAAATGCCAAAAGTCTTACAAATATACAAATTTAGCAAAGTAATAAAAATTGGATCTATTCTAATATTAAATGGCACCAATATATATACAGCTATATATATGACACTATTACTAGCTTGATTAGTAAACATCAATTGAAGTCGTATATTTGAGATGTAGATTATTACTTTAATAAAATAATAATCATAAGGTAAAATAGTTATTTCTTTAGTCGATAGCTATACATAAAATATATGATACATATCAAACAAATATATTATTAAATGAGCTTCGATTTTAGGAAGTGTAATATCCCACTTAATCTCATCCTTAATCATGTCATACACAACCTTAAGCCAATAATTTTCTTTTTTTCAAATTTCAAATAGAAATCTTATTTTTAAGATGAAATTTTCTTCCCCATTTTCAATAGCCAATAGGAATAATAGGAATTCATGTATGTTGTTCTTTTTTATTTCTCAAGTAAGCTTACCTCCTTGCACACTCCAACTCCTTTTCCTTTCTCAAGAAAAACCTACCATTCACTTTCATTTTCAATTAAACACTAAAAAAACTCAAAATGTAAAAGTCTCTCCAACCCACTCTAAGGCCCAATGCCACACCATACCCTAACCTTACTACCTTCTCATTTTGATTTTTTTTGTCCTTCATACTCCCTCAAGATTTTCTATAAGAGGCTAAAGGAAAATCAAAATTCTAGCATTGTTCTTCAATACTACCCCATCAATAATTTAAATAAAGTTGGTTTTGGATAATCAAAATCTTATTTGAGGTATAAAGTAACTTGAACTAGTTAACCTTATAATAGTCCAAAAAATAAGCTTATGTTTATTTTTTTTTCTAAACATTTATAGTAATACTTCGTTCTATTTTATAAAATTTGAGTCATGGAGGTAAATGTTCTTAAATTCTCTAATGTAACAATTGTATGCCCTATGATTGTCTATAGAAATCATGTTATTAGAGTTGGACTTTAATAACTATCATCTAAAATCTATGTTGAGTTAGTATTTATTAAAGCATTGAAATATCTTTCAATTTTCTTTCATATTTCCTAATTTTCAATGGATGACCCATTAGTATCTATTATTCATGACATCCTTAAAGCCCCTAAGTCCATGCATATTTATTTTGAGCTTCATAGTTATAATCTCTAGTATCCAAAAGCTCTTATATGGTTAATTAAGTGTTTAAAGTTAATAGATTGTTGAAAACCCTCTAATATGCAAATTGGCTAGATTTGAGTAAGTTCTTAAAGTACTTATATAATGGTGATAACTAGAAAAGAAAGGCAGTTTAAATGAATGAAGAGTGTCGATATATATCTATATGAATTTACTCATTATATTAAGTTACCGGTCAATATACCCCATAAATGGTTAAGGAACAAAACCTAGTTTAAGCAAAAAAATTGTATAAGAATTAGATTTTACAATACTAAGTAGATGCATATAAGGTGGATTAGCCAACTTTAATAATTAGTAGAGAAAAATGAAGATAGGCATGTGATAATGTAATATGGAAATCAATTACGATGTTTGATCCCCTTAATGGAAATCTTAAAAACTACAACAACCACACAAACTCAAAATAACAAGATTCTAACGATCAATTTTTACTAACATACCTTAATTTACCCCGATAAATTCTCATTAACAAGTTCGACAAAACAAGGTGATGTATGTTCATGGATGAACACAAGAAAACCAATGATCACCTAGAGAAGGGAATGGGCCTCTACCTTGGGATGATTAGAAAACTAAATGGATGTCATAGGTTAAACAGGGGCTTATACACAAATTAAGGGGATATAATAAATTATTTAAGTTCAAATGAACTTAGGGCCCAGTTTAATATGATGAACATGCTAATACCTAAGGTCATTTATCATTATTTCTTGCTCAATGGACTAGATAAGACTAAGATACTCAAACTTCGAAGCTACACAAGAACAAAGAAGGAGATAACAATTGGATATGCACTAGGTTACCAGCCAAATGTATATAAAAGGATATTTATGATTCCCTAATTAGGATAGCTCCCAAAAATGCATATTTACCTAATAGGATTCTATGCTAAAAGTAGTATGTAAGGCATGTACATGGCTAAAAATGATAGACAACCAAAGGAATATGTGCATAGTACACAGTACATTGTTAGAAAAAGTAATGAACACATGTCATTATATGGATGGCTAGTTTTGGTATAGCAAAGTAGTTTATGGACAAAGGAGGGTTGTAAGTTGGCTCTTACAAATTGGACGACAACCCTGACAAACAGCTTAAGAACACTACTTCCGAGCTAGTGTTGTGGTTGACCAAGCTATTTAGGTTGGGCTACTGCCTAAACTCCATTACTCGAGAGATAGTATAACAAAGGTTAGGACTCGAGTACCTAGGTAAGTCAACCTTCAGTAGGAGCTCAACCTCTTCAATGGTGAACTAATGTGAGAGAGCTTGCAAACCAAAGAAGCTAGTCCTTGAGCATGAGAGTGAGTAATTGGACCTTGATTCTTATCATCGTCTCCATGTTGATTGAGATTAGATGAAACTTGGTTAAACTTCTTTTGGGACAACCTCAAGGATATACAAGCTTAGTTAAGCTATGCTAAGTTAACCTCATGGGCATTTTGATTTATCTTCTCTAGAACTTGAAAGGATCTTGCCTGTGGTGATAATTTGTTGTTCCTTAAGCTTGGGAATCTATTCTTATCTAAATAGACCTAAACAAGGTCATCAGAGTTGAACTCCCTCACCTTTCTTCATTAGCCTTACTCTTTAAGCTTGGCAATGGCTTAAATTAAGCTATTAGTCACCTTCTGATGTATCCTTTTTAAGGCCTCGAATCGGTCAACAACAGTTGGATCTTCATATCAGCTCAATAGGGATACCCAGTCGAGAGGAATGTCGAGGTTAAATCCATATATGACTTTGAATGAGGACTTACCTATCATACTATATACCAATCTATTTTAAGCCAATTCCACTCAATGGGCATATACAAGTCCCAATCTAATAGATTTCTTCCCATTATAGCTTTAAGCAGGAATCTAAGTATCCAATTGATAACCTCAGTTTGACCATCATTTTGTGGATGGCATGGTGTACTAAAATCTAAACAATAGCTTGATTTTGAGACGTTTTCGTAAGGTCTACAAAAACAGCTTAAGAACTTCGAATCTCATTTAGACACTATGATATATGATATGCTATGTAGCTTGATGACCTTTGGTAAAAATGAAGAAACAACATAAACAGCATCATTAGTTTTTTGGCGTGGAATGAAATGAGCCACTTTGCCAAATGTGTCCACTACAACCATGATGGAATCCTTTCCTCCAATTATTCTTGGGAGTCTAAGGATGAAGTCCATACTTAGCTCAATCTAAAGCTTGGTTGGGACAAGCAAGGGAATCTAATGACTATACTTAGCTCAACTCTTGGCCTTCTTGCATATAGCACATCATTTAGGCACTTGATGTATATCATTCATCATCCCTGGCCAAAAGAATCTAGACTTTAATAGCTCATATGTTTACTTTTTGCCAAAATGGTCTAACCATCTACCACCGTGTACCTTATGCGTTAATAGCTCTTCCAATGAACAATTTAGAATACACAACTTCCCACCTCTGAATAAATACTCCTCTTCTATAAAATAATCATCAATAGTTTGTCTATCAACACAAAAAGTAATTACTGGACCAAAATGAAAGTCCTAAGCATACAAATCCTTGATGACTAATAATCTAAGAAGCTTAGTCTGTAGGTTAGTTAAAAGGGAATATCTCATGGACAATGCATCGACGACTACATTAGTCTTCACTTTCTTGTACTTCATGACATATGAAAACCCATCCATGAACTTAACCTACTTGATCTATCTCTTCAACAACTTATGTTAACTCTTTAGTGATTTGTAGTCCATGTAAATGACAAATTCCTTACATAAACAAGTAGTTTTGCCATATTGTGAGAGCTTGAATCAAGGAGTAAAATTCCTTATCATAGCTAAATAGTTAAGTACTACTCCTTTATGCTTTTCACTAAAATAGGCAATAACTTAACCTTCTTGCATCGGTATGACTCCTATCTCTACGTCCAATGCATCACATTTTAGCTCGAAATTTTTCTCAAAGCTCAGGAGAGCAAGGATGGGGGAAGAAGTCAACTTCTCCTCTATCTCTTCAAAACTTTTTTACTCTTTCTCTCCCCAGTTGAACTCCACATTCTTCTTGGTCAACTCGATCGAGGTAGCCAATAGTATAGAAATTCCTTATTAAACATTGGTAAGCTAAACCATAAAAGCTAGAGATGTTAGCAATATTGGTCAACACTAGCCATTCTAGTATTGCTTAGATCTTCTCACCATCTACCTTCATCCTTCCTTTGCAGATAAGAAATCCAAGAAAGATCACCTTAGATTAGGAGAAGTCATACTACCATAAATCACTCAGCTTAAAGCTTATTGAATATAGCTCAAAGACATTCACAATAGCTCTCCACTCAGGACTATACACTAAGATGTCATCAAACTAAACGACTACAAATTTTTCAATCAAATCTCAGAGGACATGGTTCATTGGTGTCATGAAAGTGCTAGGTGCATTAAAGAGTTTAAAAAGGCATTACCATTTATACAAACAATCCATGCTTTGTCTTGAATGCAATCTTCCACTCATCACTAAGTTGCATTCTAATTTGATGGTAGCCTGACTTAAGATTAATCTTTGAAAAAATTTTCACTTTATACAATTCATTTAATATGTCATCTAGCCTTAGGATTAGGTATCCATACTTAATTGTAATTTTATCGATAGCTCGGCCATCAACGCACATTCTCTATGACCTATCCTCAATCAATCATCTCATTAATCTATCGTTAGAGCTTGGTAGCTTACTCCATATTCATTTTGTATGTAAGCTTATTTGGCCATGCAACTCCTAACTGTAAGTCTATAAAATGTTCTATACCTCAAAAAGCAAGTAGTCCTTTAGGTAGCTTCTCAAGAAACAAATCCTCAAACTCTTCAATAAGCTTCTACACTTCAATAGGAAATTCTAACTCTTCTTCCTTCATCTCCAATAGCCTTCAAATCAACAAGAAGGTCGGCATATCTATCCTCAATTCTTATGACACCTTAGCTCAAGTCATTATAAGGTTCTTCTTCTAATCTTGGCTCAACTGAACTTACATATTCTTGGTTTAACTATGGGACATAGGTGTTAATGTAATCTTCTCTCCCTCATAGCCAAGCATGCAAGTGTTCATATATCTATTATACACAACTCTTTTATCAATCATCTACGGTCGACTTAATAAGATATGAGATGTACATATGGGTAGAAAATCACAAAGCACTTCATCTTATTATGCTCAAACAACAATAGGCACTGAGACCTACTTCGTGACATGTAAAGCGCTCCTCTCATGAAGCCAATTTAACTTGTAAGGCTCAGGTGAGAAGCTATTGATAGCTTCATTTTTTTTTTTTTAACCATTTTCATGAAGGTTCCATTGGTGCAACTCTTACTATCAATAATAAATGCACATTAGGTTCCATTCTCCCTATACTCTATATGAAATAAGCTATCCCTTTGTTTGTCCTCGGCAAATAGGGGTAATATTTATGGTCCTCTTCCCTACTATACTCAGAAACTCCCCTTCTACAATGTCCACAATAATCTCTTCTCCAAGCAACTCCTCATGGTCGACACTCCATTCTCCTCTTAAACCTTCAACTTATTCATCAGTATTGTCAACTTCAATGGTTAACACCTCACCTTTGATGATCATTGTTCCTCTATTCGGACACTATGTAGCTATGTGACCAAAACCTTAGCACTTAAAGCATTTGATCTCACTATTCTTTCTTTAGCTCAAACCTCTTTGGCATTTCCTTCTCTATAGCTACGGACTTTAGCTTAGGCTTGACTTCTTCTCTTCTTCTTGGTTCCAATTTGTTTTGCCTAATCGAAACAAGTTGAACAAGTTGAGACCTACTTGAAGGAATTCGAGCATATACATGGCATCTCCTGTACTCTACCCTCTTAATAACTTAGATTACATCCTTTAAGGTTTCAATCTTCCACACATTTAGCACGTCCCCAATCTCAAACTTCAATCCTCTAATTAATCCTGAAACAGTGTGAGCTTCTAGCTTCTTAACCTCACATCAAATTATGACCATTTGGAACTCTTTTACATACTCACCAACACTAATTCCTCCTTGTCTCAATTCTTACAATTTCATAAAGGTATCCTGCATGTAATGGTTAAGGATAAATCTCCTTCTCATAGATCATCTCATTTCTTACATGTTCAAATCTCAGGTTATCCTTGTTACCTTCATGGACTTTAAGTTCCTCCACCACAATATAGCATACCCTATGAACTCAAGGACTGCTAGCCTCATTTTCACTTAATCATCATAGTCATGACACTTAAATATCTTCTCAATCCAAATATCAATAGCATTTCCAAACTTATAATGGATTAGCATTTGCAACTTAACATTTTCAAGGCCCCAAGCAGGTTAGGCTCCTCTTTCCTCCACTTCATAGCATTCCTCTACTTTGCCATCTTCTTTATCTGCCTCCACATCAATCTTCTTTCCAGCTCTAATACCTCAGATATTCTACTATGGTCAAACATCAATATTTTAAGGAATGTAGTCAACTCGATCTCCAACTTCCTAGACTCGTCGCTGGGGAATAGCTTGGATATCTACTAAGATGGCCTTAACAAATCAAGCAACAATATATCGATTGACAATTTAGGTTAACACAACAATCATGTGACAAGCTCCTATCATCTCATTTATAGACCTCGGGGTGGCAGGCATCTTTAGCCTAAGGTGAGGAACACCACTCTCATTATCACTAAACCATCACATTCACACTTAGGTCTGACATTTTCACACCAAGCTCTATAGAGGCCTTAGAAATCGCTTCACACAATACTATAGCTACAATGCAAACCAATAAGAATATGAGTGCACTACCACGATACTGCTCAACAGTCACAACTACTCCTTTAATCATAGAAATAGCAACCTACGAATACTTAAGACACCTACTTACACATTTGAAATTGCAATAATCCAACGTCCACATCCGTACGATCAATACACCACTTTAAAGCGCCACAACAAAATAAACAACACTATAGGCACCTCATTTTTTACTCCTCTTTTTAGTTTAATATTTCATGAAATAAAAAAAAAAATTAGAAACAGTTGGATTTTAGGAAAATAAAAGCCATAGGTCTTTTTAAGGTTATTGGATCATTTGAAATGCGTTATCTCATTAGGCATGATTTCAAAATTATTTATTTTATTATGTGTTTATTTAACGTATACATATGTGATTTTAATTTAGTTCCGATCAAGTGAGGTTATTTCTTTAATAGAATTAGGTCTAGTATAGTTTTTATTTTATTTTATTTATTGTTTTATCACTTCTTTTATTTTATTTTTATTTTAAAAAAAAGTATGGGATTGCTAAGTTTGACCAGGTATAAGACCTAGTCCACATTTGGAATTAAGGTCGAAGCCTTGATTGTTGTTCGAAGCCTAGGCAAGCCATATTTTTTTAATGTAGCACGTGTAACTTACCCGCTAAGCAATCGCATAAGTCATGTGCTTAGCACGTGATATACCTACTTTCTATCTTTTTCTCCGTTATTCCTGCCTTTTCCCCAGCTTCTTGCATTGAAAAAACAACAAGAGAATTACAACGAAAGGGATCAACATTTGAGAGTAAATTCAAATAGGGGATTAACGTTTTAAAAAGTTCAAATAAGATATTAATATTTCACAAAACAGTTCAAATAAGGGATAAATGTTTCAAAAAGTTCAAATAAAGGATCAACATTTCACAAAGTGATTCGACTAATTTTATGAATTAACTATTATGAATCTCTCATTTGAATTATTTTGTGAAACGTCAATCCCTTATTTGAACTTTTTGAAACGTTTATCTTTTATTTGAACCACTTTAAAACGTTTGTCCCCTATTTGAACTTATCCCCGAATGTTATTAATCCTCTCCGTTGGAATTTTCTTGAAAAATAACTCGATAGCTCATGTTTGAGCCACCTGTTCGAGTATTTTTCACATGATTCCATCCAAATTAATGATGGAATCGTATGGTACGCATGGCCCACTTTTAATTCTACCCAAAAACATGTCCAAATTCGAACGTTTACTAGGTCAAATTCAGAATCAAAAATTGAAAAAAACTTAAATACATACCATTGACCTAAACTTCATTCAAGCTCCATTGATGAATTTCAAAGCTTCTAATCAATTCAAATGACATGATTGAACTCTAATAAGATCATTTTGACTAAAAATTAAACCATTTTTCCATTTAAATCATACATTCAAGATGGGTCAAAAACTTAGGCATTTAAGCTCAAACTTATAGCCGTTTCAACATTCCATCTTCAATTCAAGCTCCAACACTATAAATTAGAGCTTGAACAAGCCCTCTAGACATCCAATACTCATCAATTCCCTCTCATTCGAGCTATCATCAAACTTTCTCACTCTAGACCCAAGCTCTCTCTCTCTCTCTAACTTTTCTTCAATTGTCTCGTAAGTTGAAGAAAACCACCACTACAACAAGCTTTCCCAAGCTTCTAACTTCCATTTCCGACCACCACTAGGCTTGGTCGCAACCTCTCGAGCATCATCCCAAATCTACCACCAACCGTTACTACCCATCAACACTCAATCAGCTATGATTCGTCATCAAACAAACACCAATCCAACTTTCATAAATCAAAAGCTCATAATGGAGTGATCACTTGCTCAAAAATCCACTTAGAAGCTTCTCAGAGACATCAAAATCATTGTTGAAGCCTTCTTCATTCGACGACCCGATTTGTACTTGATTGGAGCTCCAAACACTGACCCGCCACCCTACCCAAACCAACCAAGTTAGTTTTCTTTCTTTTTTCTTTTTCTAATATAAAGAAAAATCCCAAAAAAAAAAAAAGAAAATTTATTTCAATTTTTTTTCTCAAGGCTTCTAAACTTTTTTTTTATTATTTTCCTTTACATTTTTTTATTAAAATAAAAAAAAAAAAGAAATTCTTTTCCCCTAAAAGGGCTCTCAACCCTTCTCCTTTCTTTTTTTTTTTCCCTTCTTCTTTTCTTATCTCTAATTTTCTTTTTCTCTTAAAAAAAATGAAAAATAAACAAATAAGAAAAGAAAAAAAGGGAACTACTCTCCCATCTCTCCTCAAGATTAATTTTTTTTTTTTTTTTACTTAGAAAAATGTGTTTTCAAAAATTAAAAATAAAAAAAAAGTCTATTTTTCAAAAGTTAAGATCTTTTAAAGTTTTCAAAAAAAAAAAAAAAGGTCATAACCCCAAATTAGGATTTTTTTTCCTTTTTTTTTCCTTAGAAATTTTCTTAAAAACTAAAATAAGTGGATTGAAATGTAAAGTTAGCCAGTTTTCAAAAATTAAAAAGAACTAACATACCTAAATTTTCAAAATGAATTACGAAAAGTTTGATCTCTACTAAAGAATACATAGGCACCTATGAAGTAACTTACAATATGTAAAAAAAGAAAATTTCCCCTCTTTGTAAGCAATTTTCCATTTTCTTCATTTACGTAATTAGATATAATTTTGTTTCTTTATTTATTTGTTTCTCTTAAATGAGTAATTGAAAAAAAAAAAAAAAAGAAAGTTCAATTTGAAAGGTTAAAGTAGTACTCAAAAGAATTTAATAGGATAGCCCCTTAAATCCATCAATCTAGTTTTTTTCAAAAAAATTTCATAACGCAGAGTAATAGCTAAGTTAGAATCAATCCACCTAATCGATTATAATTTAATCATCTTCACTACAACAAAAAAGGGTTTTGCCGACGTTTAACAAACGTTACTACACCTAAAACAAACATAACTAAAACTATTTAGCTATGTTTAAAAAATGTGGCTAATATCAATTGCCAAAGCCACATCGTAGATTAAATATACTATGTTTATGAAGTAAATGTTGCCAAAACATAGAAACGTAGTTAAAAATATTGTATTTAGCCACATTTAAATGTGACTAAATGGGACTTATATGTTACATTTAAATGTTGCCAAATGTAAATTATGCACACTAACCTTTTTACATAAACATTGCAAAAGATTAAAATTAGTGATGTTTAAATGTAATAAATAAAATACATTAACAAAGTTTAAACATTGCAAGTTTATAATAATCATACCTCGTACCTTTGTATTATGATGCAATTACTGATGGTTAAATGTCACTAATTAGACAAATTAACAATGTTTAAATGTTACCAATATTTACTATTAGCGACATTTAAACATCACTATATGTAATTTATAGTCTTAAAGTATTTTCATATCTAATAATATTAAACATGTTTAGATACTATTATTTGTATAAATTGGTGACGCTTAAGTGTGACCAAAGATATAATTTAGATTACATTTAAAGATCGTTGAATTCCAATTTCATATATCAATGATAACATTAGCGACTTTCAATAATTACTAAAAAATTATATTGGAGACATATAAATATATTTGTTTATATAAATTTATAATGATTAAACGTAATAAGAAATAATGGTCGTTGTGGCCTAAAACATGTTTATCATAATAGCACCTAGTCGATCATTATGAAGGAGCACATGATTTTTTTCATGGCTCTTAAGGTTTGCCATATTCCTGCTATATCATTTGTTCACAATTTAATACGATAAAATACCATAAATATGGCTGAAATATTCTCAATAAGTAGCACTATTGTTCTTGAATATTCTTTTGTAATGTACTTAAACTTAATAACAATGTCAATATCCTTAATGCAAAAACAAAAAGGGTTATCCAAAATAACACAAATAAGTTCAAACTCCATTGTAATTGATCTTAAACATTACATTAACTTAACTAAATATAAATATATAATTATTTGTTTGCATGACCAATTTCATTATCATCATTTTCATATGAATAGCTAGTTAATATTACTCTTCCCTTATTAGCCTCAATAATTCCCATGTCCAACATCTATAAATTATTCGTGTTTCAACTAATATCCTTTATCTTCAATATGCATATATGTCATATGCTATATTTAAAGCAATCAATCATGCCATTTAAAAGCAATATTACATGTACCAAAATATTTAATGACTTACCCTAGTAATACCATAAACTATAAAAAGCATGTATATATTCCAAATATATAATATAGATTTGTGATTTTGTCTATCAACATACCAAATTTCATGGTCTTTAATCATGTATTACAATCATTGAATAGACACCAAAGAAATGAATGGTTCTCTACTAATCTTCATTTTTCATCATCGAAAATACCATCAAGTATGTGCATTTTGAGAGTCATAGCAAACATGTTATTATTCACATAACAATGGAATGGAATAGAGCAAACAACAAGTTGTCTCCAACTTCCTTAGACACATTGTGGTTTGCACGTGGTTACATGGTTTCCCCATTGTTTTCTTTAATTAAAGGCAAAATTGTTTCATTTCCTAAAATGAAACTCTCTTCCATATGATTTACTTTCTTTCTAGGATGGACGTAAGTGAATGTAGAAAGTGAAGGCACATGTTGTTTTCATCTAAGAATTGTGTGCAACAGTATTTTTCTAATTCATATGTTTCAAAGGCAAAGTTGTCTAGATATTTTTTCTTGCCATGAGCTAAAATAATCATTGCAAATATATGTCATAACAAATCCAAGTCTACAAATGAAAAAGAAAAACAAGAAGGCCCAACCAAATTGAAAAGTCATATTAAAAATCAAAAGTTCAATAAAAGCCACTAATAATAATAGGAAACTATGATGTCAAATCAAAATAAAGCTAAAAATCTAACGTTAATGAGATAAATGGTCCAAAGGGTGTAACAAAATGGACCTATTAACTACATTAACAACAATAGCATGCAATAGAGATATATTAAATCAGCTGAAAAATAAATACCCAAAAAATAAAATAAAAGCTTTATGCCGAAAAAAAAAGAATGTTAAAAAAAATTATATGTAACATGCACTAAATAGGTCAAAAAGCAAGCTAAATACCACAAGATCTGAGACATGAAGCATGTGTGAGAGAAACAATAGTTGGTAGGCATATTGCAAAAGAGATTTTGCAAATAAGGGCATCAAAACTAGAGCACATGCACTTTTTCCACTCATTAGTAGTTTTCTTACTTAAGATATGGTTTTCTATTAAATTGGCACTCTATAACTATTGATCTAATTAAGGAAAACGATCCAAAGATAACCTCCCGAAATTAAAAAAAAAAAAAAAAGAAATTTTATGCCAAGCCTAGTATGGATAAGATGGTACTCGAATCATAATAGCTTTCCCATTTCCACAACAACTACACAGGTAATCCTCCATAGAATTGCCATATAAAAATTTCCTTTGAGATTTCTTATACTCATCCCAGTAAAATTCGTAGAATCTAGAGGCCTAAATAGGTGAAACCGGATACAAATTCAGTCCAAAATGAAATTAACAACAATTCAATCTAGACAACCTCAATCCTTAAATCTATAACCGCCCAATTCTACTTGACTAAATAATAATCCCATTCATGATTATTAAAAAGAAAAAAAATTAAAAATACTGAAATTAGTGTGCTGAATTTAAACAAAATCATTTCCAACAACGCCCCTTCCACTTATACTATAATCAATAATCTAAAAGAAACGGAATGAAAATAACAAAACAAAGTTGTAAGGTAACATTCTTTCATATATATCCTTGAGAATGAGTTCATCTTTTTGCACAAAAACTCATTGTTGTCTTTTTAATGGATCTTATTATTTTCCTAGCATGGAAATTTTATTGCTAAAAACATTATATAAACTAGGCATTATATGATAATGAAAAAACTTCGAAAGGCTATTCCCTTTTCCACTTTTGATGGGAGAAGAATTGTAGTTTTTTACATCGAAAAATCTACCTTTTCCTTAACAAACTATAAAGACAATTATCTCCTTTTGCAATAAATTCAAGAAGTAAATCCACAATTCTACGAATCTAAACCAATACGTCGAGATAAAATAGCACAAAGCCATATTCATGTGCAAAAATAAACTAAGAAATAAATTTTCAAACCACAAGAGAGCATGGACCAAACACTTGATCAAGAAAAAAGGTACTAAGAATGTAATAATAATTAAACAGACTAGTCTAACAAAAAGTGCATTCATGAAATGATGAAGACTAAGAATTGAGATTACTTGAAAGGAAAGAGCAACACTAGAACCCTAATTTAAATTAGGGGCTATACATTAACAAAGTAAAATAAAAATAAAATAAAATAAAAAAGGAGATGAAAACTCAATTTACCTTAGCGAGAGTAAATAGGATTCCAATTCTTTGAATCTGAATGGACAAAAAGAGATAGATTAGTATTGGGGTTAGGGTTTTGTATGTGTATGTGTATATAGAGAGAGAGAGAGAGAGATGAAGAGTGAGTGATAGAGAGATAGAAAGAAAGAGAGAGATGATGAGTAAGTGATAGAGAGAGAGAGACAAAGAGTATAAGGAACTTATAGCTTTGGCTATGATTTGGAGTGATGACAGTAGAGCAAGAGATGAGAGAGAAGAACGAAATATTTTCTTTAAAAGTAAGGGAAGGGTTTTGGCAATATGGTGGGTTTGATGAAATTTGACTAGCATTTTCTATTCCTTAAAGTTTTTTTTTTAATTTGAATATTTTAAAGATGAGATTTTTGTACAATATAAGTAGGCTTTATATATTAATTTAGCAAAGTTTAGGAAAAAAAGGTTACAAATTAAATTGTACATTTATATTTTTTTTAACTTTAATCATAAACGTAGCTAATAATATATAAAGGTAACACTTAATAAATATCACTAAAATATATAACATTCAACAACATTTTTATAAAATTTGTAAACGTCACCTAATATAGAAATTCTTATAGTGTTCCCTAGTTCTACTAGGTGGTGACTCCATTTGTTTTCAAAAAACAAGAAACCAAGTTTTCTTTAATTTTAGTTGAGAGTTTAAATTAAATTGTCATAAATTTTAGTTTAAATCAAATTAAAGAAAACAAATAAAAATTAAAAGATCAGGCTCGACAAACCCAACTTTAGTAACTCAACTTTGACTACTGCTTGCATAGGCAAAACTAATGCACTCCACAACTCAACTCAACTCATTGCCTTACTACAACAATACTACCCAGAGTAGCAACTTCGTTAGTCTAGCTCAACACGAACTCAAAACAACATAGTAGCTCCTTCAACAACAAAGTCCCCATTGCCAAATCTATAATACTATGATGATGTGAATTCGTGGATAAGCACACGAAAACAAATGATCACATAAAGAGGGAAATGGGTCTTAAACTCGGGATAGTCAAAAAACTAAATGGAAGTCAAAGGTTAAGTAAGGGCTTATGTACAACGTAAGCGGATATGATGCACTACTCAAGCTCATACGAACTTAAGACCTAGCATGATACAATGCACAAGCTAGTACCTAAGATCACCCGCTACTATTCCTTACTCAAGAAAATAGATAAGAGTAGAATACTTGAACTTAGAAGCTTAAATGAAGCTACACAAGAACAAAGAAGGACAATAAGTGGATATTCACTATGTTGCCGGCTAAAAAAGGCAAATAGCAAAAGGAATATGTACATATACATAGTATATTATTAAAAAAAAAAAAAAGTAATGAGCACATATTACTGTATGGATGACTAGTTCTGGTGTAGTAAAGTAGTTTTTACACAAAGGAGAGTATGGGCCAACTCTTGCAAATTAGACAACAACCCTAACGAACCACTCGAAACCATTACAATCAAGCTAATGGTGTAGTCAGTCGAGCTATTTAGGTTGGGCAATTGTCTAAAATCCATTACTTAAGAGATAGTGTAACATAGGTTGGGGTTCAAGTCAACCTTAAATAAGAGCTCAACCTCTTCAATGGTGACTGACTGTGAAAGAGCTCGATGGTCCACAAGCTCAGGAGCAAGTGAACAAACAATGATTCCTATCACAAGGCCTTAAGCAAGCTCTTAAAAGAGGACTCCCTCATTCTAACCTCTAACTGTTTTCTCTATCTATTGATCTTATTTTGACCACTATTTTCACATACAACCTCAAGATTTAGTGAAACCAAGTCTCAAAGATCTTAACACCCTATATTATTTTTTCAGTTGGTTAGGAAGAAAGTCTTGGCTTTTTTTTTTTTTTTTACCAATCTAATGCAAAACTTTAAATCCATTTCATGAAGCAGAGTACCTAAATATCCATAGGAAAATAGAAGTTTATAAGGCAGTTACATAATCCTTTGAACCAAAACACTGTATTTACTAATGTTAAATCATAAGTTAATACCTAAAATTTAGCTTGTAATTAAAATGGTTATATGGAACAGCTCAATATACACTCTGCTACAATTTAAATAATTAAAAAAAAAAACCATGATATCCTAACATGTTGGTGGCCCTTACACTTGTGTAATAGTTACTGCATTAAACCTACATTAGGTATAAATTTGTACACTAATCGAAATGTAAAAGACTAATCAAGTCACATAAAGCCTATCACACATCATATGGTCCAATACTTAATACCAAAAATGTCACTTAAAGTAGGCTTAAGAGATAAAGTCGCACTTGATTTCCTTAGTTACTAATGTTAGAAGTAAGGCGTGTCTAAGCTTTAAGTGAAACCCAACCTATAGCATTGAGGAGAAAGGGGATCGATATAAGGACAATGCATGGTTGAACTAAGCATGCAAATACACTATTTAGGAAGATTGTGCCACAAAAAGGGCTTAAGATCAGCAAATGGACCATAGAAACAGAAACCAGACATGTAGCTTCTCAAAAAATACATATATGTGCAATTTCAACTTATATTAACTAACTTATAGTCAATTCATGTTAGATCAATAAAATCAAAGCCTATAGTAATACCCAAGTTTCCTATATGCTAAAGAACTTTCCTTTATCTAACTAAATCTTATACATTTGTATATACCTTATGTACATAGAACTTTAAATAAAAGATAACACATAAGTAGAATCTTAATTAGAGGGTAGTGTACTGACTTATATTGTGGCTCCTTTGTAGAATATTAACTATGTTTATGCTTTAACAAACAGATGACTTTTATCTAATCTCTACGTGTTAATGCAGTCAGGGCACATATCGGTTTATATTGGTCTACGATAATTAATTTAATAAAATTATATCAATAAATTGTTTAGTTAAATCATATCATAAAAATTATAATAAAATGACAAAAATTAAAAAAGGAAAAGGAAAAGAAAAAAAGACTGGAATCTAACTATCTTATGCTAATGATCTGCTTTACATGAAAAACTTTCAATTAATCGTAAATTTCATATTCTCATCGGCAACGTCATCAAAGGGCTTATTAAGATCCTTCTAAGGAAAGAAGTTTGTGCTAAAATCAAGTGTCTCATGCTCTATTAACTTTAATCAACCATACATTAATACCTAACAACTATACCATATAAATTGAGACTTGTTGCAGGAAATTACTATAAGAGCAAAACATTTACAAAGCTTCTTAAAACTTAACTATAGTTGACTTTTTTTTTTTTTTGCAACACTCACTTTAAGTTTAGAGTTTGAAGCCCTTATATTGAACTTCATAATAGAGTTATGTTGAGGGGGATCTAAATCCTGTATTGTAAAAGAGAAACTTCATTTTCATTGATTCAATTACTACTCAAGGAGGAGTAGAATTGCTATTCTCACTCTACTCCATAAAACAGTTTTATTACAACGTTTAATAACTACAATAAAGTAGGATCTATGAATAGTTATACGATAATTCATTCTCCCATTGCCCTTCTTCTTCTTCTTCATTACTTATACTTCCCCCAACATACCACAAACCACCATCACCAATGAACCACATCAGACTACCAACAACCATAACAGACCACCAACACACCACCATACAATTCACACCCATGAACCATCACTGATCATCATAGATCACTCCCACCTACTAATATGGAACCACCACACATGACCGTCTTAGCAATAATGACAACTTCAAGAGCTATCCCGCCATCATCCTAGCAGCATAATGACATTGGCTGCTTTAATTCCTCCAGCAACCCAATGGTATCCACTTTAATATGCTTAAAAGAGGATATTTTCAATCTAACCTTAATCAAGACCTTAATTAATATTAAACATGTTGACAAGGTGTCTCTTGTTTACAACACCACCACCGCTACCACCATCATGCCACAGTAAATCAACCACAACTTCATAGAATTGAGATTTGAGGAAGGAGATACTAATGTTATGTTTAGTTATGCCTCTAAAGCAATTAGGATAGTTGTTTCAAGTGCATGTTACACATAAAGGTTAGTAAGGTTAGGGTTAGTTGTGAGTTTTGATGATGAATTAATTAGTGGGTTAAATAAAACGAAAAATAGAAATGGAAATCATTCGCTAAGGGATTAGGAGGGGCGGGGAGAGAGAGAGAGAGAGAGAGAGAGAGAGAGATGGACTAGATGGGGAAGAAGATGAGAGAGCAGAGAAAGAGATATAGAGAGTACAAATGGAGAGAGTATGGAGGAGAGAGAAAGAGAGGGCAAAATAGTAATTTGAAATATATTACTTGTTATTTCTTTGAATGTGTTTTGTCCTAAGTGAACAATGTAATAGACCATTACAAGTCTATTCAATCCCTAATGAATAAAAATACTATTACCGATTCATTTCTTTTCATGAAGTAAGCTTGTATTTAAAATGTTAACACGTGTATCTAGACAAATCAACGAGTTAGAATCCAACTTTCTCATGCACCAATGCTCCAACACAGCTAAACTCTTATAAATTATGACGTAAAAAGGCATCTTTTTTCTGTCATAAAAAAGAAAAAAAAAAGAACAAAATAACAAAAATGCACCTATATCAACATTTATATAGTGGGGTTATTCACGATCTCCTATGGTTTATTAGCCAATATATAAGAGTTTAAGGAATGCTAAAAACACATTTTGCAACATGTATCATATCTGCACAAAGGCTAATATGTAGATATGTTATTTGCATTTTCCCTTTGAAAATTTACAAGTTGAGTTATTTTAAGAGTACTTGTACTTCAAATAATTTTGTTTAATTCTTAAGCTAGCATATAGGGTATTACAAAAGTAGGTGAATGTACTAAATATTCATATTTTTAGACGATTGTATCGCGGTTGCCACTACTAGTATAAATATAGAAAGGTGTAGTGTAGGAGAATCAAATCACGATAATTCAAGAGAGAAGAAGGGGGAAAAACAAAAGTAAAAGAAAGAATGAAAGAAAGTAATACCTAATGCAGGAAGCCAAGATTTATATATCAATGCATCCTTTTTTATTATTTATATTACACGTAAAATCATGCTGAAACCATTTTTACGATGTTATATTACAAATCTGAGAGTTAAAGGAGAGCTACCTACCGATACTTTCAAGTAGATTCGGTGAGTTTAGAAAGCAGATACAGGCAACCAGAGGAAAGGAGAACAGATGCTGAAAAACAAAGCAGATCGACCGGAGTGTGTATCGCCACCTTCTTGCTCTTCTCAAACAATCCGATCAATAGAAGCATCACGATCACATGACCAAGCTTGGTTTTTAACTCATTTACGGATTTTATTTCTAGCCATTTTGGTCGCTCCTGCAAGAGAGTAGTTTCTGCATTATGTTTGTATCATCAGAAGAATATAGGAGTAGTTCAAGAATAGTTTTTCATCATGAAATAATAAGGTGAAACACAAGAAGTACGTAACATGTTTTCATATCAAAATGCTCTGTTTTGATAACATTTCTGCAGCCACCATCAGATGATGATCTTGGGTTCTACTAAATACAGTTGAGGAAAAACAGGGAGATATCGCATGATGATATCACCTTGTACTGACCTTTAAAGTAAATAAGCCGAAAAGATTTGATGTCTTCGCATTCTTTTCCTTGGATAGTGATTTCGCAATGTCAAGATTGCTGACAAAAAGCTCATAAAGTCCCATGCCGAATACCAGCATCACCGTTCCAAGAAGATAAACATCTGAAATCACAATAACATATATGAGCTGCTTATCATTATTGAGAAATGCACTTTTAGATTCTTCTATGATTGGACAAAGTGAACGACATTATCCCTGGAAATAAAATGCAAAACCTCTGTTAAGTAATAAAGAAAAAGCTCAAACGGAATCTACCAGTATTGGCAAGATGATTATTATCAGAGCTTCAACGTTTAAATGCAGTAAATTTGCATGAACTTTTTAAGGTCATTTGTAGTACCAGAACTAACTCCATTAAGTAGTCAATTGTGAAACATTTACCTAAAACAAAATGCATGACTGAAAATCCATCCAATAAAAACAAAAATAAAATAAGCAGGGCCAGTCAAATAAATCTTCATATGTGCTGTATCAAACAACCTGGTTGGAAAGAAGTCAACTATGGAGGAGATGCTTTCATAAGTCTAAGTATGGTCTCCAAGATCAGGCGTGGAGATACCTGATGATCTGCAACAAAATCATGACCTCCTCACATCTAGATCTAGTCAGTCATCATCAAAATAGAACTAGTAGGAGTTCTGTTAAAGAAGGATTTAAAAGCTGGCATAGAATCACTGCTGAATCCTTCTGCTTTACCAGTCAAATAGCCTCCTTTGACAAAGGAGGTAATTTTAATTCAACAAAGCATGGAGATATATAAGCCAAATTTAATTTCTTGACAGCACAAAAGACCAACTTTTATTCCTTAATAGCGAGTATATTTTCCAGCCGTCTATATGGAATTGTAGATGTTGAATATTATGGCGACTCACTTTATGGTCATATGAACAGTCTCCAATTAAGATTGGAATCCACTAATATCCACAATATCAATGAAAACTTCATCATCTGAGTTATCCACGGAGAAAACCTTACAAAGTAATCTAATATTTCTTCTTTAGACATCTCGCCTTTTACAAAAGCTGAACAGAGAAAACTTTTAGGAACTAAGCTTCGCATGCTGTCTCAAAAAGCCATGTGACTTGCCATTACAGGAAGCTTATGCACAATAGATGCTGAGATGCTTATAGTCCTCTATTTCGACCTTCTTGTTGCTATTAACATCCTAAAACACCACAAACCCTCTTTGGACAAATCTTTTTCAATTTTATAATTGCTGCAACTATATAACAGCACTACCTCCATGTCCTGCTCTTTGTTCTGGACAAGCATAAAAAATTCTCAGTTCTTTCACCAGAGTAGCATCAAATATCATCAAGACAAGTTTCCAGGTTGTCAAGTGACTCTGTTTGATGGTTTCCCCTGACAACTTGATGAGAAACAAGTTGATTTTAGTCATTTGTTTACTAATGGGGCCAGCCATGGATCATTGATTAAGGCAGGAATAACCTTTTTGATTGTGGGAAAGCCTCCTTTTCCAAGTGAACTCAAGCATAAATGCTTTAGTACTCACAGATCTGAACCAATGATGTAAGCAGTTTCAATTAAACCAGCTTCAATAATATGATTACTGAACAGATTGTTCAACTAAAACTTTACAAAATTTGTTACACAATTTCATCACATAATTGGCTGGAAATCTTACTTTCGCATATTTCCAGGTGCATCTTTTCCCTTCATGTTATACTTGATGTTCCTAAACTCCCTTCTAAACATTGAAACTGAGCATCCTCTGATTAGGCAAAAGTTACTTACCCAAAAATTGTTTCATAAAAAGTACCTTGTGCTCATCCATTGTCTTTAACATACAAGTAGTTTTCTAAACAAGTTTCCTCATCTAAAAGATCTTATGGAAAACTTTCTCAAGATATCTTTCCATACAACCACACACCAATAAAGTCAACCACATGCAGGAACCAAGGAATCAACATTAGCATCTTAACATGCCTACAACAGTAATTACTGGATGAGAATGCCAGAAAAGGGAAACATTCTAATGTCTGAAACTTAAACCAAGCATAAGTACTTTCTTGAGAAATTCTCCCAAGAACATTGAACATAAAAGGCACCAACCCTGCCCCTCCATGCAGAGTGGAAATCCTTCAACTGACATACCTCTAAAAGGAAAATATCACCACCGATAGGCTTTTAACTTCCCCCAGTTAATTTGACGTAGTACTTCTCAAACAGCATGATGTAAAATTACAATTTTTTGGTCTTGCTTAGAGCTTGTATTCTTCTAATTATCTCATATTTATATATACAGGCCCCTATTTTTTATCACATACTGTCAGTACATAAATATTTTCAACAAACATTTTCATTTATAAGCTCTCATCTCCCCAGATTAATTTGAAATAATATATTTCTGACATGTACCTGTGTTAAGCTAAAATACTTTGACATAGATATACTAGCTTGATGCCACACATTGGTCTAAGAAGACTTCAACCTATTCTCCAGCTTCTTAAAGCTAAAATATAAGTTGTGTATATGTAGAGAGGATTTAGTCTAATATATAGTAACTGTCATCCAATCTGTGGAGAGTGGGAAATGTATAATGGTTTGTGTCTTCAAGAGAGAAAACTAACTACTTCGAGACACAATAGTGTGCAGGATACATGGCATAAGCATTGAGTAATTCACGAAGAGACAAATATTAATGTGATGCATTAACACTTAAGAAAGTATGACTCACCAATAGCCTCGACCAATGACATAATCACTTTGCCACGATTGACAAAGTACTCATTAAAGGACTGAGCAACAAATGTGCATCCCTGCATGTTTCATCAAGTTGTGTAAAATGAGTTTATGCACAAAAATACCTTGCAACATAAGGAACAAAGAAATCAGGCAACAATAATATTCAGAAAAATCATTGTTCTTGATAATTAAGTTCCATATCCTGTAGGTTATGGAGTCATTAATGAAGGCATGTGATAATCATACAGGACTCTTTGGTTCATTTCATAGGATAAGATTCTCCAGAATCTAAATAAATATTATTTTTCACGAGACTTGATAAGCATTGAAGGACATGATGGTAAGAAAAGAACCCCAATGCTTAGGATCCAGATAACTAGTAGGAGAGAGTAACCAAATTCCAAAATTTGGGGTCAGAAAGTAACACTTTTCATCATCCTTCCTTATATCCATACTAAGCTCTCATGAAAACCAATAGGAACTTGGATTCCCTGAAACTAACCAAATAAGTATGGCTATAGTTACTAGCTTGACATATGTATGAATTCCCTACAGTTAGATGTCAACGGATGCATATAGCTTTTGTGGTAACATTGCTCAATTGTAAGAACATTCCATTTCAAATTTTTAAGAACCTGTCACTCAATTTGCTATCTGTGAAAAAAAAAAAAAAAAAACAAGCATCACATATTGTGAATGTTTTGAAAAAATTTCAAATTGAATTTTCACGTCCTTCCTTCTTTCTCAGAATGCCAAGCCTCATTTTCTATCTTGAAACTTCCAGAGCAATATTAATAAATTCTTAAATAAAGCTGTAAGTCAGAACTTTTAATTCTATATCCTAATTAACTAATAAACATCTTGGTATTGTGAAATAGTCATAAATAAAAGTGTAATACAACTGAGAAATTCTTTAAAATTTGATAGCCTAGAACTAGACACGCCAACTAGGAGTCACTTCATATTTTTTACCCGCTTTACAATAAAACAATTACTAATTGATGAACTTTGAGAGCTTGGACTTACAAGAAAAAATTAAAAGATTATACATCTGCTCAACAAGAATGCATACTCTTTGTAAGTAATAAACACAATGGTCCACACCACATCTAAAAACTCAAGCTTTTAGATTAGATGGTTATAGTGTCAATTATAAGAGCAAGAGAGCTTAGGTTCGAATCTCTATGCAGTCTCTATTCACCCCATAGTAAAGCCTTATTCTAACAGCTTGAGTGACAGGTACTCGTGCACAATGTATGCAGTTTTGCCCCATTAATACCCCTTACCTGATGTGCAATCTATGCAAAATGTAAAATAACAATTGCACTCGTAGGAAAAATGGATGTCGTGTAGGCGTCATCACCATCATACCTTAATAAAGCACAGAAATGACCCGACCAAGGATCCCATTACTCCAAAGAGTGCCATGAACCGGCATCGATAGATAGCCTATAGAAGTCATCACAACAGAAGAGAATAGAATTACGATTATTCTCAAGGAATGGAAATTCACCATTATACTTTGGAGAATGTAAAAGCCTTAATTGCAAAACCAATGATTCACACCTTCCAGAAAGAGAAGAACATAATTTTCTAAGTTGATGTCTACCTTCTGCTTGGAAAACAGTAGTAGAAGTTCTCTAACGAGGACACACTTCTATTGCCACTTGCCAAATTTAAAGGCATATTGTGAATGCACACCTATAAAACTATAAATTAGGAGTTGAATAGATCTCCCAACTCATAACCTGTGTCTTCAACTCCCATGGCATTTGAAATTATACATTTACCCTTTCCAATCATCACTAATGCCCTAAAATTGTTGCCATTTATGGATCTTTTATAAGGGCTTTTAGATATATAGTGACAGCTGGGGTAGAAGGTGCATATTTTCAAAAATTTTGAATACAAAAAGGCACACTTTAAGAGTTTAGGAGGTTTGTCCCACCTAAATTATAGGTTTGGGTGTATTTACAATCATCACCAAATTTTTATTCCTCACTGGCCTTCACTCAACTCTGCAAATGCTATAGGAGTTCATATGAATCATTTATTCTTATATCGGACATTTAGGGAAACAAAAAACCAAAGCAAGTAATGGTGACAGTTTCTATCTACAACAAAACTCTTCACCAACTCAAATTTCAATGGTGCCATAAAGATAAAAACCAAAAATAACACAATAAGTCTGACTGAAATAAAACTTTCATTAATATAATCTAGTGCCTTCTTCTACTAATTGATAATCAAATAAATTGATTCCTTGTGATAGTTAATCAATTCATATATTATTTTGCAAGTTTGACATGAAAGGCAATACTAATTGCCAAAATTGGCATTTACCCACCTGAGTAAATAAAGGACAAATTGCAAAGATATTCTTAAACTAGTAGTTAGGTATAGACATATCACTAAACTGGCAAATCGTGTCTTCACCTTTTTCATGGCTTTTAATAATATGCACATACCTTTGAAACCATTCCTAAAGCACTAAAGCTATTTCCAATGGGTCTTTAAGCTAAAGCAACCATTTTAGTGCTTTAGTGACAGTTTGGAAGGAAGATACGTATTCTCAAAATTCCTACCCTAAACCATTCCATAAATCCCAAAGCCGTTGCTATTCACAGGCCTCCATAAATCCCAAAGCCATTGCTATTCACAGGCCTCCCAACAATGAGTTTATAGGTTTACTCATGATTAATAAGGTCTGTGTATACTTTAGGAATTACACAACTAATAATAGTTTTATGTCACGTTTGCTATTACTGAAATGGATCGCAACTCCAGGTTTCATATTCTTTCTAGTGTTTAGAAGTACTTTTAAAAGATAGAATTATGCAACTTTAGCTTTAAAGAGAGATTCAATTGCGTCTTGAGATTCCACCCTCATTGATTACATTAATTAGAAATTATTTATTTTTACTTTAACCAAATTATGATATACGATGATTAACCCTTTTTTTTACAAATATTACTAAACATGTATTTAATTTCATTATATCCCATCCCATTTTGTAGGCATTTCCAAACACTGAAAAAATTTATCATTTCAGCCTCTCGTCCTATTCCAATCCATACCAGATTATTCCAGTGTACAAATCATGACATCGGAGTGTATTTGCACGGGAAGCACATTAAGTTTTACTTGCCTATCTGATAAAAGTTTCCAAAAGTATGAAATCTCACATATTAATTATTAGTTTGAAAAATTAAAAATGAAAAATAAAGGCAAGTAAATTATCTCTGAACAGGATCACAGTTCAAGTTCACTCTTTAGTGGAACAAAAAACAAAAATACCCAAAAATCGTTTTTAAAATAATACACCTATTATCTTTAAAAGATACCTTCTCTATGCTTTCTTCCAAGTCTTCAGATTTCGCTTGAGGATCCCTTAAGACCCGAGAACTGGTAGCGAAAACAACCGGCAAAGAAGATGATGTTGAAACCGTTTTACTAGGAAGATTCCAGTAGGATGGTCGAGAAATGGAGCCCCAATTGGCATGTGAAGTGAAGTGTGAAGATTTAAGTGCTACCGAAGGAGGGTTTGGAATGTGAAGAGCTCCAGTGGGTCTTGTTGTTAAAGGCCTACTAAAGAGCTTCATGGTGATGGAGAAGTGAAAAAGAAGGCACCAGCTATGGAATCAAACAAAGGTAGCTAGTTGGTTAGTTAGTTATAGTTCGCAGGAAAGAGAGAGAGAGAAGGGAAATTGCAAATAAAGAAATCAAAGGTCCTCTGAGAGAGAAAGAATGATCAGAGCGGTTGATGGTGGTCGACAAGGAGTGTGGGGTGAAAGGGGCACTAGACTCTTTTTTCTATGCTGTTGTCCGGTGAGGAAGATGAGATTAGACTAAGAGACATGTGGCTAAATAAATTACCCTTGCTTTGCTCCTTTTTTAATCTCGACCGGAAACTTAAAAATGTTTACATATAATTGAAAACTTGATTTGACTAATTTAAAAGCTTGATACACACTGAACTTAGAAATCATTATCAACCGCTAAATTAGTGGGTTTCTAATAATATATAAATTTAGAGATAAATCTCAAATAAAATAACGTTAGAGGGAAAATGCAAAGATTTAAATGTGGATATACTTTAAATGTGGATATACTCTTGAATTTTTTAATATTATAAATAACTCTAGTAAATTTTAATAAAGTAACAAATAATCCCTCATAAATTTTGATGGTTGTGCAAAAACATCCTTAAACTTGTTAAATAAGGTTTAGCACCAACTTAAATTTTAAACGCAAAGTGTTTTTTTCTTTTCTTTTTTTTTTACCGAAAGATATGTAAGTATACTATATATTAACAATTTATCAAAATTTAAAGAGGCTCATTTATAATATTTAAAAATTTATGTTATATTCATACCTAGATTAAAGTTTCAGGAATTATTTTTAATTTCCTCCAATGAAATTTAAAAACAAGAGAAGAAGAAATATATTTAAATGGGTCTTAAATTGCTGGGATATTTCGTTGTGGAGTTATCATATTAATGCTAAATGACACGTTACAATTTGATTGCATATTTTTAGAAAAATTTTAGGACTTCATTTACCGGGATTGAAAAATTCAAGACTTAATTGTAAAGTTTCAAAAATTTTTAAAAATTAAAAGAGTAAATAAAAATTTAATATTTGGCGCTCAAGTATTTGGTCTTGAGATCTCAATCATAGTTAAAATTATAGTACATTGAGAAAAAAATACAAATGATATGTAATGTTAATCACTTAAGAATAAGGCTCCAAGAGATCGAATTCGATCTGAGTTTTGAACTTGTAATTAAGACCCAATCTCAACTTGTCTAAATAAATAAGTTTGATTTTGAATTTAAGTTCGGCTTATTTACTAATCGATCTCAAATTAAATTAAGTCTAAGCAAATTGATCTTAAACCTATCACAAGCCTAAATATACAAAATAAAAAAATAGATTAACGAATGATGAATAATAATTAGATTATATATTATATATTATCTTATAATATATTATATATTTTTATATATTATATAGATATCAACATTTATATTTTAATAATATGTAACATATAATATACGAGTGGATATTGTGCTCACATTATGGATGCTAAAAAATAATAAATGATTAAGTAAAATAATTTACTAGAAAAAAAATTAAATAAATTTATCACACATAAAAATATTTATAAAAATAAAATTTTTCTTTTTTCTTTGAATAAAAAATGGGCATATGTATTAATTAATCATTCGGTCGTATCTAGATCAATTATTACGAAAAATTGAAAAAAAAATTACAAATAAATGTTTTTACTTAGTATAATAAATAATATATAGATAAAAAAGTTTTAAGTGATTATAAATATGTACAATTTTAAGTTTGCATGAAAATCAAAAGTTGTGTAAGATATGCAAGTAATAAGAGTGAGCTTGAAGTTGAATATGGAAGGGTAGGGGTGATTATGATTTAGACTATCATGGAAATAGAGAGAGAAATGAAATGACAAATTACAAAAAATACCAAACTTATCCATATTATAATATATTTCTTGTATATTTAGTATTGCTTTTCTCATTATATAACTTCCAATTGAAAATTTAAATATTAATTTTATAGGGAGCAATTACTCAAAGTCCTAATGACTTTAATGATATAGATAATATATTTACTATTTATAATATATATAAAACTTATAAATTTATTCACAAACCTAACAAGCCGACTCACAAATCTGAATTGAAGCTCGAACTCGGCTCGTTTAGACAAACAAACTTCATCTTGAGCTCAAGTTAACTTGTTTATTAATCGAGTTCAAGCTAAGTTAAGCTTAAAACGAGCTTAACTCATGCAACTCAACTCGTTTATAGCCTTATTTAGGAATATACAAAAATCAATAAAAATATGACGTGTTTGTGATGTAATGAAAATTATCACGAATTGGTACAAAAATTTCGATACATAAAATTTCATTAACTTGCACCAATCGACTATGTAACTGTTAAAGTCTTTTTATTAAGGGTAAGTAAGTAATCATATTTGTTATGTAGTCTATAATACCCTAAGCAATCAGTATGTCAATTATTAAATATCACATATTGGGTTTTGGGCACAATTTTTAGAAAATTGTTCCAATAAGATTAGGCACTAGTACAAAGGCACTGGTACAAAGTCTTAATACCATATACCAACTCTAGAATCTATACACCAGTATATATAGAGTAATGTATCTAAGGAATTCTATGCTCATCTTAAAATAAAATTATTAAATAAACAATAATGAATGTAAAACAATATTACATTTATACATTCCAACTTCCATCGAATAGGGAAAAAGAAAACATATAGGTTATAATACAAACCCATCATCAGGGGTGAGTAATTAACTTGATTGTATAGGGGAATCCTCCCGAACTCTACTCCATTAAGTAGGTTATAAATGAGTAATCAAAGTAATATAATAGTTCTAAGTAGTAATTTTTCAAAACTTAATTTCTTAGGGTAAAGTATAGGTACGAAGTCAAGATACCATATCATACCTTAGAACTCATACTCTAAATTATATAAGGTATAGGTTTTACGGTGTCTTATTCTTACCTTATAATAATAATAATTAAATAATATTAATAAATGAAAAAAATTGATATTATTACTTTTTTTTTATTCAGTCTTAAGAAAACAACAGTAAAAGTCCAATTTATAATAAAATCTTAAAATTATATGTTGCTTATGTCTATTATTGACTCTTCTTCTCTTCTTCTTCTTCTTCTTCTTTTCAGTAAAAACCCCTTTCTTCTTTTATCATCTTCTTTTTTTTTTTCTTCTCCTCCTTCCTCTTTTACTAATTTTAGTCCAATAAATTGTTAAAATATCTCAATTCTTAACTTCTCATCTAATATATCATATTTAGAAGTATGCATATGGATTAAACGAGCCAACCCAGCTCAGCCCTCATTAGCCCGTGGATTAAATGAGCCAGGTTATTTTATCTTACTTTTAAACAGACCAAATTTTGGCCGACCCAGCCAAGTCCATGTAGGTTGATGGGTTAAACATGCCAACCTACTAATCTGGCCCGTTTAGCCCACTAACAATAAATTTTACTATTTTTTCATTTAATCCACCTTGCTTTTAAGAATTTATTAATCTACTTTTCGTTATATAATTTTGTTGGACTTGAAATTTTCAAATGAAAAGGCTTCACAAAAAGAAAGCTCATAACCCATTCAACTTGTTTTCCTAATTTAAGGCATTTTTACAACTCTATTCATGGTCTAGATTACTTGCTGAAAGCTCTTTAAGTACATGCAATATCTTCAAAAGTTATAAAAAGTTGAGATAAGCCACCAAGTAAAATAAAATCACATCTACATATCAAGAAACATCATTCTAAGAAAAAGGAAGAACTTCCTAAAGTCTACATACATTAAGCATTCATAATGTCCAACATTAATCATCATCAACAACTACATGTGAATCCTCCTTTGATAATATTGTTTCAAGTATTTTTTCACCTTTATCTATAATTCAAAAACATAACACATAACTAGATTTAAATAATTAAAGTTCAATATCAAAAATGAAGAATCATGTTATCAATATAAAAAAACTACCTAACACATAATTAGATTCAAATAATTAAAGTTTAATATCAAAAATGAAGAATCATGTTATCAATATAAAAAAACTACCTTCCGAATTAAATCGTTATAGCCAATTACAAGTACAAACTAAAGCCTGCACATTTTCAGGAAATAGGCTACCGCGGTACTTAGTAAGAATACAAGCACCAATATTAAAAGCAGATTCGAAAGCAACTATAATAATTGGAATACTAAGTGATGGGAATAGACTTCCAACTACATTTAAGCCCAGACAGACCTGTCCGAAGCCAAAGTTTATGAATGCTTGCCGAGGCCAAGTTGTAGCCAGAAGGACGAGAGGAAAGAAGATAAACACTTAGCCTTAAGTCTGTCATCAGGTGAGATGTTAAGATATCACAAGGTTGAGCACTTGAAACCAAAGAACCAATTGGCATAGTATCAAAAGACTCGTGCCAACTAATTTTAAGACTCGATAATTATGGGCTAACCTTTTTGGTGTCTTAGCTAAATGCTGTAAGACTTCGAGGACTCCTTTTCGAACCTGTACATCCAATTGCCAACCCCGTCCAGTTCGAATACTACTCCTTCCAAAACATGCTAAGTGACTGCATACCGACTCCCCTTGTAAAACACACAGTTTTGTATTCTTGTATATGTTTTACTTTATTTTATTTATGGGCCTAATTCTTTAAGGTTTAAGGCCTTATATATTATTTACAATTTTGTCACTAGGATTTAGGACTTACTATAAATAACAACATCCATAAACATAAAAAAGATAGACGTCAATATGCAAAATCAGACAAAATGTATATTCCTGCATTTTGGAATGTTTTCCTTTTTAAGCAAGGCTACTCTTGAGCTAGCATTGTCAGATTATTGAGTGTAAATCAAACTATTTAATCATCCTCATGTTCTTATTGATCTTGTCCTTAAGATTGTGGTGAACATGGTGAACCTCTTCATTTGAGTGAGTTAGTAAGTCGCATATAACTCTCATTTGAATTCCGAGCGACATTTAGTATTCATAAGTTACATCAAATCCTATTTTAAGCTCAAACCCCTGGTAGTGTTTGTGCCCTGGTGAGTTATATTCATTCACAATCACCATAAAAAACCTTCATGTTCTTCGTACACATTTTTAGAGAACCTCAAATAGTTATTTCGGGTTTTCCTAATTTGCCACCGTCACATCCCTTACCATCTTGGTATCAGAGCTTTAAGGAGATATACGTGTTAGTGTTCTTCAGAGTTTGATTCGTAGTTTGTACCTCTCTGTTAATCATTATTATGTAGTGT
Organism: Lumnitzera littorea; assembly: GCA_024138015.1. NCBI lineage: Eukaryota > Viridiplantae > Streptophyta > Magnoliopsida > Myrtales > Combretaceae > Lumnitzera > Lumnitzera littorea. Next base: position 12,655,512 of record JAMXBB010000001.1, on the reverse strand, counting down.
AATGTGTTGTTCGTAGTAGTTGTTTGTCAATAATGGTAGCTACAGAAGCTGTGTAGTGGTTTTTTCGAGGTTACTGTAATTGTGTTTCATTGTTTGTTCGATTTTTCTGAAAAATTACTATACGAACAAGAATGTCAGAATATAGTATCAACAACACTAGTGATAGTCTTCGCGGAAGCTTGAGGAGACGTGTTGACAACTTAGAATATCAAATCCAGAATCTCACTGATTCCATCTAAGAGCTTACTAGTTTAGTTAGAGGCCATAAACGTAATAGCCGAGATGAAAGAAGGGAGCGAATACCCACCAATAGAAGTGGTTCCAATGAGCTTGATAATGATAAATGACAGCTGAGAAGAGTTGCCAAGCCGAGAAGAAAAGAACACCATCTAATGTTAAGAAGAGGTAACGACAGGAGTGTTGACTCCAAGTTGAACCAAGGAGCTTAGAAAAGAAAACCGAGGCTGAGAAGAGATGTGACCGAGCAAAGCTCTAACATAAGTAGTTAAACCAAGGTGAATCGACTAACTCGAAATGCAAAGGACGAACCCCAAGCACCTGGCCAAGGACTTGACAATGTCAAGCTAAAACTACCGACCTTCAGTAGAAGTAACCAACTTAAAGAATTACTTGATTGGGTTCCTCGAATTGAAAAGTTGTCCAAGTGCTACAAGTGTGATGAACGAATAAAGGTTAAGCTGGCTTCATTATCTCTTATTGAGTATGCAAGCCTTTAGTGGGATAAGTTAGTTGCCAAGCAAGATGCTAAAGGAGAGAAACCGTTTAGAACTTCAAGGCTTATGAAACGTCTGATGAATTAACGCTTTGTACCAACTTACTTCAAGCAAGAGATGCTCTATGCTTTCCAGTACCTTAGATAAGGCTGAAACACTGTCAAAAAGTACTTACAAGAGTTCAAAATCCTAATGACAAGATGCGAAATTGTTGTGCCACATAACCGTAACATTGCCAGGTTCCTAAGTGAACTCCAAGATTATATAGCCGACATAGTTGAATTGCAGTTGTTCAACTTTCTAGACAAGCTAATTAATTTAGCATTAAGAGTAGAGAGACAGAAGAGAAGAAGACATCAAAAGTCGACTAGTTGACCATAATAAGGCAGCCTTGAGCCTGAGAGGAATGCTGAGAGAAGGCAAGAAAAGAAGATAAAGAAATGAGAGCCTAACCGACCTATCCATGCTAAGAAAAAGATTACCGAGAAAGAGAAGGCACCTAGTAATAAGGCTCGATAAGTAAAGTGCTTTAAATGCTTAGACTACGGACACATTACTTCTCAATGTCCGAATAAGAAGGTCATAGTCTTAAAAAGCGAAGGACCAATGCCTAAATAGAAAGTCAGAGTGACAGGAGTTTGGAAGACCAGTTGATAAAAGAAGATGTCTATCTTGAAGACTTAAATAAACTCCTAGCTACGGCCACACGAGTTGACCTAAAGGTAGATCCTAAACAAATGGAAAATTTATTTCACATACAGTGTCTAGTAAACGGGAAGACCTACTTCCTAATTATCGATGGAGGTAATTGCACCAACATCATTTCTATCAAGTGTCATGCTCCGAAGCGGTAGAGTCGTAACAGCCTCGCTGTGTAAACCACCCTAAGATAGAAATTGTCCTTACAACCGTTACCTTAAACTTGATCTACACAAGGCGTCCATGACTAACCCGCTTTGAAGTAAACAGTTTATAATTTAAATAAATCATTTACCTAAAAAAAGTGAGGAAATATATATATACTATAATTCAGTTATTACAATTATTGTTTACAATATTTCTTCATAATATATTTCCTAGTTATTACTTTATTCAGAAATGAAAAATTCTAAAGTAAAAGCTTAAACCTTAAAAATATGTATTTATTCTTCAAATGTTTTTCCTCACTCCATAGAATCTAGCAATTCCTAGCTTCAAAATAGTTGTTTGCCGCTTCTTAGCCAGCACCTGTACAACGTCTATAGGGATGTGAGCAACCACAGTTCAGTAAATTAGGATGGAGGACCTAAAATTATACCATAAACACAACAAGCTTATCAATCAACTTATTAGGTGCAATGCATGTTTAAGCAAATGCCATCACACGACGTTGTTCAGCTCGTCGTGAGATTAAAGAAATTTCGCCCGCTCTAATCCGGGTTAAGGAGTTACCATTAATGCAACAGCTCACGACCAAACCTAAGCTTGTGCAATTGAGACCTCGCTCCTCCTGCAACTACTTTCGAACCATTGACTTCACCCTCACTGGGACCTCCTCTCCTATCACTTAGTTTGACTAAAGATGAAGAAGGAATCATTATGCAATCCTACGCTATCTCTTTCGAAGGGGTCGGTATTTAGCCGGAGAGTCCTAAGTTCCCCTAATGGGTTGCCATGTAGGTCCGATTATGATTATAAGTTGTATATTTGATTACATCCAGTTTAGGATGATCAATCATTTCATACAAACCATACAATACAAGCGAAGACAACAGACAAAATCATAGCATCACTCATAATCAAGCATATGCATACATCCAACTATCTAACAAGCACAACCAAGCATAATCTTAAGCCTCCAAAATACAGCAATGTATTAATCCCAACTTACCTTGACTCCCCGCTCACTCACTCGAGGTTCGACTTGCTCAGGCCATCGCCAATCATCCCTATAACACAAACGTGGTTTCAGTTTTTTATATAACCATTATAGGTTCGTTTTATCCTATAACACTTATTGTTATGTTTTGTTTAGGGTTTAATATGCCTAATTATCTAGGTCTAAAGTTTTTTACAATTGTTCTAAGTTTGGGGTTAGGTTCGGGTTCAGTTTCCACATCGATTTCTAAATTAGGTTCTAGTTTGATTTCTAAATATTATTTTATCCTCAAACCTTAGAAATTTGTTTCAACTCATAATGTGAAATTAATCGCATTACTTCTCGATCTCCTAAATACTATCATTACCTCTAATTAGTATTTTATTCCACCCGGTACAATTAAATCTTTATTAGTATACCGAATTTACTCCTGATGTGAGAAATTTTTACATCTTTCATATAATTACATAAATTTAAGTTTTCTATCAGTTTTATTATATATCCCTATTATTTATATAATATTAATTTTTATCCTAATATTTTCTATTTATTATATTTCCAATAATTGTATATTATGTACTATTACTTATTATGTACATAATACACAATGTACATAATACATAGCTAATATTTTTATCTCTCTAATTACTATCTCCCAACATTAATTATCATTTCAAAATGTCTAAATTCATCCTAAATCAGATTTTACACCTAATTATCCTAATTTATAAAATTAACTTAAATGTACTATTTTTCTATATTACTTATTTACTACATAATTAACCTAATAATTACATCTAACACCTCAAATGCTACAAGTATCATACTCCATCAGATTTCAACATCTTAAAACATATACTTATTCACTAAATCAATAATTAACCATTTAATTACTTTATTAACTCTAAATTACCTATTTTTTGCCTCATTTTAAGGCTTAAAAATTATCTAAAATTTTCGAAAATTAATTTTTGAAAACGAGTTTCGAAAACGGGCTTCATAGCACTGTTCTATATCATCTAAATAGTCTACACAAAAATTTTAGATTCAAAATTACACTATATCACGAAATATATTTTCATCAAAATAATATTTTTCCTAAAAATTACATATAAAAATATTTCAGAATAAAAAAATTCATAATTTTCTAAGAATACTTACTATTTTTTACAAATTACATAAAATCGGGTTGGAAATCAGACTCACCGATCTGGGTGGCTCCGACTACAGCCGACCGTTGTGGCCTTATCGACCAATCTGGGCCGTCCACTCCCAACTGTTCATCTGGTGTGGGTTCCTCTTTATGGCCTTAATTGCACAGTTTTTCTTTCTTTTCTTTTTTTGGTTTTTCTCTTGAATTTTCAAAACTCTCTATTTTTCTCTGATTTCTAACTGTCCAAATGAGCTTCTGAATTTTTCTTACTATTTATAAAGCTTTAGGAAAATTATTGTGCATTAAATTGAACAAGACATTGTCTAAATCCCTTAATTTTTTGGCTTTTGTGTTGCTCTAATTTAATTGGCTGATTTTTTTCTTATTTTTCCTAGCTTCCACAACCCAATTTTGGATCATTCCTTATTTTTCCTAATTTTTCTTGATTTTTCCTTAATTAATTATGAATTTTCTTTAAGTATTTAGTATTATTTTAGCACATTTTGCGTATTTTAAGTAATTACACGTATTTATACCTACATATAAATTCATATATAGTACAAATAAATATTTCTAAATATTATTTAGGTTAATTTATAATTTTTAGTATATATATAATTTATTTCTAGCGATTCGTTAATTATCGGAATGCATTTTACGCATTTTCGATAAATAACGAGTTATATATTTAAAATTTAGAATTTTTATAGTCTTTTATTTTATTACCTATTTTCTTAAATTCAAACTTACGGGATCATTTTAACTAATATTTCTAGCTTTATTTTATAATTTAGGTTCAATCGAGTCTTTCAACCGATCAAAACCTCGAATGACTAGTTATAGGGCTTACATCGAGTTAATAGAAAAGATGAAATTGCTGACTTACCTGTACCCCCCACCTTATGGGTTAAAATGGTTTAATGACAAATGTATGGTCTATGTGCATAAAAAACGCGAATCGCATTCAAGGCAAGGTAATATGAGGATGAGATCGACTTTAACATAGTGCCTATGAATGCCGCGAATCTATTTCTTGGCCGACCATAAAAGTTTGATCGAAAAGTGATCCATAATGGATTCCTCAATACTTACACTATTCGGATGGATGAGAAAAGCTATCTCTTAACCTCGATGAGTATTGAGGAAATCCAGATACACTCAACACCCATGATAAAGCAAAAAGAGAGAAGGAGGTTATTAGGTCTCTCGGCTTATGCTCAACACTTAACATCAAGGACAACTTCCTTTCAAAACCGCGGTAATAATGGGAATCAACCTCTGACTACATCTAAAGCTGAAGCCGACCTATCCAAGGTCGAGGCCAACCTATGCTAGCCGAGGCCTTGTCGAGGCCGAGCTGCAGCCAAATGGACGAGAGGAAGGAAGGTAAATACTTAGCCTCAAGTTTGTCATCAGCCGAAATACTGAGATATTACAAGGCCGAGTATTTGAGACTAAGGAACCACTCGGCACAATATCGAGAGACTTATGCCAATTGATTCTAAGACTCGGCAATTATGGGCCGACCTTTCTAGCGTCTTGGCCAAATACTGCAAGACTTCAGAGATTTCTTCTCAAACCCGTACATTCAACTACCAACCCCGTCTAGTTTGAATACTATTCCTTCCAGAACATGCCAAGCGACTGCATATCGACTCCTCTTATAAAACGTATAGTTTTGTATTCTTATACTTGTTATCCTTTATCTTATTTACGAGCCAAATTCTTTAAGATTTAAGGACTTACACATTATTTACAATTTTGCTACTAAGGTTTAGGACTTGTTATAAATAGCAACATTTGTAAATATCAAAGAGATAGACGTCAATATACAAAATCAAACATAAAATATATTCCTGCGTTTTGGAATCTTTCCCTTTTCAAGTAGGGCTACTCATAAGCTAGCATTACTGGATAATCAAGTGTAAATTAAACTCTTTAATTGTCCTCATATTCTTATTGATCTTATCCTTAAGATTGTGGTGAATTTCTTCATTTGAGTGAGTTAGTAAGTCGCATCTAACTCTCATTTGAATTCCAAGCGACATTTAGTGTTCGTGAGTTATATTGAACCCTACTTTGAGCTCAAACCCCTGATAGTGTTTATATCCTGGTGAGTTATATCCATTCATAATCACTATAAAAAACCTTCATATTCTTAGTACACATTTTTAGAGAACCCTAAATACTTATTCCGGGTTTTCCCAACTCACTACCATTACATCCCTTACTACTAAGAACATTAGAAGCCATTATGCACAAATTTGAATACCTTTGATGTTGACTTTTCCAAAATTCCAACACATCGAACTCTGTATAAAAGTTCATATCCATTACCGATTCTTCCAAATAGAGATCTAAGGAAGATTTGTTAGTAGTTTGTACCTCAACTTAACAATATTCTTAAGTTATCAAGGAAAAAGAAAAAAAAAAGTTATCATTGTTGCTCATTAAGAATGCAACACTATTAAAAAAAATAATTAAAATAACTATTGAACTTATATTAAGAGTGGCATAATCAATACCTAAACTTTTTCCAAATCCAAGGTTTCCTCCAAATCCTCTCCATTGACCCCCACTTCTAAGTATTTGAGAAGTTACAACTTAAGAGTTACTACAACTTATATTACTTCGCTTACTCTTGTCATATTCCCCAAAAAGTCTATATAACTTACTCTTTATTTTATCCAACTTTTCTTCACAATAAAGTGGATCAATCTTATTGAAGCAAAACTTAAAAAAATTAAACTTCATTCGAGGATCAAGTACTACTCAAAGAGTAAGGGTAATAATATATTCCCTCCAATATTTATTAAATTTTTTCTTCATCTTAATAGACATTTCTCTTATAACCACATTTTCACTTACTAAATTCTCATTCAAAAGACATTCTATTCTCCAAACTTGCAAAAAATATAAATTTAAATTTGGATAAGAGGACCCAAACATTAAATTTGTAATAGTATAAAAAGGACTTAGAAATTTACACAATTTTTATGCCCTTTCCCACTCCTTTACTGATGGACAATACTTGTAATTTGAATAATTTAATTGAAAGTAGGAAAATATACATTGATGCTTTAAAGCACTCTCAAGCATTAGATAAGTTGAATTCCATTTAGTTGCAATGTCTAATCGCAAGCCAATACTAATATCAACATTACCAACTTCTTTAACACACTCTCAAAATAGTTTCATTCTACTTTCAAGCCCCTTCACATATTTTACACTCTCCCTTATCTTATGCAAAGCCTCATTAGCTATTGCTAAGCCATCCTTAACAATCAAGTGAAGAATGTGAGCATAACATCTAACATAAAAGAATTCACCACCACACAACAAACTCCCTTGTAAATTAAGTTAATCTTTCAAGTAATCTTCCATATAATCATTAACGGATGCATTGTCTAAAGTAAGAAAGAATATATTTTTTATTTATGCCCTAATCTTTCAAAAAATCGAACATTTTCTTTGACAATTCAAGTCCTGAGTGAAGAGGGGGTATATGCAAAAGAAAAGAATTTTATTGTTCAGTTTCCAATTCTCAGAAATAAAGTAAGCAGTTAAACACATGTATCCTTCACTTGTACTAGCTGTACATAAGTCAAAAGTCAAACAAATTCTTCCAGGATTTTTTTTCAAAACTTTTTTCATTTTCTCCTTTTCAAATAATTACAACTTCCACACATTAGATGTAGCAGTTTTCCTAGATATGGGAATATAATTGAGGTTAAAATGTTGTATGAATTCTATAATCCTCCAATATTTAATGAATGAAAAAGAAAGATTATATTCAATTATTACCTTTGTCAAAATTTCACAGGCAACTTTATAATCTACTTTTCTTAATTTTAACTTTCCTGCTTAATCAATCATCATTTCACCCACAACATGATATTTAGAAAGTAAATTACATTTTTGCATATGTCAACGTAGAGTCGATGTTCCATATGTAAACCCACTAATGACATATTTAATTGTACACCCATTACATCCTACTCTTTCCTTTCCATCTTTTCCTACTCCTATCTTTGTAAATACATCCCAAACATCAGAACTATTTATTCTAACTCTCTTATCTTTAGGCTCCTCAAAACCAAGGGATGTTTTGGTAATAGTATTAGATAGTACATCAGCATCACCCCCATGAGCTTCTAATTCACCGTCTACATCAATGTGTTGGATAGTAGTGTTTTTATAGGTACTAGTATTGCAATCCATTTGAATATGAAACCTAAAAGTTAATTAACTTCTAGTTATTCTCCAAAAAAGGACTAAATAAGAATATAGTGGTATTTTTTTATTCTTAATTAATATTATAATAAATAAGTTGAAATAAGTACCAAAATGATCATTCCTACAATAAAAGAATAATTAAATATTTTAATTTATATTTTTAACCTATTTTTAATGATAGCCATTTTGAAGATACAACCATTTCATTTTAGTCTATTTCAATCCGGATACCATAAAAATAATATAAAATAGAGCTTGATTTTTAAAAGCTTCTTATTAAAGGTGATAGAAAATCCTTAATCTCAGGCTAAAGGTTTAAGCAAAAAGCAAATACTAGTAGGAAGCTCTATTATTTCAATCTCAATTAGTCAAAAAATCTAGAGCCTAGAAGCCACCAATCAGGTATAGTTCCATCTAAGTTATAATTCCGATATGAAGGATTCCTTTAAGAGGTACTTAAGAACTGGTTTTTCACACTTTTTTACGAATTTTTTTATTAACTTCGAGAATAACATGAGCGGGTTTTTAAAGAAAGTAGGTTTTTAAAAACGCCAATGTGATGATTTAATATCCGTTTAAGAAATAAAAAAGATCATACTCCAGAGTCCAGAGTATGAAGACGTAAAGCTACGAAAGTTGATTTTTCTTTTTTGTCTTTTTGTTAATATCTAAAATCATCCCCTTATGTGTGTACATCCAAGCAGCATCCTCTGACTAGTCGGAGTTATCTGGTCTTATATAAACAACAATCTGGTTACCATTACTATATTATTACTAGCTGGAAGAACATCTTGATTCTTGAAAAATAAATAAATAAAATAATAGTGAACTTCTAAAGCCGAGAAATATGATTTGGAGTACTGTGTTGTGTACCATATTACCTTGTTGCGACAACGGACGGTGGATGGTAGACGATGGATGGCGGACAGTGGACAGCAGTCAGCAAATAATAGCGTTGGTCTTGGTTAATGGTCGTTGACTCGTTGTGAGAATTGAGAACTGTGTCAAGCGAGCCAAAGAGTGATGTGAGGAGAGGACTGAGGAGTGAGGACTAAAGTAAAGTCTAGAAAGTGGAAACTGGAAAGTAAAGAGTGACAATATTACGCTAGGGTTTTTATATTTGAAAATAAAATATTATTATTATTTTTTTTCTTTTATTATAATTTGTTTATTACCCACTGGCTCACCACCCACTTAGTACTCAGTAGTATGTTACATGTTAATGTACACGTTGTAAGTGGAAAATGGAACGCGCTGGATAAAAGTAAAAGTGTAAAACATGATCAGAAATTATTATAAAAGTATGGCAATGGGAAAGGACATTACACATCGTACTGCCGGTGACGGTTCCATAACTAAAATGCATTCCTTAGACTCTGACGGGCATTGGGCAACGTAATTTATTTATTAACAATAAAAAAAATAAAGTCAGCCAACCCATCACAGATTATCCCACTTTAACCTATAAGTTAAATAAAACTTACTTTTTAAATAAATTAAAATTTTTAACTTAAACCTACTTTTAAAGCAAGTTAAACGATTCGACCTGTAAACTAAAACCTACTTATACAACTCTAATTATATTGGAATGACTTACATATGGTTTTTATATTTTACATATAACAATTTTATAATTTGATAAAAATTTCATTTTAATGATTTGAAAATAAAAAATAAAAGAAATTTAAGCACGATAAAACTAAGGATATAAACATTTCCAATTATAAAAATATTCTGTATTTTACCTACCAAAATTTTATACTGTCTCAACTTAAAATGTGTTTAACCTATAAAAATTATTACCGACAAGTCTATCAATAGTGTAATTATAATTTTAATGTTATATATGCATCCAACACAAAATTTTGAGGAAAAATAAAAAAAAAATATATCAATTATATAAGGTACATTATACCTAAGGATACTACCAGACCTGGTACCTTATAAGGCTTCCCAAAACCCTCTAAAGTACCTTACAGGATTTTTGTCCTATTTATGCAACCTACCTCTATAGGATTTTGTAAAACTTATTAATATTAAATAATTTTCAAAATATTGATTTGTGAGTCTATACAAAAAATAAAGCAAATAGTGTATTATTTGTTTTGAATAATAAAACAAAAGGTATATGATTATTTAAAACTATATCAACTTTTTTTTTATTTTAAATTAATACATAATTAATGAAAAATGAGATGAATGAGGATTGAGAGAGAGAAAGTAAAGGCAAGAAAAGAGAGTTACAGAGAATATGAGAGAAAAAAATTAGGGCTAAGGTTTTTTTAAAAATCAAATATATCTTTTATTAATTATTATATTTTATCATTTACAATTAATACTAAATTGCTAATATCATATATGTATATATTATTATTTTTAACTGAGTTTGAGTTTTTCATTAGGTTTTTTCTAAATCTTAAAACCTAACCTGAAATTCTATAGGGCTTGAGAACTACTTTTAGAACCCAATCAAAAATCCTATAAGGTTTAATCTTATAGTATTTTCACTAGGTCAAGCAGGTCAGAAATTCTATAATGATCTATCTTATAGCATCCTTACTTATACCCCGTGGAATTTGCAAAGTATAGAGTATAGGGTATTTTAAGGTACCAAAAGGTAAGTTCCGATATGAAAGCTTTAGAACCTATATTTATAGAATATGATACAAATAAGACCTCATATTTTACTTACTCTATACCTACTCATTCCTACCCATCATAAAAAAGCCAAATAAATCCCTCCTTTATTTCATTCATCTATTTCTTGTCTCATTTATATATTTCTGTTTTCTACCTCTCTTGTCTCATTTATTCCCATTACTAATCTTAACTTTACTATTATGGTTTTCATAAAATATTATACTAGTAAAATTCCTATTATATATATTTTAAGCAAGCAAACTAAACTTTCTAATATATTATAAGATTTACTCAGGAGGTGGAGGATGTATTTTCTTCATGAATATGTATTTTATCATTTTTCTCTTACAATGTCATTTTTCTATGATAATGCATGAGGTAAGTTTTATAATATTACTTTTCTCAACTCTAACAAAGTGTATCTTCATACAATATGAATGAACAAGTTGCAAGGGATTCATTAATAGGTTCTAGTGATGGAAAACTTATATGGCAACATTAATATTATAGATATGTAATAAAAACACTTACAACTTCTACGAGGCACCCTAAAAAATATGATGGTTTTAAAATGTTATAAAGTAAATAGGGATTTTCAAATTTTGAAATCTATATCTATAAAGTGTTATAACAATAGTATCTTAAACCCTCCTCACCGTAAACCTACTTGCTCTACTTTGTGTAACGGCATTGTTTCCCCCTTGTGCCAGCACCAGACTGAGAGAAACCATGATGGTAAAGTAAACTCCACTTGTCCACCTTCATAGCTGATTATTGAAACATCCATTCAACCATTTGTTCATTTTTGTAGTACATAGTAGGCACTAATATTAAATTGGAAAGGATGTTAAATACAAAATATTATCTTTTTACTCATCTAGTTTTTTTCGTAATGCCATAATCAATTTAGGAAAGCGTGAAATATATATATGTATAACTTATATGAAGTTTCCAAATGCACTAGTTAATGTTACCATGAAATATTTGTTAGAATATCCAATGTCTGGTTCCAATTCACTTTTAAGCTTCTTTTTCGATGAACATTTCAAAAGATGTTTTCCCTAAGGAGATTATGCAGAAATAATCGTTCTTAGTTCTAAGGACACCTATTGAAACCTATAGGACTCAGCAATTTGTCAAACAATATATGGTGGATTAGATTTCAAAATACATACGTACATATATATTATATCACATGGTAGGTTTTGATTTCGAAATTCTTGAACGTAAAATTAGTCTACAGGGTATAACATTGTACCAATATTAGAATTTGCTTGGAAGTTCATATCATTTATATAAAAAAGTTTAAGTTGTAAGGTACTTTATAATATCTCAATGCTGTCAGGTGTCATGAAGCCCACTTATACAAAATTGCTAAGAAATATCATTTAACTTTAATATCCGACCACAATAACTTACCCTATAATCCATTATTTTAGATTAATCAGGTCATATAGCTAATTAAATCTCGAATTTTTAATTTAATTCAGGATTGTGCTTTCATGTTTCTTGAGTTTTGTCATTATTTTATGCTTTTTATTGAAATCCTTTATACTGCACTTGTTAAATTTATCTTAAATTTATAATTTTGATATCATGATTTTGGGCATAATGACTTGATAGTTTAACTTAAAAGAAGATAAAATAAAATGTAAAAATTACGGAGTAACTCATTACCAATAGATTTTATATCTAAAGAGTCAAAATTAGGATTCTATTCCAAAATTATGAAACCTTAACCTATACGTTAACCTCATACACGTTCACCTTTATATTTACAAAAATGCAAATATCAATCCAGATTTTAATACTCCAAAGACACATGCAACACTTTATTACAATATCCTACGTGACAGAACTTCTTTCATCGGTTTACAGCACTTTTGATCACGTAAGGTGCTTTTTCAAGTATCTAGTTAATGAGTATCGGAGTCTTGATAATGGACAGGGAAAAAAAAATTAATATTGAAACTTCACAAAAAGATTAATTGTATAGTAGATGGTATGTGAATGGATGACTTGAAGTAAATAATAGTGTAGAGGAATAAGCAATTTCATGCGCTTTAATATGGTTGTAACAGACAAAAGAGATCGGGTGAGTTTAGTTTCCTTTTCTTGAAATCTTGATAAGTACTAAAAGGAATTCTTAGTTTTGATTCTAGAATGTAGGGGCATTACTTGTAGAATCTTGTTTATGTGATCTTTGAAATATGTGAAATGAGGAAGTTTTGAGTATTTATTCAATTTAATCATGTACGACGTATGTCAAATCTAGGTGGCCAATAGTCAAGATGAATACTTCTCATGATGAATCTATTCATGAGTTCCTCTTAAATCCAAACTCATGAGTATTAGAACTTCTTTGAGAAAATGAGTTTATCTTATCATAAATGCCGATGAGATGAGTGAGCTCTATAATCATTGTTATAAACCTGCTAAATTATATTTCCTTAAGTTATCATAAGTTAGTCATGCACTAGCCAAAAAGGTTAAGCCTCAATTATTAAGAGCTTTAACTTAAGGCTTTTCAACCCTCAGCACCCCTTTGGATTATTTTTCAAATTATCATCAATAATCTAAAAGGTAAAATAATCATTCATATGTATATATATGTAAGAAGTGAACAAAGCCATAACACATTACTCTATCCGTTTCATTTGCTAATTATTATGTATGCTTACTTTTGAAAAAGTAAATCAAAAAGTTAAGGCTAAACCTAGACATAAGTTGAGTCCAAATTGTAACTCAAACCCAAAATCGCCCCACCGGAGTTTAAAACCCGACCCAATCTAGGTTGTATTGGTTGGATTGGTCGAGTCGAACAACAAGGCTGAATTGTTAGGTTAACCTTTAACACCCATGGATCCAACGGTTCAAAAATAGCCAACCTAAAGGAAAAAAGAAAAAAGAAAAAAAGGAAAGAAATGAATGAAAACAAAAAGAAAAAATAAAATAAATTTAAAATTAAAAAAATAAATAATAATGAAAACAAAAATTTTTAACTAATTTCATGTAAACAAGGAAAAAAAATCATTTCCCATTAATAACATTTAATATATTATTATTCATAACAAAGTAATAAATGTAATTTTAAAAATTTGTGTGATTTGATATATATATATTTTTACCAAAAGATTAAACTCATTTTTAGCAATGTAAGATTAATTTTTGTTTTATAACTTCTGTGTAAAATTTTTTTTTTTGTTCCACATTGCTAACATGACAATCAAATTAGATATAACTGCATATAAATAAGTATATATCTCAAAATAATTATTTATAAAATAGATTAAAGATAACATTTATCTTGTGTCTAAAATTTAGTTTATTTTTTTATACTAATTTTTATAAAAAAGATCAATTCACAATTTTTTAACCTCACCAAGTCCAAAAAATAAACTCATGAATCAATCCCATGGGTGAAGGTCTAGTTCCCCATTTTAGGAATCGGAAACTAATGGGTTCAAATCCGATTCTGGATTGGTTTAGAATCGTGTCTTGATGTAATTAAGATGTCAAATTTCATGTATTTTCAAATTGTGTTAGATAATTGAATATGAAATATCTGTAAAAAATATTGTTATCCACGTAAATATATAGAGTTCTTCTATAATCGACCTGTGTTTTCAATTGCCGTGTCTTCTCGAATCTGTGTACCTTTCCATAGTTTTTTCTATCATAAATGCTATGGCCGACTTGTTTTTATTGGGAATGTGTATGCATCCCTTACTCATGAAGAATTTCAATTGTTTCTTGTACAAGATACACGGGCAAGAGAATTAGAGTTTCCAATTAAAAATAAAAAGAAAAAGGAGTAGACTGCAGGAATTCTAGATACGAGGCTCAAGATTTTGCAACTTTTTAGAGGAAAAGACAAATGTCGACACGTTGTCCCGTCTTAGAAACTAGCTTTGCAAATACACGTGACTTCTGTGAGTTACATGACTAGTCGGCAGAGAGTAGTACTAATTTCTTATGTGTAAAATTAAAATAAAATTGCATTTCATAATTTATAATATATTAAATTATCATAAATAGTAGTATTTGGTTTAATTTTCTTTGTTTTTTCTTTAATAAAAGTTTTGAAGAGAGAGAGAAGAAGAAAAGTGAAGGTTTTTTTTTTTTTTCTTAACTGCATATTTAACTGTTGTAATTTTAAAAGATGAATTTAAAGTGAGTTATATAAATTGAAAAAATAATTGATAAGACATAGATGGGTGCAACAACAATTGAAATAGATGATGTGGGAAAATAGGATGCTAAATAATAGTGGTTAAAATTAAAATATAAAACAATAAAAATACCAAATTTTGGTAGTTATTAGTAATTAGTAAAATTCTTTAGTTTTAATAATATAAATAATAAAAACTTTTATTATTTTAAGATATACACATCGCGAATACATATTAATCAGGCGGCGAGGGAAAACCTTAATAATTCAATGGCATGAGTTAGATCCAAGTGCAGCAACATGTGATGCTAGTTGCTAGATACGGTGGGATGCAGTTGCATTCTAGTTATAACACATGTACATGAACTTATGCCAGTTTCATTGATTCTCATTTTGACTTCAAATTCAATGATGTGCAAAAAGGGATGGTAGTCACGGTCTCTCACGGAATCCCGCCTGCACGTACATGTGTCACGGGCTTGTTGATTTTTAAAACAAAATATCTGTATTTCGGGGGACATTCTCTTGACCTATCTACGCTGTCGCCATTCGCGTATGCATCGAACCTCTAGGGCTCTACCGTTCGTAGGATGGCCATGTGAAATGAACCTGCTACCCAATTGCTCATTGTAGCGAGTTCTTGCTTTTATGGCCTTTAAATAATTATATATTAATTGATGTGGCAAAAAAAAGAAAAAGAAAAAAGAAAAATGTTAATTATGTACTGGTTGTACTGATGGGTCTTAACGTTTATATCGTAGTTATGTGCATGTTTTTATACTTTTTATTAAAAAATGTGCTTGCTTAGAAAATACATATTTATTTCAAGGGGGAGAGTTATATGAAAAATGAGTAAAAACTTAGAAATGATACAGGCCAATGTATGTTATTAAATTATAGAAAAAGCTAGGGATGCGACCAAGACAAGTTTCATATGAGTTTTATTGTACCCAATTCATCTCTATAGAGGGTTGAACGTATTCAAAAGCTCAATAAAGAACTATATAAAGTTTTACTTTATAATTCTAAAATTTACCTCTAAATAGGTTTTTATAGAGTTCAAATAATCTTATAGAAGCGAGTTTTCATATAATACAAATGAGATAAAGAAAATAATAGAGTGAAAAACAGCTAAATTCAGTTAATATTATATTTATTGACTTACACATAAATAATTATAAAAATTAAACGTAATGTATAGTAGAAAACTAGTGTAGGCATGCATAATATATGGGTTAAAAGCAAATATATTTATTAATGAATTATATTTTACCGGGCTCTGAATTTTCCACTAGATTTTTTTATAGTCCAAAAACCAAACTCTAAATTTAAATCTTGCGAGATACACTATAACGATGGTCTCATTTGCATCCCTAAAAGAAGTCGAGTTCAAGGAACTCAAAGTAAGGAAGCCCAAAGCATTGATCATCGTCCATCAATTTAATATATGCAAAAAGGCCCACTTGTCAAGCACACCCAGGCCAATAATGCAAGCTACGGTTTCCATGCTTTGTTAAAATATCTAGGCCATGCAAATTCGAAGTTCAAGTCTTCGAAGCCTTCCAACTTAATTTAAAGCCGTGGCACAACCCATGAAAGCGATCACGTTTCAGCCATACACGGAATTGAAATAAAATTATTGACAGCCGAGTTGTCCAAGCCTTGTCCACTGACGAAGCACTGCGTTCGTCACCAACGAAATGAATTAAAAGAGCCGCCGCAAGGACGAGGGTTTTATCTTCTTCTCGTCTGGTAACTTTACCTTCAGGTGTTAAGAGTATATAAGGAGAAATGGTATAATATAAAAATAATCGATAAATTACACAAATCACTTTTCAAAGGTTTATAAATAATCCCGATCCCCAACTTTACTTTCCTAAAAGTTGATGTGACAGTTTAAGTGAACGTTACAATTGATGTGGCACTAATAAAGCAATTGACATAGCAATTATATATGTATTTGAATAAATAAACATATTCAATTAGACAAAGAAAATAAAAAGTTTGCAAAACGAAAAAGAAAAAAAAAAACCAGAGAATATATTAACAAAAGGAAAAATTTATAAATTTCTGATTCAAGTTAACCTTTTCTTTAAAGAGTGTCCATAATTTGACATAATAAAATAGTAAAATGAAAATAACATATGCCTATTTTTCTCTTTTCTTAAAATATGTACATGGATACCATTTTAACTTCTAAATATTATAATTACCATAGAGAATAGCCAATTTTCATTGATCGAATCACACATATATTGAACACTGTCTACTTATATTTACATAATATGTACTTAATTACTTATCTTATACTTTATGCTTTATTCCATGTCCTAAAAGCACGTGCTTCATTTAATCAAAAATCTAGAAGCATATGTAATAGTTATCCAATATTTTTAAAATTTAAAAAGAATCTCATAAAGAGGAGGAATTCTCCAATTAACACTATGATGTATGTATATATTACAAGTACCATCAACAATAACGTATATTTTACTAGTATGGTATCAATTCCACTAGTAGGTTACATGCAGTCATCATTTTTTGGTAATAATCAAATTATCTTGCATGAAAGATTCGTTTTTTCAATTTTTTAGTCATTAGGTTTTTTCCTATCCAAAATTCTTTGATTAGGTTGAAAATGTTCAAATTTGCATAACAAAGAAAATAAAAGTGAAAATAAAATAATAAGAACAAGTGCATTGCATTTGTTTAAGATTTCGAATAGCTGTTACAAATTCAAGTTAATTATGTTTCGCTTCTTTCTCGGAGAAAGACAATAAAAAAATTCCTAATCATAGTCATTCAAATCGGATCATCCCTAATGTATATCACTTTTTATTAACAATAGTTAGCTTGATATCAAATAATATTTGTTCATATTAAACTATATTTATTAATTTGAGTATATATGATAATTGCCAATTTTTTTCTTTTTTCCTTCTATAATTAAACATATCTATTAATATAAATATATATAATAATTGTTACGTCAGTTGCCTTGTTAGCACCACATGTCAATTAAAAAGTCCATTTAAGCTTCTACATCAACCTTCAAGGGGAGTAAATATTGACTTTTAAAAAGCTAGAGGTTCATGTAATTTATAAATTTTTTAAGGGTAGTCTAGGCAATTTACTCAAAAATAATAAGATAGTAGAAGTTTTTTATACTATGTTTTGTATAGGGAATGTCGGATAAGTATTTTTGTGATTCAAGAAATTAAAAAAAAAAGTTAATTATTGACATTATAAATTATAATAATTTTTAATATTATTATTTAAGAATTTAGTATAAGGTTCTTTTTAGAATTTTAAAAATATATTTATTTTGTACTATAAAATAAATTTTTGCACCTTAAGCCTTTTTATCTTATAACTTTTACTAATGTGCAAACCAAATAATAAAATGGGGAATTCATCCAAAATTGTACCTTAAACATAAATTATGGCAACCAAATGATACTTTAGTATATTTGTTCCATCATTTTGAATCACAAGACCACATGGAGTTGAAGAAAATATGAGGTTAGAAGATGAAAATTATGCTTAAAAACATAATCGAGTATTTTAATCCTTCTACTTTCAATTTGTTGTCACTTTCCTTGAATTCTCTTGTATTGTTTTTACAATTGCCATAAACTAAATTTACTATTATGGGGATTTTGATATCGCTTAATATTTTTTAATATGTGATTCTATTATATGCTAATATTTATTTAGTTATGATTTTTAATCTTCACTATCTTATGATTCATATTTTATTGCCTAACCAACAATTTTTTTATTGATAGAACTTGAAAAAGCTCAAAAGGGAAGAGAGAGTTTGCATGAAAATGAAATTGGACTAAAACTAGTTTGACTACTAACATGAACACATGCCCTTTACATTAAATTTGGATTCACATGCTTAATGCAATCAATATTAATTCTTATGACATAAAGATATGCATGATTTTTTATATCAATTAGAGTATTAATATTTGTAAGAAAAATTTATTATGTAATCATAGATTATAGATAAACTATCCACAAGAGGCATTCCTACTATAATTAAGATAACAATAATTTAAGAGATGAGTGAAACCTTGTAAATCCGATTAAAAACCAATCATCAATTATTAACATATATTAGAAGCACTCATTACTTGATCAGATGATGGCATCACTTGAAACTCATGCATTTGAATTAGTGAATTTTCATCTTGTGATATTCATGTTTTTGGTAAATTTATTGCTTTTATTTTAATTTTTTTATTGTGTCATTTCAATCGCCTAACTAAAAAGAGAAATTACATAATCTAGTACTTAGTATCTAGTCCCTAAGAACAACATAGTTTTCCAATGATTTTATCATTGCAATGCACAAACTAAACAATTTGCTAGAGAGTTTTTATTGAAAAGATTTTTTTAAAGTAATCATACATATCAATATGTATTCATAAAAAGATTGGAAGTTCTGAACCATTACATTTTCTTTTCTCAAGTTTTAATGAACTTATAAGGATTAATAAAATTTTGGACTCTTAAAAATGAGCTTTCTAGGTTCTTGATATTCAAATAGCCTGTCATCCATTATCTTTATATCACCTTTACCTTTATATTATTGATTTCTCTACAAGCATTGTGTTATGACACCATCATAGATGACAGATTTCTTCTCCTTAACTATCCCTTTCCCAATCAAAACCATTGTAAGATAACTTAAATAATAATACGTGGATAATTATACTTTATTTTGTATATAATACAAGTAAAATTTATTTTGCCAAGTGAGCTACATGTAAGTAAAATACAAGTAAGATTTAGTTCAGCTTACTACACCAATTCTTAGGCATTCCAATTTTAATATTCTGAAATTATTTGAAAACATTTAAATGATACTCCATTTATTGATCCATTACCAAGTTTTAGATTTTAAAAGACATTATTTGGCTAATTTGATAAAACAGTTCACTAATAAACCGTGAGTGTCGTAACATGTAAAATTCAAACATGTCCAATGCCTAGATGGTTTAAAGATAAATGTCCAAAAGTTCACAGTCCAAGTCCAACATAGCGCGGTATATCAATAAAACCAAAAACAGTAAAACTCTATAAAGGTGGACTCAAATTAAAGTCCAACCAGCGATAAAGAGGGAAGTCTCTACACATCATCAACACTCCAAAGGCTACTAGACCCATCCCCGGAATATAGATCATAGCCCAAAACAGGGTGAAATATGTATTTACTAATATTTTAAAAAAATACACACATATAAATTATATGAAGAAAATTATAAAAACAATTTTATATCACATCTGTAAAATACGATACCCATAACTACACGTATCTTGCATTAAAAAATATGATAATGGTAAAAGTACTATCAAGTTTATATCGCATTTCAAAAACGCAACACTAGTATTAGTAGGTTATCGCATTTTTTTTAAATGCGATCTCAATTTAGTTTTACTAGAAAAAATTGGACAGAAAATTAATGATATAAGTTTTATATTGCATTTCAAAAATATAATATAATAGTATTATGCCATTATCACATTTGATATATGTGATAGAGCCTTAATTTATGATAAAATAGGTCGTTTTTCCCGATTACGCCTGATTATGCTCAAATAGGTATAACTTTTGATCTAAGAAGAATTTTTTTTATTATTATATATTTTCTATGACTGATTTTCAAATACTACAGCCAAATAATTTAGGCAAGCCCGATTGATGTCATTTTGGGCTTGAAAAACGTATTTAAAACCCGTTATTAGCCTTTTTATTTTTAGGCACTATTTTAGATCGTTTTAGAGATTCTTTTTAAGTTTAAATAGCTTTTTTTTGTCATTAATTGTTTCTTTACCAACAATTATTTAAGAAATGATAAAATTCCAAATCGATGTCTTGTATTCCTTACATCAGGATTGCAGTTATATAACTTTACTTATGTCATATTTTGAAAATACAACACACGTAAAATTGTCTATGTTACATTTATGTGATATAAGCTTAGTATTTTAATAATTTTTTTATACAATTATATATATTTTTTAATTTTGATGGTAAACAAATAATTCTCCCCCTTAAAGAATCATGGGTATCATCAATAAAAAAATTGTACTTGAAAGTTTAAAAGCTCAAACAAGCAACTCAAGAAACCTAGGTCATAGCAACTAGAAAACGTAAGCCCTAATTATAAGTCAAGTAATTACAGGATCGAACTTAGTATACAAAGTTTAGGGTGATCGGTTAAAGAATTCGATCAAACCTAAATTATAAATTAAAACTAGAAATATTAGTAAAAGGAACCTCTTAAATTTGGATTTAAGAAAATAAGAAATAAAATAAGAGAATATAAAATTTTCAAATTTTAAGTATATTACTTGTTATTTATTGAAAGCGTGTAAAATGCATTTTAATAACTAATAAATCGATAGAGATAGATTATATATATATTAAAAATCATAGAATGACTTAAATAATATTTAGGAGTGTTTACTTATACCCCTACATATATTTACGTGTAGGTAGAAATACGTAAAATTACCTAAATTGCTCAAAATTTGCTAAATAATTAAAGAAAAATATAAAAAAATTAAGGAAAAATCAGAAAAAAAATAATCAGAGAGATAGTGAATGATCTAGATCTAGTCGTAGCAGCAAAGGGAAAAGAAAGAAAATATTAACCAATAAAAAACAAATACATTAAAAGCAAAAACAGAAGGGATATGAGCCTTATCTTATCTTGATTAATGCACAATAATTCCTTTATGACTCTATAAATAGTAAGAAAATTTTCAGAGCTGATTTGGTTAGTTGGGAGCAGAAAAAAATTGAGAGGAAAATTAAAATTTAAAAATTTTTTTCCCAAATCTATGCAGTTAGAGCAAATAAGCCCAACTCACATATCACTATCACCACGTGGAACTGAATCACTAATACTACCCCACTTGAAACAGACCGCTTAGACCGGCCAACACACTTGAACTGGTGTTGGAAGCTAAAAAGTTCGTGAATTAGGTAAGTCTCAAATCTCCTTAGATTTTGCAAAATTCTTTAAAATTATTAATTATGCTAAAAAATTATGAAATTTATTATTCTAATGTTTTATTATATGTAAATTTAAGGAAAAATAATGATTAAGTGTAATCACGTCTGTAAATATAAGGTTCTTAAGAAATTAGACAAAACTGAATATATTTAGAATTAGAAATAAATAGGCTTAGCAGTGTAGTTTGAAGCTCAATTTTTTTTCTGTAGAATACTTAAGTTCTGTAAAACAATGCTATGAAGCCATTTTTTAAAAATTAATTTTTGAAAATTTTAAGTAATTTTTTAGCCCTAAAATGATGAGAAAATAGGTAATTTTGGCTTAATTAAGTGATTAAATGATTAATTATTGATTTAGAACGTAATTAGATGTTTAAGAATATTAATCTTTGATGTAGAAACCTAATCATAACATTTGGAGTGTTAATTGTAATTAATATGAGAATTATGTAGTAATTGTAGGAAATTTAATAATATGTAAAGTTGGGATTTTAATAAATATAAAATAATAGGTTAAATTGGATAATATAATAATAATATCAGTACAAAATAAATCTGGTACAAAAATTAATTTTAGGTAATGGGATAAAAAATGTATGATTTTTTTACATTGGAAGTAAAATCTGATATCCTAATTAGGATTAGAGTATACCGAATAGGTTAGAATACTAAATTAAAACTAGTATGATATTACAATACTCGAGCTTAATGTGATTAATTTTACATTAGGATTTGAGTGTATTTAGAATTCCTTATAGTTGAAATTGAATTAGAACCTGAACAAGAATTGGATTTGAAAACTGAACCTCAAACTAACATAAGATGAATCGTTGGTAAATGATAGATATATAAGGAAAATTGAGTTAAATCCTAATTTAGAATATGTATCATCTAAGTATAAATACTAAAAAAAAAGCATATTTATATTATAAGACACACGGAGACGAATCAACTTACAACAAGTGGTTGAGCGACTTAGGATTCCAAATAAGTTGGGTTTATTACTTCATCGTATTTGGAGTACTATTTTAGGATATTCGAAGACTTAAGATTGTATACGATTATGATTATAAATAGTTTTATGTATGTGCTTGCGTATTTGACTTCGTGTTGAAATTTGTATTGTGATTGATAACTGTTATGATTGGATTGGTGTGAAATTATCTGAATATCCTAAATTAAACCTAATCCTAATCGACCTTAATACTCTAAATTGTCATGCATTGCAACTCTTTAGAGGATCATCAGGATTCTCCAATCAAACACCGACACTTTCGAAAAAGATAATGCTAGATAGGAATTTGTTTTTTTCCTCATCTTTAGTTGAACTAAGTGATAGAAGAAGAGGTTGCGGTGAAGATGAGAGTATTGGGTCAAAGGATAGTCTTAGGAAAAGTAGTGTCTTCATTATACAAACCTAGATTTGGTTGTGAGCTGTTGTATAACATAAAAACTTCTCAACCTGGATTAGAGCGGGTGAAATTATTCTAATTTTGTAACGAATCAAACTACATTGTGTGATAACATTTGCTTATTGTATTACATGAAAATAATAACTCGATAATCTTGTTTATATTTATATATATTTATGAGTTTTCAATTCAACTTACTGAACTGTAATTACTCATACTCATATAAATCTTTTTGTAAGTCCTAACTTCTTATTACTCTGATTAATCATTCAACTATCCATATTTATATTTACTGCATCAATGGTTAGTCATGGGGTATAAAGGCAAATTCCAATTCCAAACTTTTACAAAGCTTCAGTCATATACTAAAGTACAGGTTATGACTCATATAATAAAGTACAGGTTATGACTTGATATCTATTTTAGAAAATGTGTAAAGTCTTATCTATCTACAGTAAAGGTTTTACGTTATATGTATCTTGTATGGGTATACGGTATATGGTGGCTCACCGTGTACTTCACCCATAAAATATCACTGATAAGAATAACAAAATTTCACAAATATAAATCAATACTTAATTCATATATATTTTATATTTCATTATCATTTGCGTGCTTTCTATTAGTTTATAATCTACATTATAAAGCGATATCAACTTTTCTTTTAACATGAATATTATAGTGTTGGGCATATGAATGGCTATATTATTTCAAATTAAAAAAGTATTAAGAAAAACTTACATGTTTTATAGGATATATTAAAACTCATAAATTTATATGATACAAGTTACGGAATGATTTTAAAGAGTCGCGAGGTAGGGTTTACAGGGTAAAATTTAAGGATTGAAGTTTCTATCCATTCTACTTCAACTCCACTTCCCCCCCGGCATCGGTTAAAACAAAAATGGGGGTAAATCATTGGGAAAGCTTAACACGGTTTTAATATGTTATTCTTCATGATCAATACTTTATGTTTCCCGATTTGAAAAAAGAAAAAAGAACTAATTTTATTTAGTCCATTACTTTCTTTGATCCTGTATATTATTTTCCGCCCGATGTTGTAATCAATCACCGAATGTCGTTATCTAGTACAACATCTCGATATTATTATGATAATAGCTTATATATATTACTATTTCAAGTATAAGAAATTTTTGAAGGATTTTAGAAAAACATCTTCGTACAATCAAATACACGGATGGTAGAATTTAATGCTATGTTAGAATATGTAGAGGATGGTTGAAACTGAAGTAAAAATTGAGAGAAACAAAAGAAAATGTTATATTTTGTAACTTAAGTAAAGAATGGAAATAGATTGGAAAAGAAGAAATGTGAGTAGAAATATTTTTAGTTTGAAATTCATTTTTTTTGTTGTCAAATATTAGAGATGTTCAATACATTTCTATTATTCTTCTTGAAAAAAATATTATATAAATACAAATAAGATAAAATTAATTAGCTAATTACCAAATCGCATCTTAAACACACAATATCATAATTTATAAAAATATCATATTTACAAATTATGATTTAATGAATTTGGTAGGATTACTAAATTGTAATTAATAAATGCGATTTTATTATCTTATTTATTATTTGGGTTAAAATATATGACAAAATAACATATTGGTGTAGTGGCTAAGATCAGATGGTGTAGTGGTTAAGATTATAGAGTGGGTTTGAAACAAAGTAGAAGTATTGTTGTGTTTTGTTTTTAATAGGCGTTTGTTAAATAGAAATGACAATAATATATAGTTAACCTATATTGCATATAATAAATGTGATATTAATATAGAATCAAAATTGCATTTTAATACGTCATGCTATTTGTGTAATTAATTTAATATAATTACTATTTGTATAATATTTGTTAATTTTTATGATAAACACGTAAATTTGTCTATAAAAATCATAATAGATAATTTTATCAAATACTAACTTTTTTTTTTTAAAGAAAAACCAATAGAGTAAAAGAAATGGAAATATTTCTCTTTTATCTCCTCTGATCCCTTCTTATGTTCTCAAATATAAAGCATTTCTTTCTACCCGTTTCGGCTCATTTTTCTTGAATTAAAAATTGCCAAAACATAGTGTAAAGAGAAGGGAAGAAATCCTCAGCAAGTAGGAAGAGGAATCAGCAGGAGGTGGGTTTTTTGGGACTTTGCTACAGGAGGCTTGCCCATTGGGATAACACATTTTAAGTCCCCATATGCAGTTGCTTTAGCCTGAGGAAAAGAAGATACTAAATCCTTCTCCACCAATTAGAGCCAAAGAACCAAACTTAAACTCTCTTTCATGCCAACCTCCTAATGTTTCCTCTATCCAACAACATAAAAACATAATAACTAATGTTGTCCTTCCAAAATTCTCCCACAAATGAACAAACCGAAGTACTTCCGTGGCTACCAACACCGCACACACCCCTTGATCTGGTGCATCGCCATAATATGTGCCATCCTAGCTATAGCCGTGATCATAGGCGGCATCGTCCTGTTCGTCGGCTACATGGTCATCCACCCTAGGGTGCCCTTCATCAGTGTCGTAGCTGCTCGCCTCACCGCCTTCCAATTCGACAACGCGGGGCTGTTGGAGACCCGGGTACTGATCGCGGTAAGGGCGGAGAACGATAATGCCAAGGCACATGCTACTTTCGAAGACACTAGCTTAATGTTGAGTTTTGTAGGACAAGACATCGCACGCTTGAGGGCGGACACGTTCGATGTCAGGAAAAATGATTCGAGTTATCTGAATTACGTGGTTGAATCGTCTCCGATACCATTAGACCCTGACAAAATGGACCTTGTAAGTATGGGGTTGAGGAAAGATGAGATTGCGTTCGATTTGAGGGGAGATTCAAAGGCTAGATGGCGTGTGGGACCTCTTGGGTCTATTAAATTCTGGTGCCATTTGAACTGCCAACTTCGTTTTCACCCTCTTAACTTGAGTTATGTTGACTACCCAAGTTGTACATCCAGATCTAAATAACTTATTAGTTTCTTTTCATGTGTCAATTTTATTCGCATGTAAGGCGAAGTCGAATTACAGATATATAGCTACCAGAATTCAAGTATCTCCTGATGAATTAGATAGACGGGTCGTTTAGAGATACTTGACATACTGGTTAAGTAGTTCAATTTTTCTTTTTTCTTTTTTCCCCTTTATTTATCTTTTTATGTTGGTAAGAATAAGTAGAGAGTTCATAAAAAAGCAAACGCATGAAAACATATAAATTATTAAGATTTTGTATTTTATAATAAAATTCTTGCGTTGAAATAATCCGTTGATTTAATAGGTCTAATATACATGGTACGGCCAACGAAACACTATTTTCGATCCGCAGGGAAATAAAATTGAAAATGAAGTAAAAATGGAAAGACTAATGCAATGTTCCAAATATCAGCTAAATGGTAGAGAACTTTCAAAAAGTGATGCGAAAATGGGCCTTGCAAAGAAAAAAAAAAGAAGAAGATTTATTTAGCATTAATATATTGTGTTTAGATGATAGTGTGTTAATACTAATAATAGTGTATATATAAAAAAATACAATATATATTTTACGTGTTAAAATCTTTTTGATATTTATATATCATTAAGTCATATATACGAAAGTGGTAGCATATTAATAGCTTTTTCCCTTAATTGTGCTGTTGAACCTACACTAGCTATGTTTTTTGTTCCCTACCATTTTTTCCCTATGAAGTTAGCTATTTTCAATGCCTTTTTTTTGTTCTTTTTTCTCACCGTAAGTTTCCGTTTTATGGTACGTTTCATTACTTCGAATTGCCGTATGTGTAAAACCGATATTCCAGATGTTTTTCACTCTAAGTTGAAGCATTTGGTTGAAAATGCCCGATCAAAGGGACCTGGCAGTTGGAAGACTTAAATCTGCCTGCTAATTTTACTTCTTAATAATAATTAGGATTGTAAATGAGTCAAATTGAGTTAAGTCGAGTGAAGTTTTTGAAAGTTCAAATTTGGTTCACTTAAAAATTATCGAGCTCAAACTTAAATCGAACTTTTGTCAAGTCTATAAATTAAGACTTAAATTCAGCTTGTTTAGATAAATGAACTCAGTTATTTTGAACTCAAACTTGATCTCGACTTGTTTAATAATCAAGTTTGAGCTAAATTGAGTCTACTCATGAGTTAGAGCTTTTATCATACCTACTTACGAGTTTAAGTATATAAAATGAATATATATATATAAATAAATAGATTAACAAATACCAAATAAGAATTATATTATATATCATCTCATAACATATTATGTATTTAAATATTATATAAATACTAGCCTTAAGATTTTAATAATAGATATTATATAATATATAATATTTGTAATAGATATAAAACTTTTGAACCTACTTATAAGCCTAAATCTAAGCTTAAACTTGATTCATTTATTAATCGAGTTCGAACCAATAACTTGCTTGCTCAAGGCTTTGCTCATTTATAGTCCTAATGATAAGAGACACTACTAGTACCAGGAGGATCTAAAATCAAAGTGAATTCTTTGTATTTGTGATAAATCTAAAAGAATAGGGAAGGAGTGTTGGAAAAGAGCTATATATAATGTACATTTCTCTATACATGTATGTTGTATATGTTGTGTTTGGTAAACTTTTAATGGAAAAAAAAAAGTGGAAATGAGTAGAAAGCAAAAGAAAGAAAATGTAATTTTCATGTTGTGTTCAGATATTTAAGAAGGAAATGGAAGGAAATTGAGTAATAGTTTTCCATTTTTATTATTTGGTTTACATCACATGAAGGAAAATTTTGTTTAAAGACAGTATCATCCATCTTTTTATATAGCAAACTTAGCTGTTAACAATATTTTTGTGACTCCAAAGTACTCTCCACCAATTTCCATCATTTTGGAAAAAAAAAAAACATATTGGCTTTAAAAGTAGAATATTTTTCACTAATTTGCTTTCTTTTCCATAGATTTCTACTCCTCTCTTCAATTCCAAAATACAAAATTTCCATTCTTTTCGTCCATTTCTCTTAATTTCTTTTGATTTCCACCCTACCAAAAACAATGTTACTTTACAATAAGTCCTACAATACAATTGATGTCAATGTAAGAAGATGTTTGGTATTTACGTGACAATCTCTTAACATTACATCAAGCTATGACATGCCATTCACCAGTAAAATGTCCTTAAGATATTGAGTATTTTACAGTAAGCTTATCAACTCTAAGTTGTTCCCATTATTCAATGAACATTGGCATAACCATTCAGGAGGATTAAGCATACCACTTCATCTTGATTCACTTTAATTTGTAAGTTATAAATGGGCTAAATTTGAGGTTTTATTTTGAATGGATACTACCAGTAATGGTGTACTACTGCATTCTGGGTTTTATTTTAAATTTTAAATTTTCTTTTATTATTATTATTATTATAGTACATTCAAACCTAACAACAGCTAAGTTACTTAGGTCATACTTAAATTGCCTAAGCTACACCAATCATAGGCCATAAGAGTTGCAACCACAAGGAGCATATGGTTGTTTCAAAACTTTAGTCCAATTAATTTCATAAGAACCCCTCTTAATTAATTTATGAGAATACTTTAATTTATCTAAACAGAAAGTAGATGATTGATTGCTTAGATGTGTAAGCAAATATGCAAATAATAACAAGTGTGTAAAATAAAAAGAGAATAAGGGTAATATTAGATAAAATTTGGTGTATAGAAGTTTCATCTTATACATTATTCCTCTCTACTAGCACTACCTGCTCAAGCACTAAAAATCCACTAAAACAACAATTTAAAATCAAGTAGGTTAGGTAAGCATGATTATTCTCTAAACCACAAGTAGAAACTCTTCCAGTTACTACATCCTTCATAATTCTCCTAGGCTCATCAAAAATCTCCCTATTCTAACCTCAAACATGGTCCTTGCATAACTCTACAAGCTTCTCACACTTATGATAATCAAAATTTATGTTTATAATAAATCTAAAAAACAACTAGATTCTCTCAATAGAGACCATAGACTCTCATGTATAGCACCACACAACTTAATCGAGAATGATCACTTATGTGAGCTTTCACTAGTCATAATCTTGAAATTTAAATTCTATTAAACATAATACAATTTCACGCATATAACTAATGTTCATGACTTCATGCTTTGCTAATCAATAAACTACAATTTATAGAAACCATAGATCTCCTCCAAAGTAGAAAATTTTATTTCTCTATTTAATAAGAAAAACTTATTTGTTGATTTGGAAAATGTGTTAATTTCAACAACTACATAAAAATTTGATGGGAAATATTTGAAGTGAACATTTAAAAAAATCCAATACATCTTAAAAGAATTTTATAGCTTATAAACTAATATGCCTAAGAGCTGAGTTGATCACTAGAGCTTACCGTAGAACTGTAGCTAGATGGGTCCTTTAAGATATCGAAAAAAGTGAGAATGGACTAGTTGGTAGCACACAGTAGCTTGCATGATCTTGTCAAAGGATATAACATACCAATGAAAACAATACAAATTAGTACCTTACCTGATATGACTCGCAAGTTAATATTAAGGTGTATTTATCGCTCGAGCTACTCGACAAAATTAAATACGAGTATAAGAGAAAAGTGCACTTGGAGAGGGTATCTCATAAGAACAAGAATATTCATTAAGTATAAGGTATACGATGATTTTGGCTATAAGAGACAAGGGACTATTTATATTAAGCCCCTAGAACAATAGGAAAATATATGCAATTATAAAAAAGGGTAACACAATAATACTATTTTAGTACATTGCCAAAAGGGTAAAAAGGGACAAATAGTACAATATTAGAAAAATGAATGACAAGTGGCATGCTATGATTGGGTTCGCACTTTAAGGTCTTTAGATGTTGTGGCTAAGCTATACCAAGGCTAAGGATGCTGCTGACAAAGGGTACTTGGAGTTGTCAAGGACACTGTTATTCGATAGGCCAAATGAGTAGAACTCTACGTGTAATGACCTTAGGCTTAGCACTCAGCAAATTGGCCTCGATACTTGGCAAGTTGGCTTCGGTACTTAGCAAGTTGACCTCGACATATGAGTGATTGGCGAGTAGACAAGTATTCAAGCAGAGCATAGTTGTCTGAGCTAGGACCTTAAAGAGTTTACCTACAACTCTTCTATATACAAGAGCTCATCCTTAGTAAGCTAAAAAGAGAGCACCTTCCTCATGAGAGATTTTAGAACTCGAAGGTAGGCACGAGTTAGTGATCTAAAGGTCGGTAGTCTATCAGTTCATTAAGGTTATAGAAGATTTGCCTTTAAATCTTGTTCTTCTTCTCCTTCGAGCACATAGGGCGTCAAGTTAGCAACATTAAATGTGGGAGATACATTGTATCCTTCGAATAGCTTTATATCATAGGTGTTGTCATTAATGCGGTGAAGGATCTTGAAGGGGCCATTCGACTGTAGGGATAACTTATTTGTCTTCCTCCCTAGGAATCACTCTTTGTTGAGGTGAATCCAGACAAGGTCTCTTGGGTTGTAAATGACTCACCTCCTTAATCGACTTCTTCGTTCTCTCTATCAGGCTATAGTCTTAGATAATTGCTCGATAACCTTTTGAAGCAATCTTTGAAACTCCTTGATGTGTTGTAAACTTGATTGACTTTCTCTTTAGGAAGTTGGTTCAATAACCATGTCCAAGGGTAAGTTTGAGTTAAGTCCATAAACGACCTCGAAAGGCATCCTTCTTGTCGAGTTATAAGTAAAGCGATTGTAAGCGAAATCGATGATGGGTGGGTAGAGATCCCAATCATGTAGATTCTTTCCAAAAGTAGCTCGGCGAAGGTTACCTACGATTTGGTTCACAACTTTTGTTTAGCCATTTGTCTATGGATGGTAATAAGTACTGAATATAAGCTTAGTGCCGAGTTTTTTCTATAATGTTTGCCAAAAGAAGCTCATGAACTTAGAATCATAATCAGAAACAATACTCCTTGGAACTCCATACAGCTGCACAATCTCTTGCAAAAAGAGGTTAGCAACAAATAATATATCATTGGTTTTGTGGTAAGAGATAAAGTGGCTCATTTTGCTAAAACAATCAACTACCACTATAATAGAGTCGTGTTTTCGAGGTGTTCTAGGTAGGCCAAGCATGAAATCCCTGTTTAGATTGATTTATGGCCATTTAGGTATGGGTAGAAGCATATATTCTCCATATGGCTCCTTCCTTCCTTTAGCCCGTCTACATGCCTTGCACCATTCAAGAACTTGGCACACATCTTTCATCATCTCAAGCTAGTAAAAGTGTTCTTTCAACAACTTGGCAATCCTCTTCTCACTAAAATGGCTAGCTAAACCCCTAGCATTGGCTTCTTAGACAAGTAAGTCCTTAGCAAAATCACTCAGCGCACAAACTTACCTACCCTTCATTAGAAACCTTCGGCTTAGATAGAACCCATCTACAACTCCTCTAACGTTCTACTTGTCCACTAAAGGTCCAAAGTACAGGTTATGCTCATATTGATTAAGTAGAGTGCCAAACTTAAGTATCCTAGCTTATAAGGTAGTAACAAGAACATGCCGATGGGGGAGTACGTTGACCATGGTGTTGGTACTTCTCTTCTTGTACTTGATGACATAGCAAAAGTTTTTCAAGAACTCGACACATTTAGCATGACGTCGAGAAAGTTTCTATTGTCCATAAAGATGCTCAAGAGATTCATGGTCTATGTAGATAATGAACTCTCTTAGCAATAAGTAGTGTTACCAGTTTTGAAGTGCATAGAGAAGGGTATAGAACTCTTTGTCATATGCCGAGTAATTCAATGTGATGCCTCTGAACTTCTCATCGAAATAAGCAACTGGTCGGCGCTCTTGCATGAGAACAACTCCAATGCGGACTCTAAAAGTGTCACATTTTAGTTCAAAAACTTTCTTAAAGTCAAGTAGTACAAGTATTAGGGTAGAAGTTAACTTGGACTTAATTTCATCAAAGCTTCTCTGACCTTTCCTCGACCATTTGAATTTTGAGTTCTTTTTGGTCAGTTCGGTTAGTGAGGTAGCTATGGAACGAAAGTTTTGAGTGAATCTTCAATAAAACAAAGTTAGACCATGAAAAATCCTTACTTTGGTAACATTAGTCAACGTTGGCTATTCAAGAACAACTTGGACCTTCTTGCCATTGACTTTGACACCTCCCTCCAAAACAACATAATCGAGGAATACTACCTCACTCTGATATGCATTTCTTTAAATTGCTGGGCATGGAAGATATCAAACATAGATTTCAAGTGCTGAATATGAGAAATGAGGTCAGTACTATAAACTGGATTATCATCAAAGTAAACTATAATACATTTACCAATCAAAGTCCTCAAGACATTATTCATGAGCTGTATAAAGGTGCTTAGTGTGTTAGTAAGACCAAACGGCATCACCATCTATTCAAATAGTTTATTTTTTTATTTTGAAAGCAGTTTTTCATTTGTCACCAGGTCTCATTTTGATCTGGTAGTAGCCACTCTTTAGATCAATCTTAGAAAAGACTTGGATACCATGTAATTCATCAAGCATATCATCTAATCGCAGGATTAGATATCTATACTTAACAATGATTTTGTTGATTACTCGGCTATCAATACATATTCTCCCTGAGCCATCTTTCTTTGGCATTAGGACAACCGGCATAGCATGAGGGATCATACTCTCTCGGACATATCCTCATTCAATCAACTCATCGACTTATTTCTTCAACTCAACCACCTACTCAGGGTTGAGTCTATAGGCAGGTCAATTAGGCAAAGCAACTCCACGTTCAAGTTTAATGCAATACTCTATCCCTTTAATAAGTAGTAGTCCTATCAGTAACTTGACTAGAAACAAGTTGGCATACTCTTGAAGTAATGTTTGCATTTTGGCAAGTAAGGCTCCAATCTCTTTTAACTCAATAAGTCTCCTAACTACAAGAGTATATACTCTTTCACTTTGACCCCTTTGGAAAATTAAGCTTAGGAAATCACTAAAGACTTCCTCTGCAATGATTTAGTAATCTTCTCTTATGACTCATGGACCTCCTTAGGCCTCGTTGGGGTTAGTATGACCTTCTTTCCGTTCTTTTGGAACATATAGGTGTTCCTATATCCATTATGCAACACTCTCAAATCAAATAGCTAGGGTCGATAAAGTAATACGTATGAAGCACACATGGGTAAGACATTGCATAACACCCTATCCTTGTATCTATTACCAATAGTAATTGGCACTTTAACTTGCTCGGTAACAGGTAGATATTCCTTCTCATTTAGTCAGTGAATCTTGTAGGGCTTGAGGTGAGGGTAAGTTAGAAATTTCAGGGCCTTCACCACTTCTTAAGCTATTACATTGGTACAATTTCCTCCATTGATGATCAAAGAGCACAGTTTGCCATCTACTCAACAGTTTGTATAGAAGAGGTTCTCCCTTTACTCATTCTCATCAACAACAAAGGTATTGAGAGATCTTCGTACGACCATATAGTAATCTCCCGTTTTAGGTCGAGTCACAACATCAAAATCTTCTTGAAATTCTTCCAACAGTTGATCAACTCTTACTTCATCTTCACCTTCACTAGCACTCTCCACCTTAAACTGAGGCCTATCTCCCTTGATGGTCATTATACGTCATTTTGGGCACTAACTGGCCACGTATCCAAAACCAAGACACTTAAGGCACTTTATTTCTAAGGTCTTCCTTCCTTAGCTCTGAACCTAATCCTTCTTAACCTCAGGCTCCTCAGCCTTAACCTTACCTTGGCCATCATCAAATCTGCTCGGCATCTGACTTCAGCAGTTTACCTCAAAAATGTATTGAGTTCGGTCATATTTAGGTCAACTCAACATACTAATTCTGCTCAACAAGCTTGATCGGTTGCTCAATACTCGGCTGATCTAATTGCGCCTCTACCTTTCAACCCCTTATGCTACTCAAACGGTCTCATCTAGAATCCCAAGTCTTTGTACCTCCATTATATTACCAATTTCAATCCTTAGTCTAGAAATGAATAATGCTATTGACTACGCTTTAGGCTCATCAACATTATACCGAATCATTAATAACTAAAACTTTTGGATATACCCATCCATCGATCGGTTACCTTATTGAGTTCTTAGAGGCATCGGAAAGTGTCTTGCTTATAGTGTTCTAGAACAAACCTACTCCTCAGAATCCTCTTTATCTCGCTCCATGTTTAAATCTCATGTTGGGCTCTCTAACATACATGCTATAGTTTCTTCCACCATATTGTTGCATACCCAAAAAATTCCAAAATAACCACTCGGATACGTACAAAGTCCTTGTGATCATAAAAGTCAAATATCTTTTTAATCTTCCCTTCCCAATCTAGGTAGTCATTAGTACTGCTAAACTAATTAAAACTCAAAATCTACAGTTTGAGATGCTCGACTCCTTTAAGGGTATGGAGTTTGTGCTCTTTGAATTTACCATACTCTTCCTCTTCCCCATAATCTTTAACATCATCCAGCTCAAGTCTCCTTCTCATGATTCTCTCAATATGTTGGGGTAGAGCAACTTCGCATGCTTGATGCTCATCCACTTTTCTTCTTGACCTCATTCATTAACTCTCTCTTAAGGCCTAGTCTTTACGACTCTTTATACAAAAATAGCCAATTTAGCTACAATAGCAGCAAAGTCTTGCAATTGCTCATCAATAGTTTGTAGGGTTTATTAGGTAACATAACTATGACCATGAGCATCACTCTTAGCTTCATTAATCTCTCCTTAAAAACTAGGATAGAACATTCTTAATATAAAACGTCCAGGAAATCCACCATTACATAGAAAATTCTCACAACCCTTGAAAATACTATCTCACACAGTGACTTAAGAACTTGCTTTATTTTTCCCACACTAAAACAGAGTACAATAGAACATACACATACTAGAACAAGAACAACTACTTCAATACTTAACTTTCAATTATAACCTCAAGTTTTAATACTAAGATTATATGATGTGCTCAGGAGTTAAGTTGATCACTAAGGTTTTCCATAGAACTGTAATTGGATGGGTCCTTCGAGATATTGAAGAAAGTAAAGATGGACTAGTTGGCAACACATAATAGCTTCCATAAAGTTGCTTGAAGGATACGATGTACCAACAAACACAACACGACTTAATACCTCGCTTGATATGACTTACAAGCTATTCTAAGGTCCACTTGTCACTAATTTTGAGCTATTCAGTAAGATTAGATAAGAGTGTAAGAGAAAAGTGTACTTGGAGAGAGGTATTTTACAAGAACGAGAATATTCACTAAGTATAAGGTATATGATGATTTTGGCTACAAGAGATAAGGACAACAAGAAAACATATGTAATTACAATAAAGGGTAATATAATAATGTTATCTCAGTACATTGCCAAAAGGGTAAAAAGGGACAAATAGTACAAAATAATATAATATAATGTTAGAAAAAGGAATGATAGGTAGCATGCGCGACTAAGTCCATGCTCTAGGATCTTAGAATGCTATGACTGAGCTATACTAAGGTTGGGGATGCTGCTAACGAAGGATACTTATAGTTGTTGAGATGAACAAAGGATACTATTGTTCGGTAGGCCGAATGAATAGAGCTTGACGTGTAGTGACCTCGGGCTTTAAGTCAGCCTTGGCACTTGGCAAGTCAGCCTTGGCACTTGGTAAGTCAGCTTTGACATATGAATGGTTGGTGATTGGATAAGTATCCGAGCAAAGCATAGTTTATCCGAGTTGAGACTTTAAAGAGTTCACCTACAACTCTTATATATATAAGAGCTTATCTTTAGAAGGTTAATAAGGGAGCACCCTCCTTGTGAGAAATTATAGGCCTTGGAGGCGAACGTGAGTTAGCAGTTTAGAGGTCAACAATCCATTACGTTACCTATACCTTAGTCTATTCATTGTGTTCATAATATTCAATCACTTTACCTACTTTTTGCGTCGAGTTAAGATAAGCATTCGCTAATTTGGTACCTTTAAATGATAGTAATATTGACTTAATTGTCTTTATACCCCAAATAGTTTTACAATCACCTTACAAGTCACTATCATGCCTATGTTATCATCTTTTAGCTTAAAGTTATCTTCAACTTCCTCTACTTGTCTAACATTCTTATGATCCTACTTATGCTCTTCTTCCAATGGTCTAATTCTTTTGTTCATATCCCTCATCATATTTGAGAGATCCCTATGAGTTGCTTCTATGCCCTAAAGACCGCCCATATTTATCTCTTTCGTTAATTTGACTAAGTTCACTTAACATATTCAATCAAACTTCAATAAACAATTATTGCAATTGCTCAACACCCCTTTTACACTCCAAGCCACTCGTAACACATGCTTTCTCTTTGTTGAAACCTTGCTTTGACACCAAAAAGTATTATGTGACCTAAGAAGACATCAATTGGTTCACCATTCCAAAATGTAGAGTTAGACATTTGTACAGCAAATGCTTTAGCCAAATCTGGAGCGTTGAGAACTAGCAATTATGTTTTTTTAGGCTTCTTACTTATAAGGTTATGAGATAATTGTAAGCCTCAAAGTTCAGCCAAGTAACCGTAGGATTGAACTTAGAACCCAAGGTTTAGGGCAATCGGTTAAAAGATCCGATCAAACCCAAATTATAAACTACTGAGAAGAATATTAGTAAAAATGACCCCGTAAACTTAAATTTAAGAAAATAAGAAATAAAATAGGAGACTATAAAATTTTCAAATTTTAAGCATAATAATTGCTAATTACTGAAAAGGCAAAAAGTGTAATTTAATAACTAATAAATTATTAGAGATGGATTATATGTATACTAAAAATTTTAGAATGACCAAAATAATATTTAGGAATGTTCACGTGTACCCCACATGTATTTACGTGTAGATAAAAATACGCGTAATTACCTAATTTGGCAAAAAACTAAGCAAATAATTAAAGAAAATTATAAAATAATTATGGAAAAATCAGAAAAAATCAGAAGAGGATAAGATGCATCAATATCAGGTCGTGGCATGTCAGGATAAGAAAAAGAAAAATTAGCTAATAAAAATTGAACAACTTAAAAGCCAAAAATTAAGGAATTTGGACAAAGTCTTGTCAAATTAATGCATATTAATTACAGCAAATGTCTATAAATAGGGAAAAAATTTACAGAGCTCATTTGGACAGTTTGGAAAGTGAGAAAATTAGGGAGAGTTGAAAATTCGAGAGAAAATCCAGAAAATAAAAAAAAATAAGAAAAACTGTGCAGTTAGGGCATTTAAAGGGAACCCTTACCAGACGAGCAGCTGGAAGTGGATGGCCACCACCACCACACGGTGGTGGCAACGCCCAGGCTGGCCGACAAGGCCACGGCGGCCCGCGATGTCGGCCCGCGGTGGCCGGAGCCACTCATACCGGTGAGTCCAATTTCCAGCCCGATTCTTGTGAAATTTTGTAAAAATAGTAAATATAATTAGAAAATTATGAATTTTGTTATTCTAGGATATTTTTGTATGTAGTTTGTAGGAAAAATATTATTTTGATGAAATTATATTCCGTAATATATGGTCCCTAAGAAATCGTGCAAAACCGAGCATGTTTCGGTTTAGAAATAAATGACCTTAGGAGTGTAGTTTCAAGCTCAAAATTTTTCTGTAGATTACTTAGATGATATATAACAGTGCTATGAAGCCCGTTTTCAAAAATTAATTTTTGAAATTTTTAGATAATTTGTAGGCCCTAAAATGAGGCATAAAATGGGTAATTTGGAGTTAATTAGGTGATTAGGAGATTAATTACTGACTTAGTGAATAAGTAGATGTTTTAGGATGTTAAAATCTGATGGAGTATGATACTTGTAGTAATTAGAGTGTTAGATGTAATTATTAGGTTAATTATGTAGTAAATAGGTAATATGGAAAAATAGTACATGATAAGATAATTTTGTAAATTAGGGTAAATTGGAGTAAAATCTGATTTAGGATGAATTTATACATTTTGAAATAATAATTGCTGTTTAGAGATGGTAATTAGGGTAATAGAAATATTAGAAATGCATTATGTGCATAATATGCAATAATGCATAATGTGTAAATTTTGAAAATATAATAAATAGAAAATATTAGGATAAAAATTGATATTATATAAATAATAGGGATATATAATAAATCTGATAAGAAACTTGAATTTATGTAATTATATGAAAAATGTAAAAATTTCTCACATTAGGAGTAAATTCGGTACACAAATAGGGATTTAAGTGTACCGGATGGAATAAAATGCTGACTAGGGGTAGTGATCATATTTAGGGTATCGGGAAATAATGTGATTAATTTCACATTATGGGTTGAAACGAATTTCTAGGGTTGGAATATAAAACGCTACTTAGAAAATCGAACTAAAATCTAATTTAGAAATCGATGTGGAAAATCGAACCTAAACCCAACCCCAAACCTAGAATAATTGTAAAAGACTTGATACCTAGATAATTAGACATATTAAACCTTAAATAAAATCTAACAATAAATAATATAGGATAAAACAAACTTATAATATTTATATGAAAAGCTGAAACCACGTTCGTGTTATAGGGATGATCGGCGATGGCCTGAGTAAATCGGACCTCGAGTGAGTGAGCGAGGAGTCAAGGTAAATTGGGATTAATACGATGCTGTATTTTGGAGGCTTAAGATTATGCTTGGTTGTGCTTGTTAGATAGTTGAATGTGTGCATGTGCTTGATTATGGGTGATGCTATGATTCTGTTTGTTGCTTTGGCACATATTGTATGAATTGTATGTAATGATTGATCACCCTAAACTGGACTTAATCAAATATACGACCAGTAATCATAATCGGACATGCATGCAACCCGTTAGGGGAACTTAGGACTCTCCGGCCAAATACCGACCCCTTCGGAAGGGATAGCGCAGGATTGTAAAATGGTCTCTTCTTCATCCTCAGTCGAACTAAGTGACAGGAGAGGAGGTCGCGGCGAGGGTGAAGGCAGTGGTTCGAAGGTAGTCGCGGGAGGAGCAAGGTCTCCATTACACAAGCTTGGGTTTGGTCGTGAGCTGTTGCATTAACGGCAACTCCTCAACTCGGATTAGAGCGGGCGCAATTTCTCTAATCTCACGACGAGCCGGACAACGTCGTGCAATGGCATTTGCTTGCACATGCATTGCACCTAATAAGTGATTGAAAACCTTGTTGTGTGTATGGTATAGTTTTAAGTCCTCCGTCCTAACTTACTGAGCTGTGGTTGCTCACATCCCTATAGATATCGTGCAGGTGCTGGCTAAGAAGCGGCAAACAAATACTCTGAAGCTAACAACTGCTGGATCCTGGGGAGTGAGGAAAAACATCGAAGAATCAATACATATTTTACTTTTCATTTCTGATTAATGTAATAACTGAATTATAGTGGTTATATATAACTTTTCTCACTTTCTTAGGTAAATGATTTGTTTAAATTATAAATTGTCTACTTCAAAGCGGGTTAGTCGTGGACGCCTTGTGTAGATCAAGTCTAAGATAGTGGTTGTAAGGCCAACTTCTATTTTAGGATGGTTTACACGGCGGGGGCTGTTACGACTCTGCTGCTTCGGGACGTGACAATAATAACATTTTCAGGTTCCATATGGTTCTAACTAACCTAAAACCGTGATGATTTCTTTTGTTTACTTTTGACCCAATGGGTTTGGAGTTTATTGATGAATTGTTTGTAAATAACATTATACATGGATTTACCAAAAAATGTCTCTAAGGAGTAACTGCCAAAATATTTATAAAAAAGATAGAGAAAGGTATAAAAAAGTTCTTATCATTTATTTCTTTTTCTATTTCAATTCTTATCTTTTTATTTTTGTTTTATTTCAATTATCAACATTTTAGTTTTTTCGTTAGTGAAGAGTGTGGCAGAGTAAGATCAATCCACATGTAATTATAATTATTAAATAAATAAGATATTATAATATTATAAAAGTAATTAAAAAATAGAAAACATATAACAATACTTAAAAATAATAAAAAAATAAAAAAAATGTGATTAACATGTATGATTATTTTTTTTCTTATATATATATATAAATATAAAAATTCGAAAAATAAAAATAGAAAACACTTTAAAAAGGGAAATTAACATAAAAAATAGAGAAAAATAGAAATCCGGTCACTTAAAGGCAAGAGGTAACTAGTGATCACTAGGGAGGTCATAAGACCTTTCAGATTTTAGGTAGCCAAGGGAATAAGTTGCGATCCACTATATTAAGTAAATCATTCGACACTTGAGGCAGTTGTAAGTAGCCATCTTAAGTTAAAAAAAAAAAAAGAAGAAGAAGAAAAAGAAAAGAAAAAAATCTCAATAGTCACCATCATGTTGTGTAACCCGATTGGGCTTTTCAATATTTCTTTTTCTTTTTTTTTTTTTCAATGGCAACCCCACTTAGGTATCCATGGTTGCCTTAATATCGAACAACCTACTTAATAATGTAGGTGATGACCTATTCACTTGGTTGGTTGAAAATTAGCCATCTATGGGTATGCCCTTCAAGAGGGAGCCAATCTATTCTTAAGTGATTAGAATTTTATTTTTTTTAATTTTTTAATTTTCAAATGTTTTTCATATATTTATTAATATATAAATATGTATATTAGTGTATATATATATTATATTACATATATCCTTTTTATGATTTTAAGATTTTTAATTTTTCTATTATTTTTTGAAAATATTTTATTATTTTTTATTTTAACATGTGGACTAATCATGTGCTTTCATGTGTCTTTATTAATGGAAAATTTAATAAAACCTAATGAAAAGACTCATTTAACAAAAATTCAAAATATTAAGGACTAAAATGAAACTTTTAAAAGGTTAAGGATCGAAATAGAAAAAAATGTACACATTAAAGACTTTTTTTCTAAAATATAAAAAAAAAGGTTGATTATAGTTCCTTTAAGATAATATTATAGTTTACACTTCAATTTTATCACTTTTTATAATTATACATCTAAAATTTTAACTTAATTAATTGTACACTATCATGATTTAATTATCATGATTTACACTTCAATTAACTTTAATTCATATAATTAGTTTAATCAACATGATCAGCCAACATAATGGTAGATCAAGACCTTAAGGGGTTTGTTCAAAACTTGTAAGGTCGTAATCGTCCACCTACGACTACTAGTAGGTTTAGTGACCAATGTTTTAAACGGGTTGCAACTTATTATTTTGTAAGGAGGTGGCTACTTATGAGTGGTTACTCGAGTTTATTAAGGTTATGAGCGATCACCTCATGAACTAATCATGTTGATTGCACTAAAAGTATTAATTTGAATTAATCGAGATATAAACCGTAGTAACTACATCTTTAAATTGAATGTATAATTAGAGTAGTTAAAATATTATAAAATACGATAAAATTAAAGTGTAAATTATGATACTCACTCAATTGAAAAAGAAAAAGAAAAATTTGGACCGACATTGTATTTTTCTACGAATAAATAATATATTCGTCATGTTCTTGTTCACCCATGGAGCGAGAAGCATGAGCAAATGCTTTGTGGATAAACCCAGCTCCACTCCCCATAGACATTGAAACTGCCTGGTGCCATTGGAACTGAAACTATCCTGAGCGTCATCCTTCCTCTCCTCCATCAATGTTTCCATAGAAAGACAGAGACATTGTCCCCTAAATTTAATGGAGATGACTACAATTTCCCAAGCCATGCAACTGCATGCCCAAATCCTGAAATCGGGTTTATCTGACCCGAACACCCATACCCAACAAAACCTCTCCAAACTCTTCACCTTCCTAACTCTCTCCCCTAATGGAAACCTCCCTTACGCCCATAGCATTCTCAACTCTCTCTCTACCCCTAACTCTTACTACTTCAACACCCTTATCCGTGCCTACTCTCAGAGCCCTGACCCGACCCACCAATCCAAATCTCTTTCCCTTTTCCTCTCCATGCTCCACCACCCAACCCGTTTGATCCCTAAACCCGACAAGTTCACTTACCCGTTTGTTCTCAAGTCCTGTGCGAAGCTGAACTCCAAAGAGTTAGGGAAACAGCTCCATGGGCTAGTCTTGAAAATGGGCCTCGGGTCGGATAGGTATACTGAGCATGGGTTGATCCATATGTATTCGGTTTGTGGGGATTCTAGCCATGCGTATAAGGTGTTTGAGAAAATGTCTGAGAAAGATGTTGTGTCTTGGACTTGTATGATTGATGGGTTTGTTGAGGACGATTGTACGATGGAGGCTTTGAGGTTGTTTGATAGAATGGTGGGTGATGGGGTTGAGGTTAATGCCGCAACGGTCGTGTCAGTTTTGAGAGCTTGTGCTGACAATGGCGCTTTGGGAATGGGAAAGAGAGTACATGAGATTGCTAGGGAAAAAGAGCTCGATACTGAAAGTAACGTGAGCACCGGTCTCATCGATATGTATACGAAATGTGGATCTTTAGATGATGCAAGGCGAGTTTTCGATGAGGTTGTTGTGAAGGATGTTTTCATTTGGACTTCTATGATCTCGGGGTTAGCAAGTCATGGCCAGTGCAAGGAGGCTGTTGAGGCTTTCAATGAGATGAGGAAGTCGAAGGTGAGACCAGATGAGAAGACAATAACTGCCGTTTTATCAGCATGCAGAAATGTAGGCTGGGTCAGTGAAGGTCTTTGGTACTTCGAGAATATGAGAAAGA
The DNA here is from genome assembly GCA_024138015.1 of Lumnitzera littorea. NCBI lineage: Eukaryota > Viridiplantae > Streptophyta > Magnoliopsida > Myrtales > Combretaceae > Lumnitzera > Lumnitzera littorea. Next base: position 12,612,589 of record JAMXBB010000001.1, on the reverse strand, counting down.
AACATGAAGTGAGACCAACGATTGTACACTATGGATGTATAGTTGATCTTTTGGCTAGAGCAGGGCAATTAGAAGAGGCCGAGGAGTTTATTAGGAAAATGCCGATGGAACCTGATCCTGTAATGTGGAGAACCTTGATTTGGGCTTGTAGAGTTCATGGAGATAACGATAGGAGTGAGCGTTTAATGAAACATCTCGAGCTCATAAAGATGGATCCAAATGATTGTGGAAGTTATGTACTGGTAAGCAATGTCTATGCATCGGCAGGAAAGTGGAGAGACAAGGCGAAAGTGAGACGGTTGATGAATCTAAAAGGAATCAAGAAACCACCAGGGTCTAGTAAGATTGAGGTTAATGGTGTAATCGATGAATTCACAGCAGGAGACTCCAGTCATGCTGAGGCAGAAGCAATATACGAAAAGTTGGACGAGATAGGAGAGAAGTTGGCGGAAGAAGGATATCGGCCTAAGCTTTCTGAAGTATTGCTTGAAATAGATGATCAGGAAAGAGCAAATCAGTTGCAGCATCATAGTGAAAAGCTTGCTGTTGCCTTTGGACTGACAAAGACAGATCCAGGTTCAGAAATCAGGATTGTGAAGAACCTGAGATCCTGTGAGGACTGCCATGCTGTCATGAAACTGCTGTCAAAGATTTATCAGAGAGATATAATCATAAGGGATCGGATACGGTTTCACTATTTTAAGGATGGGGAGTGTTCTTGTGGGGATCATTGGTGATTTGTCTCTTTTTTTTGCCTAATGATTTTCAATGGAGGAAGAGGTGGGATTTGGTTGATTTCATTTTGGAGGCCAGCTATAATGATCTGAAGGAAGGAGTCAAATCTGGTTGATTCTATTTAGAAATACCATTACGTTATAGTTATAATTATGATTATTAAAATCGTAAATCGTAAATCAAAAATAAGTTTTTACGAGTTTATAATTTTATAATATATATTTTAATTAAAATAAATATAAAATTATCTATATATAAACTTTCAGTAAAATTACGAATTTTTATGATTCTATAAATTTACGATTTTATACGATTCTATTGATTTTATATATTCAAATAAATAGTAAAAATAAAATTATGAATTTGATAACTAAATAGCTCTAGCCATTAACAATGAGGACAATAAGATTTAGGATATTTACATTGTGATTGCTTTATTTGATTTTGTGCTGAAGATGCAGAGCATGAAAATGTGGCAGGCAGGAACATTCAGGAAGAGTTTTAGATTTTCTTTCACTCGGCTCATTAAATAATTGTAAAATTTGTTGCAGATGGAATATCTAAGATATTAAATTTGGGTATAATAAATTTAACACAAGGAACAAATTTATATTGACATGATAAATTCTCCAAAATTTTTAGGATTCTCCCGTTATCAATGCTATGTTGATAATTTATTTTTAAGCATAGATAGTTGGAAAATTAATTATTCATCCAATAAATAATCCTTCATGATTAGATTAGGTTGTAGAAAGTGTTCAATTGATAATGCCAGAAAATTGTAGATATATATAAAGTTCGATTTTGATTTTCGAGGGAAGTTAACACAAAATCTCTCCAGCTCGGGTCCTTGATTTCCAAAACTTACACATGTAAATATAAGCTTTTCTGGTGTTTCCGTATGGCCGAGACTTTAGGCATTGTAGTTTTTTTGTTTTTTTTTTTCTTTTTCTTTTCCTTTTTCAGATATGAAAGGTATATATATTAATACTAGCAAATCTTATGTCCACAGCGTGTGTGCAAACATTAGGCTAATATTAAAAATAATATAGAGAAAATTATAGTATGTTATGTAACTGATAGAAATGTGGAAGTCATAGTAATGGAGTGCGGGGACGATGCAATTAGATTGATTTGAAAAGATGTAATGCTTATTTACGTTCTATAAACTTAATTAAAATATTAAAATGTTTAGATGATATAATTATGGGGGATATTAATAATAATTTGGTACGAGAGAATGGTTTGAAATAAAATGATTATAATAAGATGGGATGAGATAGAAAGAAATGTAATATAATTGAAATCAGAATTATAAATCTATTTCTATATTTAAAAATATCTAAAGAATAAAATGAAATCAAATGTGTACATAATAATATTCGTTAAAAATACCCTTTATAATTTGAAGGTTAAATAAATAATTTTAGTTAATATTAATTAATAAGAGGAAATAAAATTGTAATTCTATTTTTTCAAAGGTGAAATTGATTTTCTTCTTAAAATCGGAATAACCAATTGTATAAATCGTAATTTTACCTTTAAAATGTACAATCAAACATATAAAAAGATTTCGTGTATTAAATGTGATATAAAAATAGATTTTCTTCGACAAGTAAAAATTATAAAGTACGGGTTGGGCTATATACATTATGATAGTGCAAACTGATCGAGCAGTCAAAAGAAAACATAAAAAGTATAGGCCCTCATGGGGGGATGGAGGGGGAAACAATGGGTGCATTTATTGGTTCCTCCTATTTTATGCATGCTAGAAAGCTTGTGCAGGTAATTCGTTTCAAGAAACATGGTGTAGATTGTCATGCTTTCAAAACACTACGTGATGGGTTAAATGAAATAGTTTGTGGTAAACCTGGACTATAATGATGAGTCTAGCTCAACAACAATGGAGTTGAATTTTACGTTTTGTATTTGGTGAGTAGACATTACCAGTGAGTTAATTTTCCCCAGTTTCTCGCAAATCTGAATATCTAGATTCTGTAGGCATCTCTTGCTAAACCCTCTATAATAAATTTATTAACTTTATCAATAGGTACATTTTGTGATAATACTACACTGTATATTAAACAATTTATAGACACGTAATATATTACATAATAAATATAATAATCCACGTCATATTTATAAGTTTAAACTTTTAAATAAGATGGTTGTAATACTTAACATAATATCAAATCAAAATATTTGAGTTCAAACGTTTGTATTGTCAATCACCCCTATTAAATTAAGTTGTTTACTGATTAGATCTCAATCAAAGTTTAACCCATAAGTAATAAAAATTATTGCATAATAAATATAATAATTTAAACTATATTTATAAGCTTAATATTTTAGTTAAAAAGAATAGAATACTACTTACAAATACCGTTAGTGTAAAAACAAGCGTTTTCAAAACCAAGTTAATCCATATAATTTAACTTGATGGAATTTCGGTTTAATTTTCAATTAAATCTGTTTTTTTTTTTACTTAATTTTTGATTCTTTTACATGTCTAGATGAATTATCCAGCCCTTGATCAAACTGATGAAAACTAATAATCTTTTACAAATAAATCAATCGTTTTTATTAATATGTATATATTTTAAATGAAGATCTGCTCACGTCATGGGTCTTAACTAGTTATATATTTTATAAGGTTAGAAGCGGTTTGTTAATCGTCTGTCGTTGCTTTATCAATCTTTCAAAATGAAAATAACTTCCACGTGTCACTCATGCACAGCCTGTCGTTGCCACGGCTGCTTTTTTTTTTTTTACCTTGCACATCCGTTCTGTTCTCTCTCTCATGGATTATTATACTTAGCGAGGATCCAGATGCTTTTTCTCTCTTTTGGGCTTTGAAGAATTTTTTTGTCTAGGTGATTATCCTTCCGTGGCATTCAAATGAAAGCGCACTTTCCTTCTGTATCCTCCTTTTGATCCTCAAAAGGTATATTTCGTAGTTTCCCACAAATGGAATAAGTGTTATACTCCTTGTGCATCGTTTGCTAACCACTCTCTTGCCTTGAATAGTTGCGTTTTTTGACTTGACTGGAGTATTTGAGTAATTTGGTGGTTGTCTTTAAATCCTTGTTTCTCAACTATTGTTCTTTCAGGTGACTTTCTTCTTATAAAAGACGTTTCTCAAAGGATTTTTAAAGTTTTTAGATATAATCTTCTATAATATTAAGGAAGAATTGTGAATAGTGGCGGTAGAGGTAGATGGATGATAGTACCTTAGAAATTGTCGATGGAAATTCAGGGTAAGGTAGTCTTTGGCTCATAAATTTTAAGCTACTGAACTGAACAAAATATTCATATCATGTTTGGTTTGCAATTGGACAAAAAGCTCCTTTAAGAAACAGGTCAAAAAATTTTATTCCATCTGATTGGTGATAGAAAATCTTATTATCAGACAAAACAAAAGGTGTGCACAAAATGCAGCAGAATTGTACAATTTGTCTTGGCAACCAAATATTATCTATGTAGGAAATCAGTGTCCCTTTTTTTCATTAATATTTCTCATAGTAAATAACCATTGCTACTGGCCTTTGGTGCCATCGTTGCTGCCCATTATCCACCATCAGAATTTAGAACTAATGGCAAGTGTTCTAGATAGTTACGGTCAAATTGACAAATCGGTTATAACAAAGACTAAGAAAAGTTTTGAGAACTTTTTCAATGAAACAGAAATGCACCCTTATTGTTGACCTTGCTCTATTGTTAGAAATATTTCAGCCAGATAAGGGTGGTGCTAATTTCCTGCGGTTCCTCAATCATGAACCCCTTTCGGGTGCTGCTTAAGGAATTCATGTTGAGTTGTCTTCAGCAATCACATTTTGAACGCCAAGGATTAAAGATGCGATTCATGGACTATTAAATTACTAATGAAATTCAGTCCTAGAGGAATATGATGCAATAGTACTCTGCAAGGAGAGCAATACTATCTTGTTTGTCTAACTGAATATCGTACATGATTGTTCATATCGTCCCATCATTTATGTCCTTTGAAAGAAAATATATCCTTTGATTTCATGTTTTTCATGTATATTTGAGGGTCTGGAAGCAGCATTTTAGGTTTACGAGGTAGTTTGTTTGGTAAATTTGCAAATTAACAATCTGCAAAGCATTGATAGAAAATGCCAAAATTTTGTTATTCTACATTTTATCATTCTGCAGGCTGGAAAACAGGGCTGGCATGAGTTTAGTTAGATGCCATTTTCATGAAGCAAATGCATACTACGAATATTCGCACAACTTTTGGGCATTGCTTGGATCTATGATTGCGGTTTTAACATATCTCTGGGTAATGTCTTCATGAAAAGGCTACTGAATGTGGAATGCAAATTTTAAATATGTGATAATTAGTTAAGAAGTCATCGTGTTTACTTATTTAGTTCTTATATGATCATGTCACTGATTATGCTTGGGAAGATAAAAGTTGCTGCCCTGTAACTCACCATCCTCGTAAAAAGTTGGAATCCTGTCACTTGCAGGAGTAATTACCATCGCATTTTACATTTGTTCTTTGTTGTGCAAGACAGTGATTCCCAGTTTCATTATGGCCATATGCCGATTGTGTGTATCACGTTTTCTTATCATACTCGAAGCTCCATTTGGTGCTTGTAGTGTCTCCATTCCATTTACCAACTCTATCCAATCAGATTCTTCATTAGCAATACTAGTCGAAATTCATAAAACTTGATACGATTTACTTGTTGCGGATGGAAGAATATTCTTATAATTACTTTTCAAAGAGAAATTTTACCTAAATGTAGATTTCTGATTTATTTATTTTAATTTTTCATTTTCAACGGTAATAAGAAGTATCCGTACTTCTTGTGGCATATTAGGACCGAATGATGTTTTGTGCCTTTGCAGGATTCATGATTTTCAGTTAACTATTTGTTGTCTCAGAGGCAGTAATGTCAGAACTAGTATCTACATTTGCATCTTTGGCAACGAAGCCTTTCTTCCTTTCCAAGCTAGTATTTCTGTTTGGACTGAGGACTACTGTCATTATCCTTTACACATGGATGGAGATAATAAAGGCTGCAATCTTGTTACATCTGAACATATTCTCGAAGTTTATATTATGGACAATTGCTCTGATATCTCTTCCCTTCCGACTTCTAACTGCCATACATAGGGAAAGGCAGGTTTGTCTTCCACAACATTATTCCTGTCCATTTTTATCCTTGATTTTCCTGGAGCAGTTTGCTCAACTTCTATTCATTTTTTTTTTTTTTTTTTTTGCCTTCTCCAGCTTTGTTTGTTGATATTTCTAGATTATCATATGCGAAACTCACCATCTAAAATCAACATACAGAAAACTTGTGTTTTGAGGTTTTGCATCAACATGAAAAAGGATGAATCTATTTTATACTTCATATGACACGTAAATACACTTCTTATGTCTATACAAAGATGCAAATGACTATGGTATAAAATTCCTCTTAGGGCATCAGGGGACTAGTGTAGTAGTCCACCATTATTTACTAGAGAGACAAGAACAATAACAATCTTATATTTTAGTTGAGTTAAATATGTTGATTGAGATAGAGTCATGTTCAATTTCATTCAATTTTTCTACACAATATAAAGTATTTGCATTAGGTAAAATTTTAGGCCTAAGACATTTACATCATAATTTGATCAGACCTATCAAATTTATAGTAAACAGATTAAGTTTAAGTATCACTTTAATTATTAATACTCAATAGATCTCTATTGTCTAACTTATAAATTTAAGTTTGAGAATTTAAAGAATTTAAAACTAATTATAGCACTTACTAAATTAACAATTAATTAAGAATTATTTAAGAATTTAACAAGAAAGCAATTAAAATATAAACTATTTCAAAATTCACAAATTGTATTTAGATCTTTTCTTCCCTTAAACCTGATTTCCTTCAAATATAATTTAATTTATTTTTTAATCTTTCTTAACCAAGATAATTCTCTACTAAAGTTAATCACTTTTTCAAATTAATTAACTCTAATTTTAAAATTACTTATTAGAATCTTTTTTTAATAACATAACCTAAGATCACATTATTATATAACGAATTCTCTATACTATAATTCAAAATTCCAAAAGGATTTTACAAATTATTTCTAATCTTACAATAATACTCATCAACTATGCCTAGATCTAATCTTATAAGAAATCTCTTGATTCATTTATAAGAAATCAAATTCTATATTATTACTTGTGGAAATAACAATCTAAATTATAAAGCATACATAATTGAGTTAAGAAAAGACTAAAGAATTAAATTAATCAAATAATAATCATATCACATGAGTAGGTTAACTTAAACCTAGATACCAAAGATCTATTCTTTATATATCATGAAATAAGAATCTACAATCAAAGTATAGAAAGAATTAGAAGTAGAAATCATGAAATCCACAAAAAAATTGAATCCCGAAATCTTCTTTTTACCTTACTTTCTTGAATGTTCTTAGTTTGAAAAACTTTCAAAAAGTCATGCTAAAGTTCTCTCTAAAAAAACTCTAGTAAGACTTTATATAGAAAGTGAAAAAATTAGGTTGGTTGAAAAAGACACAACCAATGACATAACTGTACTCCTTAGTTGTGTCCTTAACTATAATTCACGTTTGCTTCTCTCTGTCTTTTTTATTTTTTCAAAAATAAGAATAACATGACCGAATATATGGTTATGTTTGGTCATATACTAGACTGTGATATTTGAAAATAAACTCCAAATTTACTTAGAAATAACACAGTCATATCATTTCGTTGTATCGATTTTCAAACATTCATATCTTATTCATTTTAGTTTCGATTTGAGCGAAATTTATTTCTATTTTTTCATTTTTTCACTTAGATCATTTAAAAATCTAGAAAATAAAATTTTACTCAATTAAGTATCATTATTTAAAAAAAAAACTCAAATTTCAACAAAAAATTATGAAAAATCACCATGTAAAATATAATCAATTTAAAGCTTATCAAGTATCTTCCAAATATAAAATACCCTGACTTTCCCTTATTAGTTCCAAGACTATGTTCTCTTGGCTTTCATTTGTCTTCTTAATTGTCTAGAGAATTATTGGATCTAGAATTGCTTCTTGTAAAATGCAGTTGTTTGCCTGCATCTATACCTCTAAAGAAACTTTTTCAAAATTTGATGAAACTCCTCATTGAAGTGATTCTATTTAGTTAGTTTTTGAAAAATTAAAGGAAAAAAAAAAAGGAAAAACCATCTCAATGGTATAAAAATGATTAAACTACCATGTTATTGAATAATATAGAATTACAAAGTGTAATTACAAGATTTTTTTATAAGCTAACATAAACAAAAGTAACCTTAAAGATACAATGAAAAGGCTAAAATATCCTCATGTAAAAATACTTTACAAATATATAAATACATATACAATGGATGCTCCCTCAATCTCAAGTTGTAAAATTCAGTGTAAGATTGGAGTGATGATCAAGCAAGGCAAATGTAGAAAGACTTTTGATGAAGATGTTGGCCCACTAATAACATATAGGAACGTAACAAACTAAAACCTAACTAGTGGTAACCATTTCTCTAATGAAGTGAAAGTCGTTGTCTACATGCTTGGTGCGATCATGTTAAACAGTATTTGTTGATAGATAGAACAAACTAAGATTTTCACAACATAAAATAATGGGTCACTAAGTAAGCTAATACAAAACCTAATGTAACTCTAAAGATACAAGGAAAAGCCTTAAATATCCCTATATAGAGGTACTATACAAATATAATAATAAATGGTAAGGGATGCTACATTTTCTCCATGTTCATTTAAATTGGTAAGCCATATAATTTCAGCCATAACATATCTATACGCTTCCAATAGTGTTTGTTTAACTTATTCTATGAAGTCGGTGAGCATGATGCTCAATGTTAAAGCCAGTTTGCACAATCAGACATGAAGTTCTAACTTTGTGTATTGATTTAGTATCTTGTGAACCATGTAGCTATAGTAGGTTTGTTCTTATTAGGCCGCACAAGCCAATAGAGAAAAAGAGCTCGCGTGAGTTAGGAATAACACATATTGAATTGGAACGATTTATTGTCCAATTTGGGAGTTTGAGACATGTGGGCAAATGGTGCTACAACTGCTGATCTCATCTTGAAAGATAGTGAAGGGACAACATAGATTGGGACTTGTAATCTATGTTTAGCCCACCTGTAGTTGTATTTTGACTTGCTCTTCTTAGAAACAAGTCAAGAGATTGAGTTAGCATTAGGAACCATAATGGAGGATATAGTGGAAACTCTATAGTGGGGGTTGTATGAGATTATTGCAGTTTGAGTTAAAAATTTGAATCTTAAAATGCATAAACGATCAAGATTAAAGTATACTATGGAGAATAGTAGCCAGACGGCTTCCACTAGGTTGACTGATAAAGCCTAAAATGCCCAATTACAGGTGATGATTGATGAGTATTAAGTATATTAGTTTGTGTATAGAGGTAGAATAGTCTTTTCACCTTCCATAGGAATTAGGATTGCATATGCCGGTCACACTTCATTTAAACATATTGTTATTGTCGTGTTTTGGGGTTACCATATTAATATATTCTTGTCAATTTTATTTTATTTTTTGTTTGTTGGGAGATAGAGGGATGGAATGTAGCTGCTCAAAATTTTGCAGGCCTCTAACATATGTTTATTGAAAGAACACTGAGGTGTGTAACCCTATTCTTTGAAATATTAGTTTCAGATGTGTCATCTGACCTCATTATTTATTTATTTTTTCTTTTAGCAGTAGCTTTCTAATTTAATAATCTACTGAAATTAGTAATCTACATTCTTCCTGGTTGCTTCAAATATAATAATTTTTCTCACATATCTTCTGCAAAGTAAAATAGTACTACAATCCGTTTTGTGTTGTAACTTCTTGGCAAAAAATTACTGACATATTTATAGTTTGTTAATGCCTGGATTCTTGTCAACGTTTGCTGTATAGAGAGTTACATTATTCCTGTTTTGCAGCTAGAAAAGCATATACATGATACACGAATAGAATTGGAGATGGTCTTCTGGGACCTTAAGGAATTCGAGGATCGATATCAGAAAGTAGTAAAAGAGCACAAAATGCTAGCGATGATGCTGTCAGAACTTGAAGGTGAACATGAGAAAATGCTTGATAAGCTTGAACAGGTTGAAGATGAGGTACTATATCTTTTCCTTCGGTGGGTCATTTCCAAACTGTGTTGCCATTATGATATCCAAAGAAAATGGCAAACTAAAACATCAATACTTCCTTACTATTAAAACCCCTACGTGCTTCCTGCTCATTTGGTTCAAATCTCTTCCTCCTATCTATGAATTCAAATAACACAATTTATCCTTGACGTTTGCCCATAGTTAGGAAAACTAAAGATGGAAAATGCTCGGCTCAGGGAGATCAGTGGAAAGGAACCCTGGGACTTCAAAGATCAAGACAGCATTAGAAAGGGCCAGGACATCAAGACAGGTGACATCTCAAGCATTTTTCCTGGGCTGCATCCTTTAAAGTCAGATCACTATAGTACTGTCGAATTCCTCCAATACCTTGTCACTTGCAAAGACGGATTGGACACTGATGCGAAAAGTTTAGACAGGTTGCTGAATCTTTTAAGCAGCTCAACTTCTGACTCCCTAGATGTACTGCAAAATGTGGAACACCGAGTGGCCCTTGACGCGCAGAGGGAAATTGCGGTAAAACGCAGTCTGTTCAGTTCCATATTGTCCTTTTCTGTAGGAATTATCATCTGGGAAGCAAAAGATCCTTGTATGCCTCTAGTAGTGGCTCTTTTCACCGTTGTCGGGATGTCATTGACAAGTGTGGTTCAGTTCTTCTCCACTATCAGGAATAAACCGGCTTCTGATGCTGTTGCTCTATTAAGCCTGAACTGGTTTGTACTTGGCATGCTTACTTATCCAACTCTGCCAATAGTTGCCCGAATGTTGGCTCCAATGACCATGACCACCATGGACTGGATGATGAGATGGCTTGGCTTTTCCCCAACTAGTTAGTAAATACATCTTTGGGCACTGGGGATTCTTGTTTGAGCATTATACGTATGTGGCATGTCATAGGTTTTGCAACTTGTGTTTTTTATGTTTGTTTGTGTTAGGTTTGTATAGTAAGATCCGCGTTGGTGTCTACTGATCTTGTTCCTTGAAACTCATCGCGCTCTAATTAACAATTGCTTACACCATAAAGGGATTAACTTGTAGACTTGAAGATTATAATATGTTTCGTTATAATAAATTTCATGTTCCTACTTTTTGTAATACTAATTAAGAGTATCCCCATCTATAAGAATTTTAGATTATAATGTGTTTCGTTATCACAAATTTTATGTTCTTACTTTCTGTAATACTAATTAAGGGTATCCCCATCTATAAGAATTCTATATAAAATTCGTAAATATAATATCAATAATTTAAAGTTTTCTTTTTCTTAAAAACCTTTTCATTTCATCCTTGAGGTTTTTAAATAAAAGTTTTTTAACAATTTTTAATAGAAACAACACTTAAAAATAAAAAATAAAAAAAGAAAAAGACAAAGAAAATGGCACCTAAAACCTCAAAAAAGTGTCTCTAATGAGGTCCTTTACCTTTTGGAAATAAAAACAACATTAAAAAATAAAAATAAAAATAAAATAGTACCTAGAACTCAAAAGGCGTAAGAACCCAATTCTAATAAGGCCCTTCACTTCCTGAAACTCACATCAAGAAATGGCACCTAGAACACAAATTATAAGAATCCGACTCTAATGAAATCCTTTACTTTTTACAACCCTTGTCAAGAAGCATCAATGAGATTTGATGCTATAGAGATATCATGGCATATAGAATTCACTTGGTCCAAAAGTCAGTTTCTGGGCAACGTTTGAAAATTCATTGGAAAGGGATTGTATCTCGACATCAGCAAGATGGAACGGCTACCAACCTCCTCGGAGTCCCCACTATATCTCCAGTTTCGATGTTTGTAGGAATTGAGGATGAAGATTACGCATTTGTCTTATTAATTAGATATACCTCGTAGTCAGCATGACATGACGGACCGTGACCATGGTTGATTATTAATGTATAATATATCATTATAAAGGAAAAAAAATTATATTTTCATTAATTAATGGAGGGCAGAATAAAAAAAGGGGGGGTTGCGGTGGGGGTGGGGTGGTGTGGGGCAACTCTCTCCATAGGAGTTATTCCATATAAAAAAGCGGTTACACATGAGATTTTGATGACAAATTTGTTCAGATTCTTATGGACCATACTAGTTGATGAGATGATTGTACTCATGGATGAGAGTCGGCCTGTTGATCTCAGCTATAATTAACTTTCATTAGGAGTTTCACAACAAAACCAGACACTAGATGCCATTCCAGTGTGATCAATCCGTTCCTCATGGATCTTTGAAAAACATCCGGATTTAATAAATCGCAGGAAGGAGGATAGATTATTGATGGCATGGAACACGCTGGGATACTACAGTATATTTGTGTTTTATCTTTTACAGGTATATACTTGATTGAGGAGGAGATGGCAGCCATTCAATTTTCAAGATTTAGGTTGAATCTTCTCTACGTGAGAGGGAATAATAGGAATCAAGGTCCCTAGAATTAATTTAAATGTCCAAATAAGGAGAAATCAAGCTAGGAAGGATTGGTTTCGAGAATTGAAGAAGTTTGCTATTGAAAGATTGGACCAGAATTGTGTAAAACGAAAAGTCTCAACTCTTTTCAAAAGGTCGAGAGTATTCTTCTTTCAGAGCTAGAAGACGTATTCCCTAGAGCGAATTGTTAGGATTCGTTAATAATGCTTTAGACTCTTTTATAGTGATGTGACCAAAATTTTGCTTATTTTGTTTATTTATTATTTTATGTCCTATTTTTCGTTTTATGACTTTTTTACCCGTATTCACTTCACATATCATGAGTAGGGTTTTATTTTCATTGTATATAACAAGCTTAACATTATTGCAAACATTTCTTTTTAAGAATATATTTTATGAGATGGATTTCTCATAAACTTTATTGTTGTTCTTATTAATCAATTGTATTGATTACTAGAAACACTGTTCTTATTGATCTTTCGCAATATTATAGTAAGTACTCTTTATTTGTCATTTTCTATTTCCAATTTCAAATTTTTTTTTTCATAATTTTCATGGCGTTTCTGCATTTTTTTTTTTTTTTATGTTTTAACCTAAAATCCGAACTAGACTAATAACTAAAAAGAAGGAAAAAAGATGAGTAATCCACATAACACTAAAATAAAATTTGAAAAGAAAGAATTTGATACACATATTTTGGCGTGGAACCAAACAGCCAAGTTAGAAAAAATTAAGTATAAATCTACTGGTGTAATAGCATATTCACAGTTACTCTCCCAAAATCCCATAACTACCGATCAATAGGTTCTTAGGTTCATCCCTGGCTCTGTTGCTCTCCAATATGACATGATAGCATCTTTTATAGTTATAAAGCTCAACCCTAAACAGAGGAAAGTAACTTAGACAACATGGAACGTGAAAAATAGGAAACACAACATTATTGGATGCCAAACAAGGTTGATCGACAACCTGCCTTTTTTCAATCATCCTCACTTTTGGTTCATCGAATTAGCTTATTGATCAACCAAAAGTCATGATCGAACTTTGATTCTTCATCCATTTTACGCTCTCGTGTTTACACGCTCGAAATCTAAATTTAGGTGAAAATTCAACACTCTAACGTATGACTTGTATTTATAGTTAGTAAATATAAAAACATGTATAAAGAGGTGGAATGGATGTTGTTGAGCATCTTAAAGTGTTTTACAAATAAGCATGTGAAAGCAGCAATCGATGAAAAACTTTGAATGTAGAATACATCCGCGCCCGCTCCCCTCCCCCCATATTGAGATCCCTTTGACCTTTTCGCATGCGTGGCAAAAAAAAAAGAAAAAAAGAAAAAGGTAAAAACGCATCATGGAGCAAAGTAACATCACCCTTTTCAAAAGTCACAGCATGCTTTTCATTATGGATCCACCTTTTTGACAAATAAGCACTAAAGACAATGACCAGACTGACTAAATATATGAAACGCCGAAGTAAAAAAGGACCATAATTACATTACTTTTTCTAAATACAGAAGAAAATGACTTTCTGGGACCGTGTAGAAAGGCATATCGAAAACAGATGTTAGACATTGACTAAAAAAGAATCGATTCTCACACTTTCTTCCCACGATAGAAATGCTTCGAGAGAAAGCCAACGCAAGAACTTGGACAACAAGAAAGGCCAGAACGCGTGAAGGGAAAAAAAGTATAGGAAATTTGTCCTTGGTTTTTCCTCCTGGAAACATTGAACATCAATAATTTTAACCAGGAAGTTGGTGCAAAGGAGTTTTTCTTCCTTTTTCGTCCCCAAATCCCTATCTCTTCTCATTGTTCTTTTATCCCAAAGTGGAGAAGGATCCATTTGTCGCCCAATGAGCGCAGTAAAAGTTAGATAAATGCACCATCTGGATTAGAGGAGACATACATATATTCCAAGACAAGAGTTCCGCTTATATGCTTCTTTTATTTTTTTTGGCTTAGAAAGAATCCTATTCTGTCGGAATAGCCTTATGTACTTTCCTGAAATAAAAAGAATTTGATAGAATAATTTCTCGCAATCTTATCTTTTATGTATCACCCCATAATATTTAGCACTACCTATTATTTTTTATGCTAATGCCACCACCACTAGCATCATGTCACCATTATTATTTTCACACTATTACCATCGCTACTACCATCACTACTACTACTAATCTCACAAATACATCATGACCACCACACCCAACCCAACCGATAACCCCACCAATACATCATGACCACCACACCCAACACCACCCCATCTCTATCGAACAAGATAATAAGAATCTTTTCCATCTACTGAATTGATCAAATAATATATGAGTAATCCAACAAGAAATACCGTCCACCACACGGATTATTATAAGGTATTCAACTCACTCAAACTGGCAATTACCTTCTAAGATTTAGGAAGGGGATTCAAAACTTCATAAGAATTCAGGCCAAGTTTTGAAATTTAGAAAAAAATCCAAAGAGAAATTTGAAAATGATAAGTAAACAAATAATATATATATATATACACACAAACACACCCTCTCTGAATGGATATAAAGCCAAAGCTATTGAAATTTTTCGTTATTGATTCCTGATGTTCAATAAATCCTTGTTCTACGAAATAGAATTTCAAAAATGTACGGGAAAAAAAAAGTTTCGGAAATGAACCATGAAAATAAAAACTTTGATCCTTCCAGATCAGCTGATCAGTCCTGTTGCGAGCGTTCATCCTCCCTCTGTCAGGCTCTCGTTTCACTCACTTGTTTCCAGCCTCTGCCAACAACGTGAATCCTCCGATACTACTGTTCATTGGACAGGGTACTGTCGTTCAAACCTACCATGGCTGATGGTCATAGACGATGATTATAAATCAGCTTGTGTTGGAGAGTTGTGGTCGTTGATTGTCTTCCACTAATGTTGCTATCATCCTGATTTCCGTTGTTACAGCGCTATAGGCAGGTCGGGTGAAGTTGGTTAGCTGATTTTAAAAACCCTTTTGGGGGCAGATTCCGATTAGGGTAAATCCATATAGGGTTTTAGGACATCCCTAAATCCAAGCCCTTGGAATTAGATTGGTCCAAAAGTTTGGTCTTAAAAATGGCAAGCCAAAGATGTCCGATACACTTGTCCTTTATACGACCATTCCTTTTCAGAAATATAGGTCTTCCCATCTGCCAATCTATAGCGTACAAATTCACATACAAGAAATCTTGCAAGTACGACTGAAAGCATTTATAGCAACCGCACGGTAGGAATTTGGAGGGTTCTATTTAAACATCCACCTCGCTGCTCTTTTATGTTATAAATGCAAATCCTAATTTGGTGTGGAAACAAAACTAACCCAATGAATCCATTAACTGCTACGGTACATAAAAATTTTTCCAACAGTATCTGCTAGCTCGTCTAATAAGAGAAAGGACTAAGGAGTAAATCTCCCACTGTAAAATTCAATTCTATCACATAGTATATGCTTCCTCTCCTCCGCTGGCCGCCCACAGAAAGTACACGGAGATGGCCTATTACTTGGCCTCTCATGTTAGGGCTGGGGGCATCAGATCTAAAGTTCTTTTGCAAAAGTGATTGACCGGTCCATAGTGTATAAATATCTACCTCTGTAGTTCTTTAAACAATCCCATCATATGCAGTGCCATGAAATTAAAGAAGCTAGATGCACCTTTCCTATATGTCGACTTATGGTCGAGCATGAAGTATTTCCCCTTGTTATCATACTTGTAGTACCTTTAGTCCTAGCTTTTAGCACTAAAACGTGGGTTAAGAACCTTTACATGGAGATCCTAAACGATAATCATGCCTATTTATGAGGAAACGGTGATTGTCGGAGAACAGGCTCCTCTTTTTTCCTTTTACTTTTTTTCCTCGCCCTTTTTAGATCTGCCATTATTAGAGCTTTAGCCGTTGCTTTCACGCACAGCTAACACATACCCTGCCGTTGCTTTTTGCTATAGCCTTCAATTCCCAATAGTTGGATTTTTCTAACGGCAATATCACATAACAGTTGCAAACAACCTGCAATTTTCCTTTATTTTATTTTATTAATAATATTTTCTAATGATAACAAATTAAAAATAAAAATTTTTGGTGTTCATGTTTTGTTTAATTTGCCATTGATTATCACAAAACTATTATTGAAAAAATAATGAATGCAATTTAAATATAAATAATAACATGAAACCGATAAAAACTTTTAAGAAATGTTAAAGAACTCTCCTAAAAAAAATTTTTAAATAAAGTTAAAAGATTCTAAGGACAACAGCTTCTTAAGATGCTGATAGGGCATTGCTTAAGATAAAAAATGCTCTTACAATGCATATGGTGTATAAAATTTTGTCATATTAAAAATATACTTGTTGCATTTTCTAATATATAGAAAGGAATTTTAAATACTGCGGGCAACAACTAATGGACAAGGCATTTGTTAGGAGGGTTACAAGATGGATCTTTTACTTTATAATAATGTACCTTCTTTTTAATGGAATGTATAAATTAACTTCAATAAATATGAACCACAGTATTTTATATATTGATTTTCCTCCTTAATTAGGCAAAAGTCAGCAGGGCATCTAAGATACTTATTGACAAAACCAATTCTGGCCTTCCCTTAGATGTATCCCTGTCTATTATTGCACCAGACAAAACCTTTTACCACAGAAAACACTTAGAGAGAGATCCAGCTTCAGTTTCTTCAAACCTTACAGAAAGTAACTATGAATCTTAGGGCTAATAAGTTGTACGAGCTATTGCATAAGGGTGCAAGTCACAGACACACCTTCATCTTCAGGATGAAAAATGGAGGATATGCAACTCAAGCCACACCATATTAACACAACATGGTAAAAGCTGGTGCACCTATAAAGAAAAAATGCTAAACTTATGCAACAGTCATGCTTATTTTCTCAGCTAATTCAAGGGCCTATTCTTTTGGATAGGTCCACAAACCTGCACAAGCTTTCCTACCTACACTAATACAAGCATTTCAAAACAATTTTTCTATGTTCAGAAACACCAGTAGGTCTTTCACAATAACAGCACTCAAGTCTAAATCTTACACCCATTATAATGGATATATGTATCCATATATCCTTACTAACCATGTATAACAATAGGAAATAACCGCAAATGTGTTGCAAAAGAACTAAGCTCGCTTTACATATGCACCACTAAATGTGAGTTTAGCACATTATTAAAACATAAACATACTGCAGAACACAAACTAAACATGTAAACTATACCTTAAGATCTAAAAGATCAGTGCAGAGGAAGAGGAAAAGCTGCAGCAGTGGCCATCCTTTCTATGTTGTTGCTGACACTCTGGGTTTGCATCCTCTGCTTTTGGCAAAATTCTCAGAATAAAAACTGCAATTCTACATAGTTTCAATAGGGAAGCAACTTTAATGAGGCCACATATCCATTGACTTTACAAGTTGGTTCCTTGCAGACAGCTAATAAACACAAGCAAGACTTAAATGGGTGCAAGGTAATCAAAGGGTGATGTATATGTTGAAAAGAGAAAGAATCCAGCATATATCTAATGCCCATGTTGTTTCATCCCCATAACCAAAGACAACCAACTACCCTCACAAAGATTGAAGCTTGAATTTGACTAGTCATGTTATTGGAACCTATTTACATACTAAAAGAAAAATGGCTGTACTGATTGATACAACACATTCTAAAAATTCACAAAAAGTTGCTCGGCAGTCAGCACGCATAAAATGTTAAAGGTGATAGAAATGGAAACTTTATGCTCCTAACATGGAGCATAACGAACCATTAATGCACAATGCAGATATTCTTCCACCAGGAAAACCTCACCCAACATTCCCTAAAAGAAACTGCGGACTAGGACTTTTAACAAAATGTGGGAACTTTCCTCTTTCAAATACTCAAGCTTTAATCCACAACAATTATATTCCAAAGGTTTGGCCTTCAACAGAGCCTGGGTAACAAATACAACCCTCAATCAGAATTACATTGACCATAAACTACTCGAGCTGCTTTTAAAATCTAATGGATTCAATTGAGGATCCAAATCAACAATACCTCAATAAGTTAATTTCCCTGTACCCACCATTTATGCAAAGATATTTATTTGTCATAACTGTCATCTCAGTGGTGTCTACATCAATCATAGTCCAATATTTAAGCAAATTAAAACACCTATTACAGTCGAGCTTGATTATGATCTGACAAATACACCATTGGGACAGCAAATCTGGATCCATGACTTGACTTATTCAGATGCTTAACCTTTTCTATATATGCATGACAGCATAGCATGTAAATAACTCAGACGAGGGGGGGCGGGGGGGTGGACAAAGAATTAAGAAACAGTGTCCCGACATATCTACCTTAAAAAGAAAGCCCTTATTTTCAATTTATATCTACATCAATTGACGACAAAACAACAATAAACCAAACACTCAACATGTCTAATCGATTCACTATACAATCTGTCATACAATTGAATAAAGAAAAATGTTGAATATGTTCCACGTTTCATACATAAATCCACAACGGATCTAATTGAATCAATTCCTACACTTAAAATATGTTTCAAAAAGAATCCAGATCTAACACGCTATCTATTACCAGCACATTAAACACCAGAACAAGCCATACAAATTTGATTAACCTATGTTCCCCAGTTGGCATAGAAATCGAATTTGGATAAAACAATAGTACCGATTCGGATTGGGAAAAAGCAAACTTCTTTCAGCGCGGTTTCCGATTCAGTTGATGCAAGGCGGGATCCAGATCCATCAATTGGAAGAGATCCACGTGCCTTGACTGCTGGTTCCCGACCTGCACCAAGCGAATTAGAAACCGCCAGCTGCCACTCATCCTACTTAGCTGGTCAAAGTAGTGTGTGGTGCATGCGTGCTGTCGAGAGCGAGAGAGAGAGAGAGGTAGCGAGAGACGCTCATGTGAGAGAAAAAAGAGGGCTAGAAGACGAGTTACTAAGTGAGGAGAGGGGGTATTTATACAGAAAAATGAGGAGATAGATGGTGACACGTCGGCATGACCGATTCTCCATTCCCGAGTTCCCCGTGTGCCGTCAGATTTAAAAAAACAGTGGTTTTACTGTTATTTAGTTTTTCTTTTTTAGATTGTATTACAATTTAAAAAGGTGAATATTTATTTCAATTTACAACGGATTTACTGTTAGTTAATTTAGTTGACCTATCATGTTACTAAATTATAATGGGGTTGCCGTTATCTAGTTTAGTTGGTCTGTTTCGCACCGTCTGGGACATACAAGTTTTTCCCTGCTAACAATCAAACAACAGAAAAGTTGGAGTTATGAGAGGGCGCCGTGGATGCTACACACGGGTGTTTCCTAAGTATTGTTTATTTACAAAAGTCATGTTTTAGAGAAAATAGCATGTCATCACATTTAAAATTGTGAGTTTTTTTTTTCTCTTTTAAGATTCAATTTATCGACAAATTGTGACTTCGAAAGTAGAATACATCATTGATGTCATTTGCACATTTAGTGTAATACCCTACGATCTTGATTTACCAGCTTTTGAGTGGCTCATATTTTTTATAAAAAAATATATACTTATAAGTTAAGTCAATAAGTGTAAAATGACCTATACTAATTTTATTAATGATTATGAGAATATGGATCTTAACAATAGAATAATTGATATAATAATATTATTAGTGATACAAGATAATATGTAAAAGTAGTTTATATTCATTTACTATATATAAATTAATAAAATTACATATAAGTATTGGAATTACACCTAAACTTATGTTGATTGAGTGGAGACTAACTAGTATATATAAAGTTGAATCAGACTAAGCTTCACCTCTAACTCTTCAACACCTACAAAAAGCCTCATATAGGCGAGGTCACAGGGGCTTTCCAATACTCAAGTCAGCAAGGAGGACTAAGAAATGAAGAGGCAAGCATTAGAGACCTAGAGGACCATACTTGCCCAGTGTGCATGTAAGTTGTCAACTTCTCTTCTCTATGGAGAGGAAGAAGTGTGAGAATAAGAGAGAAAAAGAAAAGGATTTGAAAGAGTTAAATCAAATCTACTTACTTATTGGCACCTAATGCCTTTTATGTGATTTACTTAGATACGTAACAATCGAGGGTTCATTCATATTGGTCGTCAATAGACAATGCATTGTGCGATGGGTGATAGAGCTTTACTGTAGGCTGCACGCCTTAGCCAACCAAGCCACCTACTGCAACTTAGTGATTCGGCAGCGATAAAGGTATTTGATATGTCAACTGTACGACAGATGTCAAACACTTATTAACGAGTTGTAGTGAGCTATAGCAATTAAAAACAAAAGCCAAGCCAAGACTCTTATCAAGGGGTCATCCAATATTTAATGGAAGGAGTTGAGCCTCAAGCTTACCTTAGACGGTTGGCAAGCATCGGCTCGTTGGTTAAGGATGATCTACTAAGAGATTTGTTATTTGGCTCAAGGAATTGGCTTGTCTTTGGTTGGCATTCTTCATTAGCATAACTCATAGGTACACGAGAGAGTCATGTCGCAACTTGTAGAACCACTGCTTGCTTGGGTGCCCACTAAGTACATCTTATGATGGGCTTCACTTGATAAGTCTTAGTTTAAGCAAGAATCGGGTATCAACATTTGTCCCCCTGCTCTCATCAACTGAGATTAGTCAGTAGAAGCAATGCCAGGGTGGCTAGTGGAGGGGCCCTAAGAGAGCTAGCGGGCATACAACATAAGGCATGCCCGATCTTCCGTAGTGTATAGGAAGCTGTTCAAGCTTAGTTTGTGGTTTACTTTTTCTGAATTATTAGTCAAGTTCTTCCAATATTTCCAAATTGTACCCAGTAGTCTAGATATGAATAGATGGATTCAGTTGCTTGCTTTTGAGGCATTATGTATCTAGTAGTTGTGCCAATTAACTATGCAACTTTTTAGGTGCTTCTTTTTTACGAGAAAGTTGGCTGATGGGTAGATTTACATCACTTCTCAAGGCATAAGGATGAATATCATGGATAAGCCTCTGAATAAGGTAAATGAGTGGAAGAAATTCTTCTACTATATTCATGCCTCAAAGTTCCTCGATTTCTCGACGGAATAGAGATGTTTGATTAGGAGTATGATGTTGAAGGGCTTATGGGATGAGGACTCGACAGCTAGCATCGAGCTCCTAAATTTGGTAAGATGGAAGAAATTTAAACCCTAATCGATGTGTGAAAAGTATAAGAACAAGGCACCGTTGTTTACAATGGAGATAAGTACTTGTTCTATTCAGCTGAGGAGGGTGGTTGGTTATCTGCCATGTCACATCGCCTTGCCGTTGGAGTAGGACATCGGGGTACTCGTCTTCGGTGTTGTAAGTCTCTTCTCTTCGTTTTGGTTTGTTTTTATGAGTAGTTCACTTGTTATTTGGTAGCTACAGAGTTAGCATTTGACAAGTTGATGATGAAGTTGTTGGCCATACAAAGTAGGCAGCTTGAGAGTGTTGCAAGGCTTAAGAAGAGAAGGTAGCCCGAAAGGGAAGGGGAAGGGGAGGCTTTGGTCATCCTTCAAAAAAGTCTAAGAAGAAAGGGGGAAGGCAACAAACCCTTTTAGAGGTTGTCCAATAAGCAGGAAGTGATGTACTGACGGGAGTACCTTTGGGTACTATAGTGGTGGCCCCGGTGGCATTTGGTAAGGGGCAATTATAGGGACTCTCGCTAAGGATATTGTAGTCGAGTCGAGCCTTGTGATGGTCGGTGCTTAAGTGAATGTACTTTAGACAAGCTTAGAGCAAAAAAATTGAGACCATCCAGTAGCTATTGAGATTACTAATGATGAGAATGTCGAGCCATTAGTTTGTTAAAGGAGGCAAGCAACTCCTGGGCAACCCACGAACCAGCCCCCTCAAAGGTTTGAGTAGCTACATGTACAATTTGGGCAGCTGGTTGCAAGTTGCAATGAATTGGAGGCCTCAATGGTAGCGTTGAGGAGGTGCAACAAGTTAAGTTGCTCATATACTTTTATTAAATTACTCGCTTGCAACATGATCACCAACTGCTAATTATCTTTACAGTTGTATAACTTGCTAGACTTCGTTTTGGCATAAAAAAGGTTAGTTCTTTTGTCAAAGGGGGAGCAGGCAAAGGCCGAGTGGAGAGGCTTGATGAGTTCCTAATTACACATATTTTATTTAGTGATTTTTGATGATTTTCCTTGATATTTGAGTTTATTTTTAGATAATAATACTTAATTGAGTAAAATTTTGTTTTCTAGGTTTTGAAATGATCTATGCGAGAAAATGAGAAGATAAATATGATCATGTCCTAGACCATGTGAATTCCAAGCAGTTTTTATGCACGATCTACAGAAAGTTACACGATCATGAGACACGATCATGTCTCAGACTGTATCATTACCAGACATGCAAACAACTCGCAGCTCAGATTGTTACACGACCGCGAGATACGGTTATGTCTTGGGCCGTGTCTCAGCTAATATTAAAAAAAAAAAAAATCAACCCTGCTCATGGTCATTTCTCCTTGAAATTTTTTTTTCCTCTCACACCCAACACATTCATCCCCTCTTGCTTACGCGTTCCTTCATCCCCCACATTTTCTTTCACACACAACACACAAACCCACATCAACTCAAGGATCTCTACTAGTCTCACTACTTCAAGAATCTAAGTAAGTTCTTGATTCCTCTTTTTCTATAATTTTTCTGAAAATTTTTTTGGATTGGACTCTTATACATGTTGGAGTAAGTAGAAATTGAAGCTGTTGCATGCAGCAATCTTTAAAGTGTGTTCATGATTTTTGTTTTGAGAAAATGGGTAGTGAACATGAAGAACATGGTCGTGCTTTTCAATTCGGCACTACAATTAGATTTTGAAAGACATAAAGTTGTGACATGATCATATTATTTGCAATACATTCGTATAGGCATGGGATTCTTGAATGTTTGAGTTGGAGTGTTAAACTTCATTGTTTTATATGCCTTGTTCTTCATTCTAGCACTTAGGGCTTTAGTGTTTATTCAACATACAAGTGCTACTAATTCATGTTATTAAGGAATTAGGAGTTTAAGTATGCTTAGAATCTCTTTTATAACAATAGTTGTGAGAATTGCATAAAAAATTTCTCAAAAACACAACTATATTTTGTATGCATACCAAGTGTTTGACAAAATTCCTCAATGAGTTATAGTGTTTATTTTCACACTTAGTCATGATCTTTTTTGGTCTATTTCTTTATTCTAAGTGTGGGGATGCTCTGGTATATTAGAAATTTGACTTGAATCATGTTTCCTTTTGTAGAGAAATATGGTACTAAGAGCTAAATTATAAGTTTAGAGGAAGGAGCTTAAGAGGAGAGTTCGGTTGAAGATGTCGATGATGAAGATGAAATTATAGATGATGCCTTGGATTAAGAGGATTGTGGAGTTGATGCCTTGGGAATTTAAAGCTCATGTAGAAAAATGCATTTGATTTGGACTACTTCAAACTTCATAACTTATGGCTTTTGTGCATTCATGTTACTCAAATTTTCAGGGGAATATCAGTTTTCTTTCCCACTTTTATATCGTTTTATCTATGATTGTTTTGATCGTTATATTTTCTATTATGTGACTTAATTCGTATATTAGGGATAATGTATGATTTTAAGTGTGGGGAAGGGATTATTACAGAAACTTTTGCTACTTAGAAGACTATTTTTTTTTTCGTATTTAACCTAATTTTATATTTTTATTGACTTGCAATTATTCAGAAATTGGTAACTTCCATTGAGTTAAATGTAATATGAATACTTGAAATTTAATGTTTGATTTACACGATGCTAGAGTTGATAGGTGAAATCTTTATGGAGTAAAGTTAATGATTATTTAGCCTAAGATTTTAGGACTTAGGATAGAGCAATATCACTGGTTAGGAGATAGTCATGATTATTTTCGAAGTTTGCTTTTATGTATATTTTCCTCTTAAACCACTTTAGAGCCCTATAATCCTTAGTAAATAAATAAATGAAATTTGTCTTTTGAGAAACCCAAAAAAAAAAAAATGAAATAGTTGGAGGTGAAAAGTGACAAACATAAAAAAAAGGAGTAAAATTAGTAAGAATTTGCCTTAGTCTTTCAAAAGAGCAAGGTTAAAATCTACTGCCAATGCCAAAATAAACTGAAAGAATAAGTTAGTATGGATGAGCCTTGATCCCTTAGAATAGTAAGGTTTTTCCCGCTATCAATATGAGAGCTAGGTTGGTATGGATCAGTCTTGGTCCCTCAGAAGAGTGAGATCCTTTCCTACTGCTAATACATTTGTCCTTAAATAATGTGCTTCATTAATAACATAAATTTGGTGAATTTGAAGCCTTCCAACTAAAGCATGAACTAAGGGGAAGATCAAAGGATGAGTATATATAATATGTGTTTACTCTGAATTATAATGCTTAGCAAGAATGAAGATAGGGTTGTATACATTCTAGCTAAGTAGGATTAACATTTTTATGACTTTTTCCTGATTGGTAAAATGTGAAATCTAATCTTAAGTATGAAATCCTTGATTAAATGATTCGGTTAAACTTTAATTTACATAGATTAGCTTGTAAACTTTGGTACTTTGTGTCCTTTGGACATTGGAAAAAAGATTAAGTATAAGAGTTAAAGAAGTTATTTAAAAAAATTGATTAGATTTGCAAGTTGAATTTTTTAAGGTTAAGTGTAATTTTTGACCGGTTTCCCAGGCAGTAATTGTTTTTAACTTAAGAATTCTTGTCTTAATTTTTCTTTGTTTTATTTGCTTGAAGACAAGCGAATGCTTAAGTGTAGGAAACTTTGATGAGTTCTTAATTGCACATATGATTTTCGATGATTTTCCTTAATATTTGAGTTCATTTTTAGATAATAATACTTAATTGAGTAAAATTTTTGTTTTCTAGGTTTTGAAACGATTTATGTGAAAAAATGAGAAGATAGAAAAAATTTTTACTCAAATCAAAGCTAAAATGAGCAAGTTATAGAGGTTTGAAGATCGGCACAACCGAATGACACGATCGTGCCGTTTCTAAGCGAATTTGGAGTTGATTTTCATCTATCACAGCTTATGATATGACCAAAAGACACGATCATGTTGTCGGTCGTGTTGTTTTTAGGTTTAATAAAAAAAAAAAAGACAAACATGAAGCATAGAATGTTACACGACCGAAACACACGGTTGTGTCCTCGGTCGTGTCCCCAATTGTGTTTTTTTCAACTGACCTAATTTTTTTAATTCTTCATATATAAAGCCTTATTAGGGTTTATTGAGAAAAAAACTTTTTGGCATGACTTTGAGAGAGAGTTTCTAAAGCTAAGAACAACTAAAAAAGCGAGGAAAAGTGAAGACTTAAAGATTCAATTTTTTTTAGATTTCATGATAATTCTTTCCATTACTTTCTACACTTTGATTTTAGATTTCTATTTTAGGATGTGTAATTAGTAAAATCTTGGTATCTAGGTTTTGTGAAACCTAGATCTATTTATATGATATTATGATTAGTATTGATTAATTTAGTTCTTTATTAATTTCTTGATTTAACTATGTTGCTTCATGATTTAGATTATTATTTCCAAGGATAGTAATCTAGAGTTTGATATTTTATAAAAGAATCGGGAGATTTCTTATAAGATTAGATCTAAGCATAGTTGATGAGAATTATTGTAAGATTAGAGATAATTTGCAAGATTCTTCCGGATTTTAATCTTAATCATAGAGAATTCATTGTTCAATAATGCAATCTTAGGTCATACTATTGAGAAGAGATTCTAATAGGTGATTCTAAGATTAGGATTAATTGGCTTAAGAAAGTAATTAACTTTAGTAGAGAATTCTCTTGATTAAGAAAGATTAAAGATTAAATTAGATTACCTTTAGAAAAATCACATGTTAGATCTAAGGGAAACAAAATCTAGGTACAATATCGAATATTGAATTAATTGAATGTCTTTCTTGTTAGTTCTTGAATTTCATCTTAGTTACTCTTTAATTTAGTGTTAGCAGTAATTTAGATTTACTTCTTTAGATTTCTTGAAATTTAAATTACTAGTTAGATAATAGAGACCTAGTGAGTACTAGTAGTCAAAGTCCTTAAAGGATTGACACTTGGACTTAATCCGCTATATTATAAACTGATGGGTGTACTTACCTCATACATGAAGGCTCTTGAAGGCAATAAAGGAGAAGGAGAACGCATGCAATGACTTAGCCATTATGCTCAGCGACCAGGAATGCCGACATAGGGAGCTATTCGATAAGGTGGACCAATTGAATGATGAGTTAAAGAAGGTTGAGGAGTCTAACAAAGTCATGAAGGGTAGGCTAGTTGCTAAGCTGGGAGCTAAGGGTGAGGAACTGGAGAAAGTGCAAGCCGACTTTAACGTGAGGGAGGCCAAGCTCTTAAGAGGTATGGGGTTATCCAACGAAGTTAAACGCGATATCTTCATTCTGACCTTGGAGGATCCCTTAATCAAGAAGGTTGTCACTAAGGTTGGTTATGTAATAGCAGAAGGTAAGGAAGCAAGTTCGGCATAATATGCCAGATGAAAAATTATCCTTCCTACATTGGCTAGATGAACCTGAGGTTGTTGCTGGGAATAGGCTAGGTAGTGAGTTATTTGATGACTCATTAGGAACTTCTAGCAATAACTCTAACATAGGCCTCGACCAAGTGGGCAATGGTGGCGAAGTCGAATAAGGGCCGGAGGGGCAGTAAGAGCAGCAATAAAAACAGCAATAGCAAGTTGAGGCTGCTTAGGAGCATCCTCATATTTTTTGTTTATTTTCTGTAGTTAGCTCGGGCAATGTGTGCCCGCTTTGTAAATTTCTATCTTTTTCTCTTAGTAAGTGGTCGGCAGGCCGGCCTTTCTTTATGTAATTTGTTAGACCTTTGAATGAGGTTTTATTGATGTTCTCTAAACTCATGCTTACATTTTTTTCCATCACTATTTCTTTCTTTCACATTAAGTTTGTATGCTCAAATTCCATCTATTTTTTTTTTTTTACAATCTTTTTTGTTGGAGAGGGTTTTCGTTAAGCCATCCTCCCATTGAGCTCAACTAATCTTGTGACTCAACAAAACTAAACACAAGAGGATGTCCCTTTTCAAGCTCTATACTACCAAGTAGGTGCTAATTAATTGTTCCTTATGGACCTGCTCATTTTTCCATGTACTATTGCCTCACACTTATGCTTGATTTCATTTGAGTGTTCTTATCTTGCAAAGGTGCTCACTTATTGGCATGGAGGAACTATCTTGCAATGATGTTATAAGATCCCCTTGGTAAGGAAATTTTGGTAGAGCAAATCTCTTATTAACACACACTATCCTTCTTGTAAAGTTCATTTCGAGTGTCATATTCTTATGGCAGGTGGAACGCCTTGGACAGAGTGCCGTCTAGAAGGTATTTAATGCCCATATGACTCACCATTAATTCTATAGGTATCACTTTAGTTCCCGATGCTTTAGGGTTACATGATGATCAACATATGTACAGTTAGGGCATCTCATGGATCATATATAAAGGGTGTGTCGGTCCTTGTCTCCCCACACCAATTATCCAAACAACTTTAGGAGGATATATTTGAAAACTTCCATAAGTGTATCCGAAGCAATCATGTTGCAAGATAGTGTACTTGAGCTAGGGAAACCGTTATCTTCGACCTTCTCCTTTGGGTTATGATTGTGAGGTGTGGATAGCTACTTAGCAGTGGTGGTTGGTTCACAAGCTGTAACCAGGAGGTGTACACCGTCTCAGGTTCCTACCCTCTTTTTGTTCTAATGATGTCGAGTAGAAGAAGGGAGGCTCGAACATAGCCCACTGCTTGTCTGTAGCAACCTCACTACGAGGCACACACCTATACGAGGTTATGGTAATCTCTCCTGTAAATTGTCTCAAATGACCCTGAGTAGGCAAGGACAACCACGGTGACTACAGTTGCAAAGGAGGTCTTTTCTCCACTCTTACTTGAGGACCGACGGGCTCGTAGAAATCCTCTTCTTCGTAAATCCTCTAGTCTACTTTGGGTGGAGGATCAACCTTACTTTATTGCCAATAGGGCTTAGACAACTTGTCACTTTAAGTAAAGTAGCTAGATCGATAGTCCTTACTATTGCTTCTGTAGGAGAAAGGCTTTACTAAGGTAAGGACCTTCACTTGGAGGTTGAGTGTCGCTGGGAACTCTATAATTCAAGGCTTGGCTACGGGGACTTCAGTAATGTAGTCACAACATGAGAGCTAGCCAAGTCCAAGTTGAAATGAGTTCCTCTTGGGAAGAATCCTATAGCAAGAAGTCAAGTTAGGGTCAACAATAGCCATTCAAGCTAAGTGAGTAGTCATAGCATAGGACATAGTTGTACTTTTTCATATCGTTTTGCTTTTTGATGTAGTCGAGCTGAGAATACCGACTTGCCAAACAATGTACTTGATCGGAATATAGAAATGAAACTCCTCTTTTTTAATCATTGTTTCTCCATCTGTTAATTTACTTTCCTTTAGCTCTTCGCTGCTCAGTTCAACTTTAGTATTGCATTTGATGCTAGCTACTTAGTGCTTTTGCATAAGCAAGCATTCGGGGAAGGGATTTGACCCAACAATAAGGGCTTAGTATAAAACTTAGAGATGAAAATTGACTCAAGGTTAGGGGCTCAATGTAGATTGATGCATATGCGATGTGCTTGCACCATTAATGTAAGGAGTAGCTTAGGCGAAATTTAGGGATGAAAATCAACCCGAGATTAGTAGCTTAATGTAAATTGATGCCTTAAGGGGATGCCTACGTCGTTAGTGTAAGGACTATCTTGGGTGAAACATAAGGATGAGAATTGACTCAAGATTAAGGGCTCGATGTAGATCAACGACCATGAGATGTACCCATGTCTTAGTGTAAGGACTAACTTAGGCAAAACTTAGGGATGAGAATCAACCCAAGATTAAGAGCTCGATGTAGATCGACACCCATGAGATGTGTTCGTGTTGTTAGAATAAGGACTAACTTGGGCGAAACTGGGGAATGAGAATCAACCTAAGATTAAAGGCTCACTATTGATTGACGCTCATGAGATGTTCCCACATAGTTAGTGTAAAAACTGTCTTAGGCAAAACTTGAGGATGAAAATCAACCCAAGATTAGGGGTGAGATGTAAATCGACGGCCATGATATTTGCCTACGTCGTTAGTGTAAGGATTAACTTAAGCAAAACTTTGGGATGAGAATCGACCTAAGATTAAGGGCTCAAGAGAGGAGAAGGAGCAAATGCTAAAAACTTCATTAATTCATTGCATTGATCCGTAGTTACAAATGCTTTTAATTCTCACTACTGCATCTAAGAAAAGTAAAGTCTTAGATTCCAAGCATTCCATGGCTTAGGGATTGGTCATCATTCCATCATTTTAACCTTATAAGCACATTTTCCCACATCACCAACTATTCGCATAAGATCCTCCCAATTGGGAGCAAGCTTGCTTTGTCCCTCATCAGAGCCAATAGCCTCTAACTTTCTGTACATTAAGTCATTAGGGTGGAAAACCTTGTGTCGGATGCTACAGTTATAGTATTAAGTGACTCGTTGCTAATATACCGTAGCACATGCTCGCGCAGTATCTTGAACTTCGTTGATAGTATCGAGATTCGCTTGTAAGGACATGTGATTAGTGTTTACATTGAAGTGTTGTACCTTGCTAGTGGGTAGCTTCAACTCAATAGGAAGGATAGCTTCGGCTTTAAATGCAAGACAGAATGGAGTCTCTCCAATCGATGTCCTATGTGTCATACGATAACCCTAAAGTATGTTAGGTAGCTCGTTAACCCACCCAACTCCTGTTCGCTTCATCCTCTTCTTAAGATTATCGAGAATTATCTTATAGATGGCTTCAACCTGGCCGTTAGTCTAAGGGTAGGCAACTAAGGTATAGTGGAACCTAATATAATGCTTGTTGCAGAAGCCCCTAAAACGATCACTATCAAACTACTGTCCATTGTTAGTGATCAACCTATATGGTACTCCTAAGTAAGACAGTATGTAGGTAAGCATGAAACCTTTGGTGGCTCCAGTAGTGATAGTCGCAATAGTCGATACTTTCAGTCACTTGGTAAAGTAATCTACTACCACCAAGATGAACTTTTGGCTCACTGAGGCTTTGGGGAAAGGGCCGAAGATGTCTAATCCCCACTATGTGAATGGCCATGGGCTAATCAAAAGGTACAGCTCTGAGCCAAGGGCTTAAGTAATCGATACGTGCTTTTAGCAGGAGTGGCACCTTTAGACCATGGCTTTGGTGTCTTCCTTCATCATGTGCCAATAATAATTTAGCCTAAGTGCTTGGATGTAGAGTGCTTATGACTAGATGTGATTACTGCAAACCCCTGGATAGAGTTCCTCGAGTACTCGAGCATCCTCTTCTGTTCGAAGGCATTTAAGGAGTGGAATACTGCTCCTCATCTATAAAGTATACCATTGATCAACATATAGTTGGTTGTTGCATAAGCTAGCCTCTTCCCTTTGGATGGCTCTTTGGGTAGTGCCCTAGTCTAGAGGTAGTGCACAAGGGAGTCCATCCAGGAGGCTTTGGGACTACTTCTACCATTTTGGAAACTTGCTACTGTTGTACCTCTATACATCTTTTGGGGGGGTATTGTATGAAAAGTAGCTTGTCACAGTTGTGTGATGTGGGTATAGCAGATGAAACTATTCTAGATAGTTTGTCTACTTCTACATTTTTCGCTCGGAGGATTTTGTTGACTTCTTAAGAGGCAAATTCCGTAAGAAGGCTTAGCACTAAATGCAAGTACTTGGCTGTTGTTTTTCCTTTGGTCTCATATTCACCCTTAGCTTGCTATATAACTAGTATGGAGTCTGAATATATGCTAAGTTTTTCTGCTCCAATATCCTTGACAATTTTCAGGCCGATGATAAGTGCCTCATATCTAGCTTTATTGTTGTTTTCTAGGAAACCAAACTTTAGGGCATAGAAGATCTTCATTTCATGATGACCTTGTAGCATGATATTGGCACCACTCACCCCCTTAGTTGAGGAGCTATTGATGTGGAGTATCCACACTAATATGGTGAGCTCTAGTTGAGGCTTGTCCACTCCAATGTATTATGCTGTGAAGTTTGCAAGAACCTGTGCTTTGATTGTTTGTCTTAGGTAGAATCAAACTCCATAAGCACTGAGCTCGAGGGAGTACTTCAACATTCAGCCTGAAGTGTCAAGCCTTTGTAGGGCCATTCTAAGTGGTACATCTATTGGTATAATGATTAGATGCGACTGAAAGTAGGGCTTGAGCTTACAAGCAGTGATGACTATCGCAAAGACAAACTTTTCTATCTTAGTATATCAAAGCTTGAGTCCTTGGAGGATGTGGCTAACGTAGTAGACTGGGTAGTGGTCATGATCATCAGCTTGAATGAGTATAGACGATAATGATTTACCATTGACTAAGAGGTATAAGAACAATTCTTCCTTGGGGATAGGTTTAGAGAGTATGGGTAGGGTCATAAGGAAGCTCTTTAAGTCTTAGAAGGCTTACTAGCATGCTGGTGTCCATTTAAACTCAACGAGGTGTTTGAGTAGATTGAAAAACTCCGTGCACTTTTTACTCTCCAAGAGATCAAGCAGTTGAGGTCAGCTATCCTTCTTATCAATCACTGGACCTCTTCCACCTTGGTCAATACTTGCATGTCTTGGATTGCCTTGATCTTATCAGGGTTGACCTCTATCCCTCATTCTGTGACCAAGAAGCCAAGAAACTTACTTGAAGCAACCCTAAAGATT
Organism: Lumnitzera littorea; assembly: GCA_024138015.1. NCBI lineage: Eukaryota > Viridiplantae > Streptophyta > Magnoliopsida > Myrtales > Combretaceae > Lumnitzera > Lumnitzera littorea. Next base: position 12,580,454 of record JAMXBB010000001.1, on the reverse strand, counting down.
CACTTTTGCAAGTTAAGTTTCATTTGAAACCGTCGAAGGGTTTAGAAAATTTCTCTAAGGTCATCAATATGGCCTCTTCTGGTTTTGATTTGCTCTTAGCAATCATGTCGTTGATATAGACTTTGATGTTCCTTCCTATTTGTGGCTTGAAGATATGGGTCACCATCCTTTGATACATGGCTCTAGCATTCTTTAAGCCGAGGGGCATGACTCTGTAACAATAAGTCCCGAAGTCTATGACAAAGGATATGTGAACCTCTCCTTTGGGAGCCATCTGGATTTTATTGTATGTGGAGTAGGCGTCTATGAAACTAAGAAGTACACAACCCACTATCAATTCAACAAGCTGGTTTATGCATAGCAAGGGGAAGCAATCCTTTAGGCATGCCTTGTTGAAATTGGTGTAATTGACACACATGCGCTATTTTCCATTTACTTTCTTAACAAGCACCATAATAGCCAAGCAAGTAGGATACTTTTGTACTTCCTCCATAATTATGACCTGACATTTAGGCGTAACATGTCACTTCTTTTGCTTAACAAGTCGTATGGCAAAATTGATGTTAAGGTGGTAAATGGCCTCGGGTATGCGGATAATCCTTAGCATGTCTTCTAGGTTAGATGCAAAGATGTCTGAGTTCTACTTAAGGAACTCTATTCACTCGAGCTTGTCACTATTTGGCAATTTGGCCCCTATTTTGGTTATCATTTTAAGGGTGTTGGAAATATGAACTTCGATGATCTTCTTTACTGGCTCACTGCATAGTACCAAAGTAAGGGAGTTGGTAGACTTGATGTTCATGACAGTGTTTCTAGATTACACTTTCAAGTAGAGCATCTTGGACAAAGCTTGATCATCTTTGGTGTCGCTAACTCCAATTGAGGTCATGAACCTTGCTTTGAAGCATTTTTGGCTAATGAGCATATCAAATTTTGTTTTACTTAGTTTATCAAGAATATTACGGTATGGTGACCAAATATTGACTACGATGAAGTTTATAAACTAAGTAGCAATGTGTTCACCATTACCTACTCAAACGAGCAGGGTGATGATCCCCTTGGTTAGCACTAACTTGCCACTTCCGAACTTGATTAAGCTGTATTTATATGACTGAAGGGGCTTGTTAAGTTTCTCTTTCATTTGCTTGAAGGCGTTATAAAAGAGTATATCTGCTAAACTCCTGTTATCGATGAATGTCTTTGGGGCATCGAAATACCCAATTTCAACACTAATAACTAATGTGTAATTATGGGGTAGGTTGATACCCTACTCGACTTCGTAAGTAAAGGTTATTGCTGTGTTAGTCTTTAGCTTCTTACTTCTGATAAAATGCACCCCATGTTTAGGAATGAGGGTAGTGTAAGTTGAAAGGAGGCCGAGTCTACCGAATATGGTGTTGACTTAACCATGTTGTCTCCTTCGGTTCTATTCATTTGTAGAGGCACTATCTTGTTGATGGTGGGGTTGTTGTTAGTTGTCCATTTGGCGATGTTAGGTGGGTCGCTAGATTTGATTTTTCTCATCTATGACGAAGTGGTCAATGCAGCCTTTGTGAACAAGACCTTTGACTACGTTCTTAAGGTGGCGATGCTCGTTGGTATAGTGTCAGCGTACTATGTAGTAGTTGTAGTATTTGCTAAGTTCTTTGCTTTTGGCATTTCACGGATGCTTAGGGGTCTCGAAAGTTGCTCTCGAACTTCTTACATGATTTCGCCGAGTGGTTAGGTTAGGGGTATATATGAAGTATAGTCTTGGAACTTGTGCCTTTGGTTATCATGCTTTTCTCGTGCAGAGGGTTCTAGATTGAGGTCGCGAGGTCCCAAACAGTCCTTTGTTAAGATACCGGTGTTATTCTCCACTTCGAATTGGGCTTTGATAATGTCCTCTTGAGCTATGTATTTCTCAGTGACTCTAATGAATTCGTCCAAAGACTAAGGCTTATCTAAAGATACAGTGTTGAAGAGCCTTCCATTTAGATCTATGCCTGTTATGAGTGCTTTTAGAGCTATCCCTATGTGTAACTTGGAAACTTACAGCTTGGTTCAGTTGAAGTGCTTGAGTTATGCCTATAAGCTTTCATTGGGGTACTACCTAACGTTACAGAGGATGGAAGAATCACGTTGTAAGACTTGGGAGTTAAGGAAGTGTTGTTGGAACTTATTTCCTAAGTCATCGAATGAAGTGATTGACCCCTCAAAAAGAGTGTAAAACCAAAGCAAGGTGGCTTTCGCTAGTATACCAAGAAAGGCCTTACACATGGTGACATTTGAGAAGTAATAAAGGCTCATTATTGTCTAAAAGTGGATAAGGTGGTCATTTGGGTTGGTAGTACCATTTTAGGTGTTGAGGTGTGGTAGCCTCGTGCTAGTAGAGAGCGTTTCCTTAAGGAATGAGGAGATGAAAGGGCTCTTTTTTTAGCATAAAGCTTAATGCTCGTGTGAAAGATTCAACCTTTTTCTAATCATGCATGTTGGAAGTGCGACAGTTGTACTCATTGAGCTTGTCCATGTTCGTGTCTTCGTAGTCTTTTAGCGATGGCCTCGGTGATAGGCTATCGACTGGTTTACTTGTCTGGAGGTGCTCGCCTTCTATATGTGTTTTACTACAGTTGAGATTGAGATGCTCACATAAGTCTTCGTATGGTTGGTGATTGTATTGAATGTGTTTGTGTGAGCTTGTTGAGCTCGCGTTGTGCTATTCATTATCTTTACTTGGCTATGCGGAGGACTCGACTGTCGCTTCCTCATTTAGACATTTCTAAGATGCATTCTTGAGCAATGTTACATCTTTATACAAAGCTACAGTACATTAGTGGTACTTACTGGAAGAGGAACCTAAGCTCCTGGACTTAAGTGTTTTCATTCTAAGTTAAGAGGGGTTGATTACCTTCACCTTGTTGGGAGGTATTGGTGCCTTCCACATGGGAAGCTTGTAGGTTATTGTTCTTGCTTTTAGCCATCATCATCGTGATAGCCTAAAACAATGAGTGCCAAAATGTTGACCAAGTATAGACCAATTGATATATGTAAGGTCATATTTGATTGGGCTTCACCTCTTGCTCCTTGACACCTGCAAAATGTGTGCGAGGCCATGAGGGCCCTTCAACGCTCAAGTCAGCAAAGAGGACCAAGAAAGGGGGAGGCAAGTACTGGAGACCTAGAGGATTGTGCTCGCTCAATGTTTATGTGAATCATCAACTTCTCTTCTCTAGGGAGAGGAAGAAATGTGAGAATATGAGAGAGATAAAAGGATCCGAAAGAGCTAGATTAGATCTGCTTAGTTGCTGGTACCTAGTGCCTTTTATGTGATTTACTTAGACACATAGCAATCGGGAGTTCATTCATACTGGTAGCTGACAGACAATGCACTTCGCGGTGGGTGACAGAGCTTCACTACAGGCAATACATTATTGCCGATTGGGCCACTAAATTTGTAGTTCAGTGATTTGGCAATGGTAGAGGTATTTAGCATGCTGATCGTAGTATGAATGTCAGATGCTCATTAATGAGTTGCAATGAGATGTAGCCACTAAAGACAAAAGCCAGGTTAAGATGCTCATTGAAGGGTCAATCGATGTTCAATGGAAAGAGTTGGCTCGAGCTTACCCTAGACGGTCGGAAAACGTCGGCTCATTGGTTAGGGATGATCTACTTGGACATTGGTTATTTAGCTTGCCAGGCATATCGCAATGCAAGGAACTGGCTCGTCCTTAGTCGGCATTCTTCATTGGTGTGAGCTCGTAGACATATGAGAGAGTCACGTCGCAACTCATGGAACCATTCCTTTCTCGAGTGGCCACTAGGTGCATCTTGTAATGGGCTTTACTCGTTAGGCCTTGATTAGAGCAAAAATTGGGTATCAACAACTTCGATATGCAATTATATAAATTATTAAGAAATTAATTGAAAAGTTTAATACTTAAAACACACTCTAGAAATTATGATTTATAACAACGTTTTTAGAATTAAGTTGAACCCTCATAATTAGGTAATAAAAATTAAAAAAAAAATAACTATATAGCTTTAATATATTAAATTAAGCTCATTTATGTATAATTTTGTTAAAATTATTAAGTTTATTGGATTTAATCGCTATAATATAGAGTTTCATAATTTTAAATATGGTTTGTGATAAATCTTTTATAATTAACTACATGATCTAAATAATTAATATTAGTGAGTAAAATTACATACAAGATATATATAAATAAGTCCCAAATAATTAATAGAACTTACTAAAAATATTAGTAATTTAATATATATATATATATATTAAATTACTAATATTTTTAGTAATAAGTATGTTAAAATTTACTTGAAATAACTATATGTGGGAAAAGAAAACTGTGACTATGAATTATTTTTTACTAATAAAGTTAACAGTAAAGAAAAGGAATATTTTTTTAATATTCTAGAAATTAGGATAAAAATTATATAAAATATAATAATTTCCCAAAAAGGAATTTTTTTAAAAAAGAAAAAAGCATAAAACATAAATCTCCTTGAAGAATGGCAGTGAATCCTCGACTATAAATATGGCTTCATGCCATGACGAGGATCAGAATCAAAAGAGAGAGATTGGGAAAGGATAGAGAGAGAGAGAGAGAGAGGAAAGTGAAAGAGAGGGAAAGAGAGGAAGAGAGACGAAGTAAGAGAAGGAATTAAAAAAAAAAAAGAGGAAAAGAAGAAGGAAAAAAAAAAAAAACAAAAGAAGAAGAAGAAGAAGAAAAGAATTAGAAGATTTAATTTTTCCAGCATTCAATATTTTCTAATAACCTCGTTTCTATAATTATAAGTGTTGCTTTTTAATTAATATTTAATAACTATAGAAAAAATATATCCGTAATCTCACTATTTTTCTAAATGGAGTATTTTATCTATAAAATTTCATCATTTTTTTCTTTTTCGAATTTTTAAACTTAAAATATTGATAACTGTAATACTTATATATTATTAGTATCAATTCTCAAAATGAATGGATCTCTAGTAATAATCATTTATTACAACTATTAAAATTGAACTTTATATTTTTGCAAATTTAACATCATCGTTTTTGTAAAATTTGAGTACACATAATTTTTAGTAAAAAGTACAAGTTTTTAAACTAAAATTTTTTTAAAATGGTAGGAACTTCTTAAATAATACTAAAAACCGATGTTATATAAATTTCAAACGTAAAGTTAAATTACAATGATATTACATAATAAACATTTATAACTATATTAGGCTAAATCATAAGGCATAAGTCTATTATATTAGGTACGTCTCAACAAAGTATTTTATTTTAATTTCCACTTTATTTCGTATCAAATAGGCCAGATCCGTAACTTTATCGAAGGCTTTTGGGAACAATTAGCTAAAAGACCAGGTAAGTAGATATTTTTATTTTTTGCAAGTAGACTTATGTCTACTTAACTTAAAGTCAATGTCATAAACTATAATTATGTGTTGGATTGGTTGAATACCTGGTTTTTTGAATGTGTATTGATTGAGTGAAGTGTTTCCTCATGTATGACTAATTTGTCAATGCATGTTATTACTTGGAAAACTTAGAAAATGAACTGTCCTTCGGGATGTTTACCTAAGTGAATCCTATATGAAGGAATTAATTATAAAGTTGAGACACAAAGTTAGAGTTAAGATGTTTATGATGTGGAAATTGAGATTCATACATGATACTAGGTTATTGTATTACTTGCTACATTCATAGCATGGCATGGCATGGCATTAAAGGACCTATGAGTCAAGTTTTTGAAAGCTTGAATATTGCTAAGTTGAGTTTTGAGCATATAGATTTGCATTACTCAATCAGTTCTAGCCGCTTCATGTGGTTTTAACTAGGTCGACTATATGCTAGAATCCCAAACCACAATAGATGGTTTCTGTTTTGCTAAGTTTTGGGGGCCCTACTCACAAGTAACTCCTTATTGCCTCTAAGCATGGGCTAATGACTCTTTATGGTCAAATTTAGTAAATGTAAAGTTGGGGGTCCTACTCCTAGGTGGCTTTTTGTTGCCTTTAGGTTTCTAAACGTTGTATCCAGATGCTTAAGTATGTCGATTAACCAAATGAGTAAATTAAAAGAGCATAAGATATCGATACCACTACATGTCATGTGTATAGGCATGGCATGCATTCCCTGCATAAACATTTTGTCTTTGTAACCCTAAATATGAAATTAAATATCTAATGATAATGATACTTGTAAACGTGTGTTATAATTGTTCAATGTTTTATTTTTATCAACTCTCACTTACCTCAAAGAGAGTTGTGAGGACACTTGTGTATCCTCAAGTTATAAAAAAAATTGATTGGGTACTACCCTTAATTGGAGAAAAGATTTTTGACAGTGCATAGGATGAAGTTAGCTACTTTTGAAAAAGCCTTGCTATATTCTAATCCTAGTTCCAAGAAGGATCTATACATATGTAATAAAAGAAAAGAAAAGTACTGTTTTTTAGATCTAGTTATATTTGGAAGGACATACTCCTTGTATAAACTATTGTAAAGTTGAACTCCGTTATAGTACTTTTTTATTATAAATAGAACTTTTATTGAATATAAACAAGTATTTTTATGTGATGATACATCCTGTATTATGCTAGGATATAACATTTGAATAGGTTTAGACTTATAGTTTAGTAAGAATAGAGGGAATATTGTATTGGTAATTTAAATGAAGTGTCGAAATAGGTAGTAGTAAAAAATAAATAAACGAAAACATCTTTACTTTGTGATATTTTACTTTGTTTATAAAATAAGAGAAATAGATGGAAATAAATGAAAAAAAAAGGAAATAAAAATGTAAAATTGCTTTTACAAAAAATAGCATTAATCAAAATATATTTGAGGTAATTTTATTAAATATTAACTTTATTTTTCCTTTTTTCACCTTCTTAGCAATATCAACAAAATAAAGAAAATAGAAATATTTTTTTTGTTTTTTCATTTTCTTCCATGATTTTTTAAATATAAAAGAAAAATCATAATCCTTTCTATTTCCCTTTTATTAATAAAAAAAAAAGGATAGTGCAAAGATCACTATCCCAACTTTACTTATTCTTTCAATTTTACACTTAAAAACTAAAACTGCATAAATTCTATGCTTTTTTAACTCTTATCAAATTTTATATATGAAGTTTGAATTCATTAAATCATATGTCTAATCAAAATATTTTATTATTAAGTTTACTACCCTCATAACATAATATAGTAAGTAGGTTTTGGTTAAATAGTACAAATCAAATGTAAAATATTAAATCTAACATACAAAAGTTCAATTAGTTATAAAATTTTGCAATTTAAAAACTTCAATATGAAGTTTAAAAGAATTCAAAATTGAGCTAATTAAGTTTTAATATTGTCCCTATAAAAAATTGTCAAACTATTCATGAGCTTGTTGTATCTCTAAATCACATAGAACCCTCTCTCTCTCTCTTTAAAATCTCTCATGAAGAATTAAAATTTAAATTGGGAATCTTAATGACGCTTATATCTTCCCCAATTCTCACCATCCTATCCCTTATATCATCCATTTCTTCACTTTTTCACTTTCATTACTCAAATTGACCTACGAAAAGCATATATATTATGTTTTAGAGAGAAGGCAAGTGATGTTTATAAGATTGATCAGAACCAACAAAAAGTGAGTCTTAGGACAAAGTTTAATTGTGAAATTATGGATTCCACTTAAGATTTTATTATAAGATTAAATTTTAATTTGAACCAAGGATTTTAAATTGCTATTGAATTATTGTATTGAATACGACCGTTTCTTAAATATTCTTTTTTATTATATATATTTAAAAAAAAAAGACCATCATGCATTGCACATTCTCTTAGATTTATATGATTCAAAATCAAATTTGAACGAAGGAACTCCTAATTAATATTTCGGTTCAAATTGCACTATCATTTACTCTCTTTTTTTTTGCCTTTTAACATTTTGAAAGCTCGATCGATATTGAGTAGATGAAGGTTGGATAGTATATAAAGTCTTGTCTATACGCTACCATGTAAGTATAAATTTCCAAAATTTTGATTCAAATAACTTATCCAAAAATACCTTGAAACCAACCTCGATACTACATGATACAAGATATCTTATGATCATATAAATTTTTCTATTATATTTTTATGATATCAAAATTTAAGGAGAAGTTTTTCACAAGTTGAACTCGTCATTGTTTTCATAATATTCTATTTATTCAAATTGTATGAAAGAACACCCTACATGATTTTAAAAAGTAATGTTGCAAAATTTATCTCATATATCATCTTGGAATGGCATTACAATGTAAGGGTACTAAAGTTACACATTCAAGAAGAAGACATATCATCCACCTATGCACACTTTACATCTATTAAAAAGTTTAGTCAACTTACTTAAAATATAATGCCAAATCATATAGCATCTTTACAAATACAAACATTTGATGAAAATTATATCTATAAATGTAGGATTAGTAATGAGGAAGAACACAACAACAACAAAATAAAAATAAAAGCATATAAGTGCAATAAGAAAGAGGTGAAAAAATGAAGTATAAAATTTTTCAAGGTTTCTTATTGATGATGAGTTTAGGCTATATTTTATATATTTTTTCTTTTTGTACTTTTGGTAAAACTTAAAAGGAAAAAATAAAATGATGTTTTAAATTTAATGTTATTTGATAATTTTTATAGGATAGGTATAAAGTATCTTAAAACTTGTATCCTATATACTTTGGAACCTATCTTATGAGCTTTAATACCAATCGGAAACCTATCTGATCAAATAGAGTATTGGAGTGTACAGGGCATAACAGGGTTGCATGTTAATGTCAATTAACTTAAAATAAACTCAAAATTTGTTCAAATTAGTCATGCTTGATTACAAAATATAATTAATCAAATATAAAATTAATACAACCATAATAGAAACCTTTAAGCAAGATATGTAGTTTTTCTTCTATCTAATTGCTATATAATTATGTGATCATAAGCCAAGTCTCCAAATTAATATGTAAGGATGTTTTAATTTGATTTGATTAGTCTTAGCTAGTGATTAGTTATCTCTCTATCTCTCTCTCTAAAAATGTAATATCCCTTAAATATTAGACGATAACTTGCTTTTTGGTATTGCAGTTTAGAGTTTATTAGAACTCTAAAGTTAAGCGTACTTAGATTAGAGTATTCTCAAAATGGATGACCTCTTAAGAAGCAATTGCATCAAGAAACAAAACCTTGCAGCATTTGATACTAAAGCGAATAATACCTCAATGAGAGAAGTTTCAATCAAATCGTTACAGAGTGGTATCAAATCAGTCCACTAGCCAGAAGGGCAGAATCCCTGCCTGGTACTGGTTTTAGACCTATATAATGAAATTAACAAAGACGTCGATTTTGTAAGAGGGATGGATCGTAATATCTCTTAAATACTAGGTGATAGAACTCTAATCATCGAGACGCCTTATAGTGTAGTAGCTTAGAGCTCACCATAACTATAACGTTAAGCATGCTTAAGTTAGAGTAATCTCGGGATAAGTGATATTCTAGGAAGCAACTGCACCAAAGGATAAAATCGTACAGTATTTGATGCCAAAGCGAAAAATACCTCAATGGGAAGAGTTTATGTTAGATCATTATAAAAAAATTAAAATTAAAATTTAGAATCTTCATATTACTCATACCTCCCCCAATCAGTATACTCGAGTTGACTCGTCAACCTGATCCGTCCATAAAACTAGTTCGGTCTAACCTTAATCTAACCCTGGATCGAACTCGATTCCACCTCTTTATCTATTAACCCTCTCATATGTCTAGGTCAACCATTTAACTACGCCCAAGGAACTCCCACTATGAAGGTTAGCTCCTCGACCTCATCAGGCATCCTTATTTTTACGAGGTACTCTTGAACTTAGGGTTGACTCCTCAACCCCATGAGTAAACCTTATTGGCACAAGCAACTAAGGAACTCTTACCATGAAGTTTGGCTCTCCAACTTCATCAACCATCCTTTCTTTCACAAGGCACTCCTAGACTAAAGGTTGAGTCCTCAACCCCACAAGTAACCTCTGTTGGCATAAACACCCAAGGATCTCCCAATACGAAGGTCAACTCACCGACCTCACTGGGTATACTCAATTTCACAAGGTACTTTGGACTTAGGGTTGACTCCTTAACCCCATGGGTAACCCTTGCTGGCGCAAACACTTAAGAAACTCCCACTATGAGGTAAACTCCTCAACCTTGCCGATACCCTCATTTTCATGAGGTAACTCTCGTCCTAAGGAGGATAACCAATTGCCCTCTACATATACCTCGTTGTAACTAACATCCAATGAACTTTGGAGGACGGACCACCTAACCTTACAATAATCTCGTGGGTTATAGTAATTAAGAAAGATAAAACACCCTTTGACCTAGAACCAAGTCGTTGTGATAGGAATCAAGTTACTGGGCCTTTGACTTACAACCAAGCCTGAGGACTAGAAGGCTTGGCAAGGTGGACTCTTTTACTCCTACTGAAGCCGAGTACTATTTTGCCAAATCATCCTTCATGCTAAGCTATATGATTGCCTATCTCTCTTATATAGTTTGCCAAAAAGCGAAAGGACAAGATAGCAACCAACCTTCATTCTCACTTATGCCTAGCCAATTACTTACTTGGCATGACCCTTGCTGAAATGACGAAAGAGAGACTTCGGACTGACTTAACCACCCCTGCTTGGATAAGCAAGCCGACCATACATTTTGTCCACATCTTTCAACGGCCTCACCATTACAACATCACCACATGTATAGAATCATGTCTAGAATCCATTACACCAATTATTGTTTTTCTTAAATATTCATTTTTATCCTTTTATATCTTATACATTATTTCCTTAAGAAATGTCCTTTTTGTCTTTTCCCTTTTGGGCAAGTTACCCTAACTTATGGGTATCAATACCCTTGTACTTGTAGCTATAAATAGACAAATTATTATTAATACGTTTTGAGTATTTTCCATCTTTGTGTAAACACTACCTATTTACTCTCAACATCACTCTTATCCTAACCCTTGAGCCAGGCTAAATGTTGAGTAACCTCACCGAACTGATACGTACATTATATCGAATTGTGCCATGAGTCCTTCAAAATTCCATTGGTACGTCATATTCTCTAGAGCTGTTTATAGGTTTTTGCTTACTCTTCATTTGCATTTTCCCCTTTCGCACATTCCCCATTGCTTCTTCTTCAAGCTTTCTATAAGCTTGGGCCCATCTAATGATCGACCTTGTCTATTCTTGGTTATGGTCCGCATCATCTTGGTATCAAAGCTAAGGTTTTATTTGAGTTGACATTTGTTTTCAAAGTTCTGTTTATACTCTATTTTATGTGTGTGAAACAAAGTAAGTTACTGTGTTCATCTTAACTATTGTATTTAGTAGCTGTTAATTTCTTGAAGTGTTTGTTTGAGCTTTGAATCTATGAAGAAAATGACTAACCTAAGTGTGAATGCTAGTATAGGAGATGATAATAGTAGAGTTATCCACCATGACTAATAGTCTTAAGGAACTCCAAGAAGCATAAATGAGAGACTAGATGAGGTGGCCAATCTCTTAATAAATCTGACCTAAGCTGTTCATGTATTGGCTTATCAATCTATTGAAGCCGTACAAAACACCTCACAAGCTGCTTAACCTGTTAAAGGCCAAAACCCAACTCAACCAGTTCGAGGTGAAGGAGTAGGCGGATGAGTAAGACGAAAGATAGACTTAAGAGAACTAGATGAAGAGGACGAGGAAGAGGAAGAGGAAGAGGAAAAGTATTTTGAAGAAGAGCACGTACAAGTCTCCAGAGCATTTGACCATGTGAAGTATCGGATTCTAAGCTTCAATGGATCTAAGAATGTTGATGAATATTTGGAATGAGAAGGGCGAGTGGAGTGTATTTTTGAATATTATCAATACAAGGATTTCAAGAAAGTGAGAACTGCTGCTATTAAGTTCTCCAGATATGCCGCCATGTGGTGGAAGAATTTCCAGGCTATGAGGAGGTGAAAAGGCTATCGAGAGATTAGTACTTAGCCTGAGATGAAGCGAATACTCAAAAATAGGTTCGTACCAGAAACTTATCTTCAAAATGCCTTCACTTGGCTTCAGGAGTTAAGATAAGGAGGCCAAACAATTGACGAGTATGTTTAAGAATTTCAAATGCTTATGATCCAATGTGAAGTGAAGTAATCACCAACCTGAACAATCTCAAGATTCATTACTAGGTCGAGAGATGACATTTGAGACATTATGGAACTCCAACGATTTACTACAATGGATGAGGCCATCAGAATAGCCTAGTGAGTAAAGAGGCAAAGAAGGAGCCAAGTACCGGCCAGGATGTCAACCTACCGACGTAGACAAGTGAGTCAATGAGCATAGTCGAGTACTGAAGTGAGCCAAAAGATGGATGTCCAAGCTGATCAGAAAGGCTAACCTGATAGTAAAGTGCTGACCCAAACTTATGAGAAGCGGCAAGGGTCTAGTAGAAAGACGAGCTAAATCAAGTGTTTTAAATGCTAAGGGTTTAGACATATGGCCGTTTAGTTCTCGAATCGAAGAACTATGGTGATTAAGGGAGATGTTCCAAAGCTAGAGGTAGACAATACAGATGAGAAACCTGAGGAGGAGATCACTGCCAAGAAAAAACTAATTGAGGAGGATGTGTTTATTAAGTACTTGGATCAACTGATCATGGTTGTCTGACGCACAATAAACATAGAACTCTCACGAATGGAGGAGCAAAGAGAGAATTTGTTTCATACCACCTGTAGAGTGAATAATCGGGTGTATACCCTCATTGTGCATAGTGAAAGTTGTACCAATGTGGCATTAGCTAATCTTATTTCAAAATTGAAGTTGCCGACTGTTGCACATCCAAAGCCATACAAGTTGCACTGGTTGAGTGAAAAATAAGCACTACATGTCACTCGGAAAATACTACTGCCGATCATTATAGGGAATTACTCTAACTAGATTCTCTACGATGTATTGCCCATGTATGCTTCCCACATGTTACTAGCTAGGCCATGGCTATTTGATAGGAGAGTTATCCATGATGGCTACAAGAATACGTACATGTTCTAGAAGGATGATCGAAAGATCACACTAAAGCCAATGCCGCTGAGAGAAGTTAATAAATTGTAGACAAAACTTACTCGTGGATCGAAGAAGGCTCTAGTGATGAGTAGAGTTAAGCTTTGAAAGGCCATTAATGCTGACGAGCCGACCCTTATGTTGCTCAAGCGCCTATTAGAAATGAAGGAATAGGGTGAACTAACCCAAGATATCAAAGAGTTGCTTGATGGGTATGCCGACTTGTTCCTAAAATAGTTACTTGAGGGGTTACCCCCAACTCAAGGCATAGAGCACTGCATTAACTTAGTACCCAATGCCATACAGTCGAATAAGCCAGCTTATCAGATAAATCTCGAACAAGCTTTTAAGCTCTAATGTCAAGTCAATGAGTTGCTAGAGGGAAGATATGTCAAAGAAAGTCTTAGCCCTTGCGCTGTGCCGGCGCTTCCAGTATCGATAAAAGATGGAACCTAACGGATGTATATAGATAGTCGAGCCATGAACAAGATTATAATCAAATACAAGTATTCGATCCTAAGGTTAGAAGACATGTTGGATGAGTTGAGTAGAGACAAGGTCTTTAATAAGATTAACCTGAAGTCTGGCTACCATCAAATTTGCATGAGGCTGAGAGATGAATGGAAGATTGCGTTTAAAACTTGGCATAGACTCTATGAGTGGATAGTCATGCCATTCAGGATTTGATGAAATGCCAAGTCACTACGAGCATCTCTAAGCCGTATTGGATATCCTTCGTGCGAAATGTTGCTTTTACTAGGAGGAAGTGGTATTCTTAAGCTATATAGTCAGTGGAGGAGGCTTATGAGTAGATGACGAAAAGATCTGAGCAATTGTAGAGTGGCCAATTCCTACTACTTGTGGTACCACTTACTGAGCTCACGAAGAAGAACACTAACTTCCAATAGGGAGAAAGGGAGGAGAGGAGCTTTACCGAGGTAAAAAAAAAAAAAAGATTGACCTCCACCCTGATGTTGTTTTACTTGACTTTGAGAAAATATCTGAGCTAAAATGTGACACATCAAGCATTGGAATAAGCGCTATCCTAATGCAAGAAGGCCAACCAATCACCTTCTACAGTGAAAAGCTCAAAGGACCACAGTTAAATTACTCCGTGTATGACAAGGAACTCTTGGCGCTAATCCGAGCACTGCAAGTATGGCAATACTATTTACTGCTAAGAGAATTTGTCATATATACTGATTATGAATCACTGAGATACCTCCGAAGGCAGACTAAGTTGTCTAAGCAGCAGGCAAGATGGGTTGAATTCCTTGAAGTATTCAATTTTGTAATAAAACACAAGCAGGGAAAGAGCAACTTAGTTGTAGATGCTCTTTTAAGGAGACATGCACTTTTAACCAAATTGTAGGCCAGGTTATTTAGGTTTGCAAGTATCAAAGAACAATATTCTAAAGATCCACACTTTGGACCCATAGTTATACGATGTGTCAATGGGAAGATAGTGGATGAGTATCATGTGGAGGATGGCTACTTGTTCCAAGGTGAAAAACTATGTGTGCCAACTTGTTCCCTGAGGGAACTACTAATTAGGGAAGCCTACAATAGAAGACTGTCCAAACATTTTAGAGAGAAAAGAACGTATGAATTACTGAATGGTCGATTCTTTTGGCTGAGAATGAGGAGAGATGTGCACTGCATTATCGAAAGTTATACCGTGTGCAAGAAGGCTAAGTGCCAAGCCAAGCAAGGGAAAGCAATACCTTTGCCTGTCTCAATGAAGTCATGGATTGAATTGAGCATGGACTTTGTTTTTAAACTACTATGAACTACTCAAGGTAAAGATTTTATAATGGTTGTCATGGATTGGTTCAGCAAAATGGCATACTTCGTGCTTTGCTCTAAAACTAGCAATGCTTCGACTATTGCTTCTATTTTCTTATAGGAGATTATGCGAATACACAGTATGCTGAGAAGTATAGTCTCCAACAGAGACTCAAAGTTTTTGAGCCATTTCTGGAGGACCTTGTGGTGTTGGATGAAGACCAAACTACTATTCAATACTTCCCATCACCCTTAAACTAATAGCCAAATAGAGGTAGTTAATCGTATTTTGGGATCATTGCTCCGAGTCACAACGGGTAAGAACTTGGTTGATTAGGATGTTTGCTTACTAGTGGTTAAGTTCGTTTACAACTGGACAGTGCATGATACTATTAAACAAACTCCTTTCGAAGTAGTCTCTGGTTTCAATTTCAAGTTGCCCCTCGATCACACCCCTACACCTATACCCATACAAGAGGACCCTGATGCCTCGGCTAAAGCATAATCCCTTCAACACACTTATGACAAGGTCACTCAGCACATCGACCAAGCTATTAAAAGAACATAAGACAAGACCAAGGGTAGAATGTCTAAACAATTCTAGTAAGGAGACTTAATATGGCTGCACATAAGCAAAGAACGGTTTCTAAGTAAAGGGAAGAACAAATTATTTGCTAAAGCTGAAGGACCGTTTAGAATCCTCCAAAAGATCAATGACAATGCTTACAGATTGGACCTGCCTAAGGATTATGGGGTTTTTGACACATTCAATGTTACCGACCTCAATCCATATCACCTCGATGGAAAGCTAATCGAAGACCATTTGAATTTGATCCCAAATCTAAATTAACCTAAAGGAAATGATAGGAATTAAGCTGGCAGGCCTTTGACCCACAACCAACCCCAAGGTCTAGAAGGCTTGGCAAGGAAAATTCTTCTACTCCAGCTAACTCCTGCCGAAATTGAGTACTTCTTTGTCGAATCACCCTTCATGCAAAGCCGTATGACTTCTTATCTCTCGTAGATAGTTTGCCGAGAAGTGGAAGGACGAGATAGCAGCCAACCCTCATTCTCACTTATGCCTGGCCAATTACTTACTCAGCATCACCCTTGCCAAGATGACGAGAGAGAGATTCTAGACTAACTTAACCACCCTTGCTTAGACAAGCAAGCTGACTGTACTTTTTTGTCCTCATCTTCCAACGGCCTCACCAATACAACATTGCTACGTATACAAAATCATGTGTAGAATCCGTTATACCAATGATTATTTTTCTTAAATATTCATCTTTACCCTTTTATATCTTACACATTATTTCGTTAGGAAATGCCCTTTTTATCTTTTCTCTTTTGGGCAAGTTGCCCTAACTTATGGGTATAAATATCCTTGTACTTGTAGCTATAAATAGAGAGATTATCATTAATACACTTTAAGTATTTTCCTTCTTTGCGTAAACGCTACCTGTTTACTCTCGGCATGACTCTTATCCTAATTCTTAAGTAAGGTTAGGTGGCGAATAACCTCACTAAACCGATTCATACGTCACATCGATTTGTGTCGTAAGTCCTTAGAAGTTCCATTAGTTCATCATATCTCTAGAACTGTTCATGGGCTTTTGCTTACCCTTCATTCACATTTGCCCCTTTCGTACATTCCCAATCGCTTCCTCTTCAAGCTTTCTGTAAGCTTAAACCCATCCAGCAACCGGCCTTGTCTATTCTTGGTTATAATTTGGATTATGTCGGGTCCAAGATACTCTTCTAACCTGCGCTCAAGTCGCTGGGTCGATAATAACACCCAACTTGCACCTAAGCCATCAAATCAAACAACCTGCATCTAGGTTATCTAATTAAATGCATTGCCCAACCTGCCTTTAGTTTAAGCTTATGGTACTCGTCTACCTCAACAAAATCCCACTTTACTAACGCAAGCTAACCCACTCGACCAACTCGACTTGCGCCTAGGTTGAGCCTCAATAACACTGCACCAATAAGAGCTCCATTGATCTCTTAAGTACCTAGCCCATTTAACTTAAGTTTAACTATTTAGCTTTACCTGCTTGTCCAATCACTCTAATTAAGTCAAAGCTCTAACTTACTAACCTCAACTTGACCTTGAACCTTACAAGGCCCATTCGTGCACTTACTCTCTTATTGAACCCCTCACCAAAAAGAAAGCAAAGCAAGTGTTGATAGGCAATTTTAGCACGTAGGCCCCAGTAAGTCTTCAATAAGATACACTCAAATTCAACAAGGACATATCTAATCAAATAGATATACATACTTAATTTAAAGAGATTTAACTAGAGATACACAAAAGAGTACACTTCTTAAAAAATCTCAACCTTATCTTCTATAAATAGTGTAAATACTTAATTTTTTCCCCTATATTTTTGTTTTTTAAAAGAGTCCTAATTCAAAAGAAAATAATTAAAAAATGATAAAAATACAAAAAAAATGAAAAAAGAAAAAGTATAAAGATTGTTTTTTTAGGGAAATAGATTTTTAGCAAGAAAAACGGTTTAGGGTCAATAGATTTAGTTTTTGCTTGGTTCAAATAGTTTTATTTCAAAAAGTCACGTAGTTTAAATACAACTTAATTGTACTAAATATTGAGATATAGGCCAATGGCCTAATGGATAAATACTTAAACATTGGGATTGGGGTAACTTAAGGTCATGAGTTCAAATCTCACAAAGCATATATATGTCTTTTATTTTTTCTTTCATTTACGAAAATTAATTGAGCATACGGGATTTAAATCTAATTTTAAATTTTATCAAATCTTTTGAATCTAATGCGATAAAGATTTGAGAGATTCAAATCTAATTTGATTTTTATCAAATTGAATTTGAATTAATATAAAAGATTCAAATATAATTAGATTTTTATCAAATCGGATATTAATTGATATAAAAGATTCAAATCTATTAGGATTGATATGATCTAAAGATTTGTTTCAGAGCTTTATAAATATCGATCTCGCAGCATAAAAGAAAGACAGTTACATACTCGCCACCACAAACTATACATGCCACTACACATCTCGCTTAACTCATAATCACCTACCCAACACAACATCAACATCCAACATAAGCTTCACTCAACAACCATTCATCCTCTACCATCCACTTTGTTACACCATTCATACACGCTACACGAATCAACACCAACCACTAAGCACAACATCTACTCAACATTGTTTACTATTATGCTCTAACTTCAGACCACTTAGTTAACTCATCGAATAGCCACAATCCCCACAGAAACTGCACCAACGCCAACTGTCACTACTGTCTACAACGCCACAACCCAAGCACATCCATCCTCTTTGTCCAACAGTATAAGCAGGTATAATTAACCATCTCCAGTCCAGACGTTACTCTGAACAACAAGCCTACTACGCTACGTACATACTTCCTCTCTCGCACATATTATCTGATGCACTTCACCAACAATCAACGAACCCAAACCACAGCTTTACGAATAGCAACCGTAGTAGCCAATCACTTCCCCCATTCAACTACAACAATACAATTGTAGCAACCCCAACTTGACGTGTACGACACATATGCACACCAAACATCACCATAACCTAGTAGTCGCATACACGCTTCCCATGCTGCACAATCGCTGAACACATGCAAGTTGTACACTGTCAATCTGCATACAATCCATCCATTGTCCACAGTCATCATGCCACTGCTATTCATGGTCGAACACGCTTAATAGCCACCTACTTAGCTTGATCCTTTCTATCACGACGTCCTCTTTCCATCCACGAACACTCTGACCAGCCCCACACAATTGCCACACGCGCGCGATTACACTAACGCAATCTCACCACTACTACACTCTAAGCTTCACTGAACACTGCTTTACTGAATAGCTAAATTCAGGTTTGGTCTTTTCTTTATATATATTATATTATATTTATTTATTTATATAGGTAGTTGTTTAATATATAAATAATATATATTAGCTTAGGAGATTTGTTTTGCATTAAGTCTTTTTTTAAGGAATTTTCATTTAGAAAAATTGCTTTCAAAAATAAAAATCAATAAAAAATTTTAGGTCGTTTTAGAGATTTTTTTTTAACACTCAAGAATTAGAACCCTTTAAATTTAAAAAAAAAAAAACTAAATTGATAAATAACATAAACTCAGTCAATTTTCAAAGTTAAAATAAACCAATACATTAAAATTTTTTAAAAGAACTATACGTAGACATCTTCAAGACAACATTAAAATCTATAGAAACTTAGTTTTTTTTTTCTTTTGTTTTTTTTTTAAATATTAAAAAAGAACAATTTTGATGAATAAACCTAATTTCGGAAAATAGATAATGATATCTGTTAAGATTTAATAGGTTAACTCCTAAGTTCAGAACACTTTGGTTTTTATCAAATTAAAATAAAAAATCGATAGATAAATCGTAGTCAATTCACCTAATTGATTACGATTTCTTATTTTTTTCAACTCCGATCAAATAGCGACTTCAAAATTTTTTTTTTTATTAGAGAAAGAACTAGAATTTCTCAATTTTTTTAATCAAGGATTAATATTAAATGAATTAGAGTTTAATACTAATCAGAAAGTGGGAAATGAAAATTTAAGATAAAAAACCAAAAAATCAAGCTTGACAAATAGAATAAAGCCCCCAACTAAAGGGACTCTTTCTCTCTCTTATTCTCACTCTTGTTAGAATTTTCACTCTAAACACATATTGACTTAAGTATCAGAATGATTGTATCAAAATTTCCTACTATGCTCCACTAGCCATGTATTGTCTTGTAGGAAATCTCACCACAAAGCAAAGTGTAGTCAATGATTTTCTGGCCTCGGGTTAAATCCCCTATCAACGGTATGAATCATCAATCAATAACATGTCTCTCACAATTTTTTTTATAACATCTCGATTTGATATAATTATGAAACAAGATACTTCGATTCTCATTTCCTTTTTATTTCTTTATTTCCTGTAAATCGTGTTGCGACATCCAATCTAAGGTTTTTTTCCTTTTGTTTTTCTTTTCTCCGTTTACTTAGACTAGAATTATTGCTATTATGGTCCTTTCACTAATATTTTTTGGCTTCCAACAATAATTCGGAGTTTAATTGTATATTTTCAAAAGTTATGCGGATTTTAGGGATTTAGAAGATTTATCAATATTTAGCAAAGAACTCAGGGTATGGTTGCAACTGCCTTCTTTTTTTCTTGTTTTGGTAAATTTAAATTTAAATGCATCCTCAAACGTGGAATATTATTCGCTATTCTATTACTTCGTTTCTTCTTCCCTTTGTTGTGCGTATGTCTATTTTTTAGACACCTGATTGCGGCTAACTTGAAAGTGCAAGTTTACTTGCACCGCATCAGCCACCAATTAAGTGAATAAGAAGCGCAATGGGGACATTTGCCTACTTTCCTACGAATTGCTTAACTCGTTGGAATGCAGAGGCAAGTGTAACTTTGCTTTTTGCAATTATTTTCGCAAATTGTCGTGGATCCGCGAAACCTTTTGTCAAACATTGTTTTAATATAATCACGAGTTGTTTTGTGTTGCAGATCCTAGCTTTGGTGAGCTTGCTTTTGCCATACAACTTTACCTTTCTATCATGTATACTTTCCATACATTTACCATTTCAAGAATTTAGTTAAATTTAGGGATGAGCTGAAATTCTATTATACCTTATATCCTGTAATATTCTACTTAATTAGATAGATTTTAAGTAAATATTAAAAGTTATAAAGTAGGATTTTAGTATAATTTTCTAGAATCTACTCTCATAAGTTAAGCTACTTGTGTGATATCTTCATATCCTATGTCTATCTTGGAATCGTACTATAGGATAATGTTTAGATAATATTTGGTTATGCAATTTTCGTGATACTAAACTAAATAAAAATTTTTATCATATTTTTAGTTTGTAAATTTACTTGATGACTAAACAAAAACTAAACTGATCGACCAGACAAAATGTATAAATTTTATTTTATCTGAACCACTATATAAAAATAAAATTTACTATATAAAAACAAAAAATATTTTGTATTTTCAAAAATACCTCTTCATATTATAATATTAAGTTAATGAATATTAATTTTATTATATATTATAAAAATTTATTTATTTTATAATATAAATAATTAATTTTCTAATATAAATTTTGTGTCTAATACTATACAAACCAAATATAGTACAATAAACTTGTATTGTCTAGTTCTCCTTATACTTGTTATATTCAGTTCTCTTTGTCCAGTCCAATTTTACAACCAAATACTATCTTAGTTATATAATTTTTGTGATATTGAATTGGATAAAAAATTTTGTTCTATGTTTGGTTTGTAACTTTACTTGATAACTAAACAAAAATTTGATTGATGAACTAAACAAAAGGTCTAAATTTTGCCCCCATCTACATTATAGTATAAAAATAAAATTCATTGGACAAAAATAAAAAATATTTTTCATTCTCAAAATACCCCTCCATGTTATAATATGAAGTTAACTAATATTATTTTTATTAAATATTACAAAAAAATATTTATTTTTTAATATAAATTTTATATTCAATATTATACAAATCAAACATGGTATAATAAGCTTATATTGTTTAGTCCATCTTATATTTATCATGTTTAGTCATTTTTATTTAGTCTAATCCTTATAACTAAACGTTACTTAAGATATATAATATACAGTTTTCTAGTACTTTATGCCCATCCAATGAAAATAATGATATAAGAATAATTAACATAAAATCTTCTAAGTTCCAAGTTTTACCGAAAATTATATATATATATATATATAAGTTATAGTCTAAACTCATCATTAATAAGAAACCCTAGATTCAAAGCATTGCCGACTTTGTTTCTTCCACCTCAATTTTATCGCATTTTTGCATTTCTAAAATCTAAGCTCACATCAATAAAAAATCGTATATCTTTTGCCTTCTTCAAGATGTGTTATTTTTTCGTCTATGATGTTAGATGAGGTAAATCTTATACGTGGACCCCCGTATTAAGATGCCTTTGCCTTTTTTCATGTTAAAAATCTCCCGAAAGATATCGGTAGGTATGTTGTCAAATAATGCCAACTGTAGATTAACCAAAAATGGGGGAAACGGATTTCGTGCTAGATGTCCAAACTTGCGTTTGATGCATTTCAGGTTGGTACTAAAACATATCTTAGTATTAATTTCTATAGAAATGAGATTCGATGAAGTTGAAGTTCTGTCCTATGAAAAAGTAACATCTATTATGTCATGCGGATGACAGAATGCTTTCGCACACTACTGGATTATTGGTACAGCGAACAATTAAAAGCGGGGCAGAGTTTTTGAATCGATTGTTACGAAAATCTCAAAGATTTATACTTTTTTCAACTTCTAATTGTTTAAAATTACAACGAGTCAATTAAATCTATTCTTACATTCCAACATATCATACTAACAAATTCGGATCAAAGATTAGCATGCGAAAACCACAGTAATTGCTATTAATCTGACTTTTTTTTTTTTTTTTGGGACTCTCTGTTCTCTTATGATTCAGCCTCTTCTTTGTTCTTTTAACTATTTTTAGCTTAATCTAATACTTAGTTTCTTGAACTAGTATGTTTCTGATCTTAAAAAATATTCGTGCTTCTTAACTTGTGAATGTGTAAAGCCAACACAAATACTAATTTAGATCGCAAATATTAATATGCAAATGAAGTAAATATGCGACAAAATAAAAAAGGAATCAATAGGTCAAGTAACGATTTATAAAGACTCCCTTCTTATGAGATAGTCCTTTATTCTATCACTATGTGATAAAGATCAAGTATTTCATACCAACTCCGAATCACAATTTGAAAAAAATTCAAGATGGGATGTAGAATCTTTGCCACAAATTATTAGTTTCTCTTGCTTTACTTTGACTCACAATCCATACCCTAGATTATGCAAGTTTACAAAATCTTTCGCTATTTTTTCAAATAGCTCTCCACCGAGTTCAACGAATTTAGCTGCTCTCTTGAATTTTACAATATAACTCCTCACATTTTAGCACAATTCTCACTATCAACAATTGATAGTAAACTTTCACTCAATCAATTCATGTCATCAATCGTGTTGCTTGTCTTTAACTTTTTGGCTCCATAATTTTAGTCTTTATGTAATTTTCAAATTCCAATGTTGAGATGTCATATTTCTAGTAATAGTAATCTATCTCTTCAAATATGGAATTCCTCATCTTATTTATATTTTTTTCTTCAATTTGAATTGAATTCCCTTTATCGATCCAATATATTACCTAGATACATCTTTATATTAACATAGAGTCTTGACTTATAATTTCCATAAGTATTTCATTCCTTTATGTTTAGATTCTAATATGACCATTAGCTTCTATGGTATTTCTTCTGCTTCTAAACAATCATTTGCCTTCTACTGTCATAAGTATTTTGTGTGTAAGCTTCTAAACTTGTGTTTCTTCTAAATTCTTATTGCTTTTGAACTCGTATAGCTTCTAAACTTCCATTCTTCTATTATTTTCAAAATTCTTCTTAAGACTTTTTTTTCTTCCTTCATTGTTGTTTATTTTCTTTTTCTTTCTTCCTAAAATTTTTTCATCAATAAGATTTTGATCATATATATGCCTCTAAATTTGATCATCAAATGTTATTTAGGTTTTGATAACTCTGTTTATGGTCTATCCTTTGAGTTTCTTCATATCTTGCTAAATCCAAGTAATCTTTTCTAATTTCTACACACTCAGTAACTTAATTAGTTATGTATAATTTGTTGTCTTCAAAATGCTTTTCATGGAAGTTCTAACATGGATAAAAACAAGGAATCATAAACTACCACCCCAACCCACTTCCTCTAAGTTAGCTTTGCCAAAACCAAATCACCAATACCAATAATTGATGACAACAAAATAAAATAGCTATTTTAATTTCAAAATTTAATGTAAGATAGTTGGAAGCTAGCTAACTTAGGAAAAAGGATGCATTGTATGAAATAGTGGAAGTTAATTAGAATATTAAACTAAATGTTAATTGCATCAAATATGTTAAAGAAATCACAAGATAAAAAAATTATTTGATAGCACTGGAAAAGATTGTTAAAAAAATAAAATAAAACACAAAAGTACTACAAAGATAGTAACCACTAAACATGACTCAAATAAATATTTATCTGAGTACGACACTTATGTACACAAGCACCCTGAAGGACAAATATGATTCATCTCCACCCCATATTTGTAGGATCATAGGTAAACATGTAGACAACCTATCTATTGACGGATGGCCTTTGGCTTGAGGCTCCAAAGGCCTAAGCCCACCAAAGAGCTCGATTAGTACAATGCTAAGGCCTCTCCAGCTTAGATAAAAAACGACTTAGTATCAACTTGAGCTCCGTTTGTCTTACTTAGGCTTAGCCTCGAGCACTCCAAGTGCTCCTTTTTAGAGGCCTACTTTTGAAGAGCTCATTAACCAGTATAGTCGAGCTCACCCTTTTTTCCTCACCTTTTTCTCTCTCATCATTAAATGTTAAATGATTGCCTAATACACAGCCTATAGTCTAGTTGCCAAGTTAAGGCGGCTACCTTCTACCAATGTGACGAGCCCTTCTTCCAAGCCTCCAACAACTAGTAGAGGGTTGAATGTATTTTGTCATACTGACAACAATAACTCCTCAAATTCTGTGCTAGCCAATCCTCTTTTACCACATGTTCGAATAGGTTAGATCCCTTAACCTATAAATAGGAGTAAAGCCACCAAGTAAGGGATCCTTTTTTTGTGGCATTCTTCAGAACTCTCTTGATTCTTTCATCACTTTATTCTTCTTGAATTGTTTTGACTACGTGGCCAAGGAAAAAAGGAATAGAGAAATGAATTGCTCTATCTCATTTGCTTTAATTAATAAGATTTTGATAAATCAATTAAATCATTTATATTTTAAATGAAAATTTTAATTTCTCTATATTTATGCAAACTAATAGCTCCTCAACAAATCCCAGAGTAAAGGGATAGCAACATGGTCACCTTTTCTTTCTATACTTCATCTCCTCTTTCACTAATCTTAAATGTGCAAATCTACTGTTACTAATATCAATATCTATAGATTTCTAATACTCATCTTATATTTGGGTCCTTTTCTACCATTCCCCCTCAATCATCCATCAAACTCACATTTCCACAACCACAAGTCTACAACACTTGCAAATATGGTGAATTTGAAGACTATGGCGATTGGGCTGATATTGTTTTTGTCAATTATATTTGTTGTAATTGGTTTTTTATGTGTTTGTTATTATTATTTATTTATTTTTTATTTTCACCACCTATATGGAGTTACCCCTTTCATGCAATTTATTGTACTCGCTTATAGGGAAAACGAAGATAACATCTATGTGGACATATTGATCTTTTAGAAATATACCTATTTCTTTGATTTAGTTTTCATAACTCCAACTCTTCATCTTATATGATCGATTTAATTGATATAATTTCTTTTTATAAAATGAAAATCTTGAAATAAATTGATTAGAGAAATGTTTCTTTTTTTGCCCGAAGATTTGAGTAAATTCACTCTAGGAATAAATAATAGGGAAAATTACTCTACAACTCCTATGAAAAACTCTAAAAATATACAAACACCCAAATTTTTTGTTTATACATAAACTAACTAAAGATACCACACCTGTAATTTCTACAACCATGATTTGTACTTCGTAATATATCTGCAATGACATCTAAAATATATTTAGAAAACGATTCCAATGATTTTTTGACACAACTTTTGTAATATATTTTATTGTAATTTCAGTTTAGCTGTAGCATTCTCTATTATTGCTTTAATTTTTTTCCTTGGTTTTATTTGAATTTCTTTTGACAAAACTTTTGTATTGTATTGTAATTTCAGTTTAGCACTAGATTTATTTATTGTTGTCTTAATTTTTATTGTTTTAATAAAAAAAGCTATGGGGCATTAAGGAACAACCAAATGGTAAGTTTACGTAAAAGTAATTCAAGCAGTGAATGCAACATAATTTAAAATATTCGTTTTACGCACTACTATAAAAGGATAAAAATTTTCTATGATCTATATCCATATTTCCACTTATCATATGATACAAATATAATAGTAATAGATTTTTGTAATATGCTCCATTTGTGGTTGTTAGACTGCATATGATTAATGGAAAGAGGCGACATACTAAATATAGAAAAAGAAAAAAAAAGGTCTGTATATTGAAAAAAGAAAAAGAAAAGGAAAGAGAGAAAACAGGAAGTAAAAACTAGTCGTACTTATGAAATAATTTTACAATCGTAAGATTAAAGGCACAAGCATCACAATATGATGATAATTGATACTCTCAATAATATGGTTGCAATATGTATAATACTAAACTAGTGAAGCAGGCCAGCACGTTAGGGGTGCCACTTTATATTTCGTAAAAATTAAGCTAAGTACGAAAAGATTCAAATGATCCTAACTACTAATATATAATTTTAATATATCAAAATAAAATAATATATATTTTTAAAAAATATCAATTATGTTTTTACATATAATAATTTTATTAATACTCCTAGGTCATTTATCAATCTAACATGAGATGTTTATATCATTAAAGCGGTTTTCGAAATTGGAAAAGGGTTTTGTAGGAAGTAAATGCATGTGGTTGTTAGGAAAGGAAATCTTAAACGAATAAATGTCAAAGACATGAAAGAAAGAAAGAAAGAAACAAAGGCAGGCTTCTCTTTTCATGAGTCCGGCATCTTCATCCTAATTAATAATACGGAATAAAGCCAAGAATATGATCACCGTGGATCTTTTAATTTGGAATGATGTTTTAATTTTGATGTTTCAGCCTACCTTTTCTTTTTTTTTTTCTCCTCCCTTGGGCTGCCATTACGCTTTGACCGGCATTTTTCACATCTATATGTAAAACACTAAAGCACGTTCATTTGTTATTATTTACTCGGTGACAATTCCAGTTCGGTACGTAAACATTTAATAATTACAATAAGGAGTATCCGTCTTAATTTGGTAACCTTTTTTATATATTAGTGTTTCAACTTTTCAAAACTTACTGTGATAAAATTAATGGTGTAATAATAATAGTAAAGACAATCTCTAGAGTACGATAACCAGAGACACGTGTATAAAACATAAAAAGCTGAAGGTAAACATCAGCCAAAAATATATCCATTAGAAGCTTTGCGACTAGTGTTATTTCGTGTACATACCGTAGATAATTGTGTTAATGTATATATGTCCCAAATTTATATAAGACTCAAAGTGGAGCGGATAAGCAAAGAAATTGACAAAAGGAAAAAATGGAGCATAAATAAGAATGGTGGTGCGGTCGGCTGCTAAGGAAGGCTACCAAATAATTATAGATTCTTCCAACTCGTTGGTCAACCACCTTGGTCAATAATTATAGATTCTAATGGACTCTTGGTGGGTTAATGAGAAGTATGGTTTTATTTAATTTAGATTTAGATTTAGATTGAAAATCGTGTGTTATTATCAATAGGATATAGTAATTAGGACTATAAACAAGTCAAGCTTCAAAAGGCTTAGATTCGATTAATTTAAAAATTATTAAGCTCCAGCTTGAGTCAAGCTTTTTATCGAGCCTAAAATTAAGGCTCAAGCTTGACTCGTATTAATAAACGAGTTTTATCTTGAGTTCAAATTCGACTCATTTACTAATTGAGCTCTAGCCAAGTTAAACCTAAAAGAAGCTAATCTCAAGCCTATTAATAAGTTTAAGTTTACAAAATTAAGAAATATATAAATAAATAAATTAATAGATAGTGAACAAGAATTATATTATATATTATCTTATAATATATTATATATTTGTATATATTATATAGATATTAGCTTTTAAATTTTAATAAAATATAATATTTGTAATATATATATAATTTGGAAATTTACTCACAAACCGACTCACAAGCTTAAGTGAATAAGCTCGCGAGCCCGAACTGGAGTTTGAGCCCATCTCGTTTAGGTAAATAAACTTCATCTTAAACTCGAGCTCAGCTCCTTTATTACTCAAGCTCGGCTCGTTTATTACTCGAGCTCATCGAGTTCAAACTCAAGTTAAGCCAAACTAAGCCGACCTGAGCTTTAAGAGCTCGGCTTATTTGTAGCCCTAGTAGTGGCCAGTGGTATATCATAATTTTTTTGTCTATGTTTTACTTTTTTCTTTTTTCCCCCCAAGAGCCTAAGTAGTTTGGTCTTAAGTGTTAAGATTTGAAACCTTTATAAACATATATATATATATATATATGTATGTGTGTGTGTGTGTGTGTATGTGTGTCAATTTAGGGGACTTCACTATGAGAGCATTACTTCAACTAGATGTGAGAAATGTTATATCTATGCCGTTAACTTAGGGCATTTGTTTAACCTATGAATCTTCACCCTTGTTGTTTTGAGGTTCCCCATGTTAGATATATGTCAAATTACCTCCTTTCTTTTGCTTGCTATCTCTTTGTCAATGTGCATTCAAGTATATAACCATAAGCATAATGAATCATTAACAAATTGGTGTGGAAGTGGCACATCAATAATTTGGTATCAAAGTTAAGATGGCTAATACAACATTAGCTAAAGCAAGGTTTAACTTAAGTTGGCTAATGCCTAGTTGGTGGTGTAAGGCTATGTCCTAATGCATGTTAAAAGCTCGGTACTAGCTTTAAGAGATCAGGAAATTATATCAGGTTCATTTAACCATTTCATTTCTCCCTTATTCCTTGTAAATGACCATTAATCTGTCACTAGTACTTTGACCATGTAACAGTCATTCTATTATAAATCTATATTACTCTAAATGTTGAAATTTAAACTTACACCCTCATAAATAGCTATAGCTTTGCTATTCAAAGTTTCTTTTCATATCTAGGCAAGCACACTATCATTCTACAACTGTCGTCATCACACCTATCACCACCACAAAATATTTGTAAATATCATTAATATATTATATAGTATAATAATTATGAGATATAAAATAATACATTAAATCTAATAAAATTACATTTTTAAAATTATTATACTCATATTATCAATTAAAGTAACATTTTAATTATGAGATTATTTAATAAATATTAAAAAATATTATTAATATATTGTATAGTATAATAAATTAATTACATGATATTTAATAATATATAAATACAACATATGATATTAAAATAAAAATTAATAGAATTATATATTTAGCTCTTCATAAATATATCAATAAATTTCAATGACATGACAATTCAAATAATTTTATGTTATAATTAAAATCGCATCTTGTATCTTAAAGTAAAGAGATAATATTTTTTAAAATTATTATTAATGATAAAAATATGAATAATATATAGAAAGAATTTATATTGAATTAAAATATTTATTTTCACATCAATGTGATAATGATATTAAAATCTAATATTATATAATAATTTTATATATAAATGTATCAAATAAGATAAAACAAAAAATGATATTTTAATTAAATTAAAATATGTAATAAATATACATATTAATGAATATAATATAATAAAGTAATTACATGATAATATAAAAAATTACAACATACAATATTAATATAAAAACTAAAAACCAATGCATATTTAATAGATAAAAATATTGATTATATATTTAAATACTTTATAATATGGTAATAATCAATCAAATATAATATTGTAATTAAAAGTATTTTATAATAATTTTAAATATTAGCTTATAAAATTATAGTGTTATGTAGTAAATTTAAATAATATCTAATTTAGGAATGTAATAACTTGATAAAATAATATTTATTAATATAAAATATATAACATATTATATTAATGCAAAAATTTAAATATTTTATAATATGATTATATTTAATAAAATATGACACTACAAGTAAAATTATTTTTATAATAATTTTAAATATTAATTTACTAAAATTATAATATCATGGAGTAAATTTAAATAATACCTAATATAGGAATGCAATCGCATGATTATATAATATTTATTAATATAAAATCTATAACACATAATATTAACACAAAATTAGTTATTGCCATTTTTTTTTACAATGTTATAGATATTAATTTATAATTATAAATACTAAAACATAATCATACAATTACAACTATAACGATATAATTTTATAACGATATATATGAAAGAATTCTAATACATTATTAATTATTCCTTGTTTCTTAAAATTCATTTAGCCAACCAAACAAAGTAATAACAAGCAACATCTTTATTTAATCAACTGAACAAAGCAATTATTATTTAATCCTTATTATAGCCTTGCAACATTCCTTTACAATAACTATCCCATTACATTTAATTTCAATCAACTAAGTGAATATAACACTAAAGTTGCTTATATACATTGAAGATTTAAGTACACCATCAAAAAATTTGATTGAAACACAAATTTTGATCTTGTAGCAAAGTGTAACCCTAATGTAGTTATGCTTGTAAAGGCATTTAGATAGGACTTTAACTAAATCTGTTTACAACATTGTGTTGGAGATACTAGTAAAGACAACAGTGATGGACTTTTAATGATCTTGTTGTACTTTCTTATGGCTTCAATCTGTAGGTTAGAAACATTGCATTTAGTAAGAATCAATTAAACCATAAATGGGATCTAAAAGTTGTAGGTTTGTATGTGGTTTAAAAATTATAAATTGATACATATTCAATAGCTATGGTTGCATTAGCAAGAAGTTTAAATGTACATTACCCTCAAAATTATAAATTTATACATATATTTACACAACCATTAGAAAAGTCATATGAGGCAAAGAAATGCTAGAAGCATGATGGTAAGTGACATGCCCCAATCCAAGAATAAAAAACCTAGGTGGCCCAAGGCAAGCTTGAAGGGACCAAACTAAGTAAAGATGCCTCTAGGCCAACCAACAACTCACTATGTTAATTAAAAGGCACTTAGATAGACTTAACCTTGTAGAAATCCCAAGTCGACTAAGGTTAAGGTCAACCATCCATAGCCTTCAGTCAATCACAAGGTTAAGGTCTCGATCAACCAACCATAGCTCTCAGTCAATCACTCCCACAACAAAGTGTCCATCTTACATGTTTTCAACTAGTTTTTTATGTTCCTTTTTCATTTAATATTTTCATATTCTATAATAGTGAGGGTTTGTTTCTTTTGTATTTACACTATGATAATTCTAATATTATGATTTTAATGAGACTTTTTCTTAATTTCATGTTTATATCAATATACTCATAAACTATAGCCAATAGCATCATTTGAGATCCTTGCATATGTTGGATCCTTGGTAACATGATTAAGTCTTTGATCATTCCATCAATCACCCTAATTCATTTCATAAGTTAGTTATGCCATATCCAATTTACAATCTATTTATAATCTTTTTAATCTCCATTACCAATATATTAGAAAACCTATGAAATCCTTTCTTTTAATAATTTAAGCTCTAAAATCGAATCTAAATTCTCTATTTTGATAGTTTTCAATTTCTAATTAGGGTTTATGGTTAAAAAAAAAAGTCTTCCAATTAATTGATTTTTGCCGGTTTGGTGGTTCACAATTTTGGTAAATTTAAAGATTTAATTGGTTGTGGAATGTTGTAACTATCTATGAGTTGTTCAAGACTAGTTTGACAAGTAGATAGGTGTGGCCGATTTTTTGGAAGATTAATTTTATGAGGGTTGTTGTTTTTATATTATTTATTAGAAAGAAAAGATTATAAGAGAGAAAGACACTAAGTCTCGGTGGGCATAAACATGAGAGAACATATAAATCCTTAGCAACATGGAAGGGCAAAATATGGGAAATAAATGCAAGTCTAAGAGCTATCATGACACATTTCGGTTTAAATCTTATTCAGAAATTTAAAACACTCGATCTTAAACCTACAAGAATAAAACCTCTATTGTTGATTTCAACACCTATTGTGTAAAGTCGAGAAGAGTTAGTCGAGGTGGTTGAGTTTCTTGTCAAATCGTGTTAATTGTCTGGAATCATTAAGTACTTTGGGAATTAAAACGAAACGGATATGCATCACATAAGTTAATTGCTTTAACTCAAACGTTCGGTCTAGTTTGGGAGATATGGTTGGCGACTTGGTTGACCCATAGATGTTTTAATTACAAAAGCAAAGATTATGCTACACCATTAAAAGGTAGGGAACTAATGAGTCAAGTGATCAAAATAAATTTGGATCGCTTTCGCCATTGCCCTTGGTTAATTTTTATCCGAGAATTGAAGTGGAAAAAAGGAAAAGGTTTTTGGTCGGGCAACAATAATAGAAGCAATAAATCATAGATCAATGATCTATTTATTTTAGTAATATCTTCTATAAAAAGTATGATATATAAAATAAATAATATTATATATTCTTTATGATAGGGAATTATATGATCTCACTTATCTTATGTATTATACTTTTGATGAAAAATATTGCTAAAAATAAATAAATCGGTGATGTATCAATTTTTTTTTTGGTTTTTTTTTTTGTGACTGAAGGATCCTACCTTGTCATTAATTATTCTTCTTTCTTTATATATTAAACTCGGCCCCCAAGGATTTGTTGTCTGCTAATGGCGCAACAAAAGCGCAACAAAAGGAGTTCAGGACGCATTAGACAAGCATATGTACAACCTTAAACACTCAAATCAAGAAGCATGCATTTGATCACATGATGAAGGTTTTCTTACATAAATATAATATAATTCGTGTGGCTATCCTCCTTGAAGTTTTCCATAATTGAACCAAAGTAAATAGGTACAGTAGTTTTTACATAAAGTCACCTATACAGTTTTATCTACCTGCACTTTTTCGTCACCATAAAACAATACAATATACTAATTGCAATGCCAATCATGACGCTGGTTATAAAATATAAAATATACCAAATTTGTGTCCTTGATCAACTCAAAGACTTGCACAACAAAAGAGGATGAGATGAGAACATCGTGCATAATGTTTCTTAGTCACAGACCAGCGGATACTGCGATGCCAACATGGGTTACTTTGTCCATGACCTCTATTATGTCGTCTAACTAGGCAAGATTTTTGTATAGATCCAAATTTTTTTCATTTTTATACAGGATTTGGGTAAGCTACGGATACTATACGTAAAATAACTAGTATTTTGCTCTCACCTGTTCTATATAGAAAGGGAAATTTCTACTAGTTTTATCTTCAAGTAACGATAGATGCAAATAAGTCAGAATGGAGATTGAAATTTGACCTAAGACACGACATGAGAATAAATAATAAGCAATCTAGGCACGGTT
This sequence comes from Lumnitzera littorea, assembly GCA_024138015.1. Taxonomy (NCBI): domain Eukaryota; kingdom Viridiplantae; phylum Streptophyta; class Magnoliopsida; order Myrtales; family Combretaceae; genus Lumnitzera; species Lumnitzera littorea. The sequence goes on along the minus strand of JAMXBB010000001.1, from coordinate 12,547,261 downwards.
TGACTATTTGTTTGAAGATTTTCATATATGAGCTGCATTTTGATTTTATTAAGAGAAGAGGCTATGGTTCTTGATCAAGTAAAATAATCGGGTTTCACAAATCTTAGGAAGGTATTAATGTAGTTAGACGCTCGTTGTAGGCCTGAACAATTTATTTAAGTGGAGCTGTGTTGGATAGGAACAATAGAAAATATTATTTACGTAATTAGGCTAAGCTACTCCTCCTGTCCTTAATATTAATAATCCTTATTCTAAATCCATCGTGACGGTCGGGGAGGAAGAGGATAAAGACGTAACTTGCACGTTTTAATATTATATGGTACAATTCAAGTACATAGTTAATTATGTTCTATGACCATAAAAGCCATACTTTAAACTTGAAAACATTAAAATAAATTTCTAGTACCATTCACCAAGAGCCGAAGGATGACAAATCATGAAGTGAATGAGTAACCTTATGATATATATATATATCCTACTTGATTTAGTAAGTTCTAAGTGAATACTGATATTAATAAGATAAGTTTCGAATAATTAATAATTTTTTTAATCTGATCTAATAAGATAGCATACAAGTATGATGTTTTGATACCCTATGCTCTTCCCAACACCTATATTCTAAGATATAAATGATTTAGGTTTAAGAGTACTTATGTGCCCATGCCCACCCTATAAAATTATTGAACTAATATAATATATATTAATAAATGGAAAAGAATTTTATTTTTTATTCGATCAAGAAATCTTAAAGAACAAAAACAATATTATATTAATGTTGAAGAGAAATGGCTCAAACACAATACAAATCATAAACCTAAAACTAATATCGAAACATAAAAACAATATCTTTAAATTTTAAAGGCAATATTTATTGATAGTTATAAAAAATTTGTATCTTCTTTCTATTGTACATGCACCTCATGTGTTTTCCATTTAATTGAAAATTGCTAATAAAGGGTGCCACTTAATTAAAATTTGAAAAGCAATCATTTGGCTTAAAAAAAAAACATTATAACCAAAATTTACTATTATAAACCCTGTAAATTTAGTTATTTAAATGCATGATTAAACTCGAATACTATAAATAATTTTAAGAGTTAATAAGACCGAGTAAAATAAAAATTTTATTAAGTTATAAATTAAAATGTATCATAAGAAATAAAAACCCTAGAGAATCGATTAAAACTTAAATCACGTACTAAAACCTTAAATCCAATGTATACATAAATACTCAAAATCGAACCCGAACTTAACTAAAACCCTAAAACTATAACTTAAGCTTATAAAATGAATAAATATCACTTAATAGTAATATAACTATAGTCGATTACAATTATCAACTAAATCGTGTAATCACATATAAAACTTTATGAAAACATTGAAATAACTTGTAAATATTATCAACGTAACGGGTACCAATTAAATTAATAAATTTTTATAAAATCCCAAAATTAATTTATAAATGTTATTTTTATGATTTTTATGTTTGACAAAATTTAATATTTTTATTTTTATTTTTCCTCCCTTTTTCTTTCTTTTTCCTTTCTTTTTCTTCTTTCTAATTTTTTTTTTTCTTGCTACATGTCAAAACCAACAACCCATGTTTTTCCCACTTCTTTTTTTTTTCAATCTCCAGATGCTGCATTTATAAGGAACTAATCAAAAGTAATGATTATATGGTCATATCTTCATTAATGCTTAGATTTAGTTATTTGTTTTATAAATTGCTTTTGCTTTTATTTCTTTTTTCCTTCAACTACATGCTACACGCCTACAAGTGGAAATCCTAGAAGCAAACAACCTAAAAAGAGAAAAAAATAAACAAAGCACACACACACATACAAAAACCAAAAGAGAAAAGAAAAGGGGATTAAGCAATTACTAAGAGTAGAAGAAGAAGAAGAAAAAGATTAAGGGGAATTTTTTTTAATTCAAATTACTAAAGTAATTAGGTAAGTTATTTATTTAATTTTTGTACATATATATATATATATATACTATATAGTATGTACATGTATATTGGGTATTTTTTTATTTATTATGTATTTATACGTGAATATATATGTATATGTATGTAATATATAGTATATAGTATGTACATGTATGTGTATATGATATATATATATACCATGTATTTTCTTGTGTGTATGTATGTACACGTGAATATAGGCACTGGGTATATGTACATAATATTTTCTTAAAAATATATGTATGTATAAATGGGTATATATGTATATGTACTTAGTATTTATTTTAGTATATGATATGTATATACATGTATTAAGTATTTTCGTATATATATACAAGTATCATGTATTTTCGTATTTATGTATATATGCATATATTTCGTATTTTTAGTATATATATATATGTAGGCATGAGGTTGTATATATATATATACGCAGTATTTCATATTATATAATATATATGTATACATGTATAATAGTAGGTATATGTATGTATGTATGTATGTATAAGGGCTAACATGAATATATATGTATGTTATTAATAATATTTTGTATTTTTGTATATATATATATACAGATATAATACAATCGTATACATACATATGTATATAAAGTATAAATACATGTATATTATACTTATACATATAGTATATAATATATAATTAAAGTTAGAATAATTTAATACATAAGTATAGTATACGAATAAATGTACGTATATGAATAGTAACGTATATGTAAAAATATGAGTATATTTAAATAGTATATATAATATACTATAATATTAATTTAATAAATATATATAAGAGTATTGTAAATTAGAAAAAAGAATAATAATTAAGTAAATTAGAAAGTTTAATGAAATATAATAATAAGTATATATATATATATATACTTATACCTTAAAATACAAGAAATAGGAAAATAATAGAAAATTATAAAAAATGTGCAAATGTGACACGTAGCACTCTCATGTGCAACCATGTCATCACTTATATATGTAAATTAAGTAATTTTCATAATTAATAATAATAATAATAAAATAATTAATTAATCAGAAAAATAATAAAGTAGAAAAATTTGAATTAATAAATCTTAAATCTTAAAAATAATTAATATAGTAAAATAGACTTAAATTAAGAACATTACAAATTATACGGTACAAATAATTATTAAATCGTAATTATACTAAGAAAAGCCTAATTTGATATTGTATGACTATTTAAGTTAAAATAATAAAGTTTATAATATTTTTATATCACAGTTAAAACTACAGGTTACAACGTTCAAAACGAATCCTACTATAGGAAAATACGTTCAAAAACAATCGAAATGGATTATAAATTTATAAAGATCCGAACTAAATAAAGAAAGTTATACACGATGCAATAAAAAAATCAAATTGACAATTTCACATAAATCAATAATTGAGTTAAGTAAATAATACAAATTACGATACTAGCTTAGTTATTTAATTCCTAAACTTACTACTTTCCGTATTCTGTATTCTGTACTCCCTATTCTTAGGTGATCACGACTTTGACCCTAATTTACCATCAGACTACTACGATCCTTGACTTGAGCATGGACAAGTGAGTTTTTCCTAATGATTTCATACTTGCTTATATATGTAATTAGTGAATATAAATTGTGATTAATAATTGAATATTGTGTAGAGTCGGGTCATGCTTATTTATGATACTGGATTAACACTTTAAAGTATAATAACATATTAGTTATTGCATAGTAAATTCAATAGGAACTGATTGTCTATGACCTTGTTGATCACTGAATAATAAGACCTAATATTATCTGACTTGAAAGAACTAAATTGAATCATGCATAATCATGCACTGCATAACTAATTGTAGTCATCACATCACATGGAGGTAGTAAGAGGCCATATGTAAGTTGATTATTTGTTATTATAAATTTCGTACGGTGCACGCATACGATATAACCTTACCTTAGCCCGTGGGATCACTAGGCATTGGAGATGTCAACTGCCTAATTAAGAGTCGAGTCTAGAGACCTTTGTTTAAGGGTGAGTGAAGACTGCGTAAACCTATTCACAATCATACGTAGAACTCGAATTTTAACTAAAATTGAAAATGGATATACCATTACATTTTGTATACGAAATATGGAGTTTCGTTATTATAAAAATTCTAGTATGATATCCGGATCTGAGTAGTGCTAATGTATCTCTAACCTTGACTTTAGAGGGCATTAAATCTACGTTGCATGCAATACCTGATTACCTGCATGTATTTGTATGGCATATTGATTATTCATGCATTCATTTGATTAAATTAAATTGTTGTATAACTTGTTTGTTGTATGGTTGAGGAAATATCCTACTAAGCTCGTGTAGCATACTCCCTAATAGTCTTCTCTTGCAGGTTGCTAGATAATCGGACATAGGTTAAGAGCTGAGTGTTGAGTACTAGCGTTGAGATGCATAGAAGTTAGAATTTGAAGGTAAACTGTGTAAACGGTTTGAATTATTACATATAATTATTGATACTATATTTAGATTTTATAACTTCTCTAAGTTTAAGATTTAGATTTTTACTACTTAATCTTATTATTTGGTAGGGGGTACCGATTCTCTACAATTCTGAGAAATTGTGGATTATTGGATCTCTTTAGTTATTTATATAATACGATAAGTTTATAATTTAGAATTTAAAACCCTAAAGATTAACTAATTAGAGTTTTATAATCTCTGACTTGTAAGACAGTTTCTGTATTACGGGTGCATACGTAATATGAAAATTTTAGGTAATTTTACCAGACCCCTTTTAAAGTCATGACAATTATACAAAGAAAAGGTGTGAAGTTAAAATTTACCGGAAAATAGAAAAAAAAAAATTTATAAGTGTCATAAGACACCATGTACCTTGTAAGTTCTATAAAATGTAGGATCCAAAATGATTTAAGATATCACAAGATAGGTTCCGATTTCAAAAAATTTGAGCACAAGCATCGGCACCTACAAGGTAGGGTATCGGTAAAGGCCAATACCTAACCCACCCTACACCTACTTACTCCCATTGGGAGTTCACTGTTCTTATCCCTTTTACTTCATTTGTATTCTAATTTCACAAGTAAATGTTATTGTGACTTATATTTTCTTCTTTTACATCCTATGGGTAGAAATTCAATATGTAGAAAATTTTCACTTACGACTTATTTCGTAAGTGTTATGTCCTAAAACTAAAGATACGACAAATCTATCACATACCCACATCGTAACATGAGAATGTGATGCTTATAATATATTTATAAATCCACAAATAAGATTTAACTCATAGAAGTTCCATACTCTCACAATAAAATGTAACTATTACCCAATCCATGAAAATAGATTAAACAACGTAAGTCTGTAGTATAACAAATACAACAATAAAGACTTAAAGAGTAAATTGTCATAGTCATTGTCTAACTTCCTAATCATCAACATAATGAAAGTTGCTATTGTCCTACCTACTCCCTAACACAAATCACACCCTAAGTCATCAAAAGGACCCTATTCATACATTGCATCGATATCTGAAATACAAAAACCTTCAAAATGGTGAGCACCAATGCTAGTAAAAAGGTCACTATGAAAACATCAAGTCAATGCCATGCCAAAATTCACATGCAAACCTATAAACTATAACAATCACAAGCTTAATTTACTTATTTCTAGATGTTTAAGCAACACAATCTTAATATCTCAAGACTTCAACTGATGTAAACTCTACAGAAGCAATGTTATATATATATATATGTAAACCAGTATCTCATAACCATCTTATCCTAGATTTGTTACTTATATTAGCCACTAATGCAACTAGTCCGTGATTTCTTTATGAAATGCCCCAAATACATACGTTAATATTAATAACATAATAGTATTTAGATAAGGAATAAAATTAATATTATGATATAAATTAAAATAGAAAGAAAAAAATGTGAACTAATGAAACAAAAGACAAAAGGGTCAAACGTTACCAAAAAGCCTTTTGTAAATAATGAGATAAGTATAATTATGATTTCTTTTATGTAACCCTAGTCATATAAATAGAATATAAACTCTTCTCATGACTTCATTCTAGCAAGGTTTCTTGTCACAATATGAAGAAAGAGGTGAGGCGAGACTCTTTAGTCGTATATACTTAAAGATTGAATATAGATCCCTATAGAACATAGATAATATATCTATAGTTTATGTTAATGGTTAATCTAAAACCAGCTTGGATTGTTAATTATTGGATAAGGGTTTATAAGTAAATCTGTAACTATCGATAACTAATAATTTAGTATTGAACCTATTACTATAGGATTTTGTGGATTTAATTGACAATAAAGATTTGGTAATCACAAGTAACCATATGATCTTGTTTACGTGAAGATAAGGCTACATAGAACTTTAATAAACAAAGCAAATAAACCTATAGCCTAATTGTAACGTCTTAGGAATTCTTGATCTAAATTCATGATTCAAAATGTATAAAGAAGGATTGATAATTACAATTGAACCCCATGAAAATTGGAATATTGAATTTGTAGGATCAAAACTTAGATATTATTTCATAAATTAAAATTTGATGAAATGTAATCTAATTTAGGGTTCATGTAAAACATGGGACAATAACATTATAAGAATTCATTTGAATTATGAATATGCTAACTAATAAGACTAAATGACAAAATAATTGAAGAAAGGATTGATTGACCCTTTGATATACCTTATTGGTTGCCCCTAAAGTTCTAGTTTATAATTCCTAAACAACTATTAATTCTTAATTGTTGATATTTTAGGAAAATTTGATTGGTTAACTTGATGAGATTTGGATAAGAATTTAAGGTAGAAGAAGTAGAAAATCTATATAATATAAATTGAAATAAGCTAAGAATTTAACATTGTAATTTAGTGTTGATAAGATGTCATAGATTTAATGGATCAAAGAATTGGATTTCAAGATACTAGTTGAATATTATATTGCTTGTTTCTTGGTTGAGCTTATATAGGTTAGCTATAATAAACTAATAAATATTGGGTTATTAAATAATTGTTATGTTGTGTTACGCCTTTATAATAGATAGGGATAATGTCATGATCACTACCTCAACATTACACATTTTTTGTAACTTTATACCTCAAGTTTCATATCATCAAATTATACACTCAGTTAGAAGTTTAGATGTTGTCGTTACTATCTAACTATTTTTTGTCAACGATTATTAATCCAATCATAATTAGAAACCAATATCATGTTGGTATATAAAATTTAGATGTGATTGATTTTGCACAAAGCAAGTTTTAATTTTATTTATTTTATTTTAATATTTAACAACATCGATTCTTTCAACTATCACTTTGGTTTTATATTTTACTAATGATGTGTATATTTTTTTCCTATTATGGATACATGACTAGCCTCTTGTTAGCTTATTAGGAATTGTGAAATTAAGAATTACTCGTGTTGCATTATCATTGATTTCTAATGATAACTGAGTAGACAATAGGTAACAAAAAAGGATGAGTAGAGACAATAGCAGCTAAACTTCTAATTAGATGTATAATTTGACAACTTAAAACTTGAGAAGTAAATTACAAAAACATAAAAGGTTTAGATAGTCACAACAGCATTTCTCTAATTAATAAGCATATGGTGCTCTATTCATTTTCGAAGTGGATAGATTTAGGTGCTAAGTTTGTGTGACATAATGGTTCGTCAATATGATAGAGTCATGTCTAAGATGATTAGTGATAGGAAACAACACTATGAAAAAGTGTTAATCAACGAAATAAGATACAACTTATATTGTTGTAATTGACATAATCACTAATGGATGGTTAACGTATGATGAATTCAATAAGAAACAATTTTGTTTTATTGAGAAAAGTAGTTGGGAAATTGAGAAAATATATTGAGGGTTTGTAAATAAAAGTTATTGAGAAGCAGCAGCAAAAGAAGATACTAAGGTGTGGTTCAATAATGTGCATGTTAGTAGAATATGAATGTTTCAAATTCTAGTTATCAAGATTATCATGTTTGTATAGATTAAATATATTGAATCAATTAATTTATTGGTTATTGCATTTAATTTATGTAAGCTTAATAGCAACTAAGGGTTAATGAACCTGTCTTAAGCTTACGGATTAGCCACATTGGTCCACTAAGCTATCCCATAGCACTTCTCTGAGGAAGAGGAGCGGCTCTTGCATATGATCGACCTATCATATTACTTGAGCTCTTACCAACCTTTCATTATCTCTCAAGTTGAGGAAGCTAACCATCTAACCAACCTAGACAGCTCAACTAACCTAACCATCAGCTTGGCTAAAGTGCTTCCAAGTTACCCATCCACCTCTCCAAGCTATTTTCCTGACCCCAATTGGTGACTCATTTGTATAAAATAAGTTATGCAGTACCAAAAATGCAACCACTCATCCACTAGCACAGGTTTTGACGATGCTTAACAATCATATAACCTACAAATGCATATTCTTTATGTAATCACCCAATTTTACCCCTTTTGTATATTTTAAGGTTACTAATTGTAGTAAAATACATTTGTATTTTCCATTTTCGTTGTAACCCTAAGGTGCCCATATATAAAGGGTGCTTATAAATTTGTCAAAAATCATTAATAGAATAGTTAGCTTGTCTTCATCGTCCTTTATTCTTATGAAGTATAGTTTTTCCAAGTTCAAAATAACTCTTATCTAACCCTTAAGCAAAGTAAGAGGCGAGTTACCCATGGTTGTCAAAATCACAATTTTATTGTTTATTTCAATATCTAGAATCGATAGAATCATGCAAAACTGGTAAAATCATAAACCTGTAGAATCGTACATGAAAGTTCATAATTGTACTAAAAGTCAGTAAATAAACGATTTTTCTTTCATTTTAACTAAGGACAATATTATAAAATCATAAACTCGTAGAATTATATTTTTTAATCACAATTTTAATAACTATGGAGTTACCCTTGTTACTTGACTGTGTATTATATCAATCCAGCTACTAAGATCATGTGTGGTGCATGATATGTCATATCCACACACTTGTGCACAAGTTTGTTTACCCATCAACTCTCATTTATCTTTCAAACCGTCTTGAAAGTTCAAACCCATCCCCATGTGATTGTTGGATCATGTATCCATCCATAAATCCATATCATCTTGGTATCAAAGCTTTAGGGATGATGGTTGTTGTTGTTGAAGTTGCTATTGCTATTTGTGCAATTACTATATTTGTATTGTTTCCATTGTAATTACTGCCTACATCCGAGAAGTTACTATAGTATCTAAGCTAAAATGCTATGGGCTAGAGTATAAAGTTGTTGTAGCTAAGTTATTTTGAGAATTTATGTTATGTGTTTATTATTCTAGGTTATTTTATTTGTTAGTGCTATAGAGATCTTGAAGTTGTAGCATTTTCCATAAGAATGACAAACCCAAGTGTTCATAAAGGCATAATGGATGTTGAGAGTGACATTGCTAGTCAAGACGGTATGGTCAACAAACATCGAAGATTATTGATAAATAGATATGCGATTTTGACCACTATAATGGCTATCTTGGTTATCACTGTATAGAGTTTGTTAAAGAATAAGCCCCCAAATGCAGCTCCTACTACTATCGAAGTTCCTTTAGCTAATGAGTGAGTGAATCCACTTCGAGGAGAGTAAGCTAATGGATTAAAGCAATGAGTCCAAGCCTATAGATGGATTAAACTTGAGGACATTGAAGAAGAGGTTAGAGACAACTTTGATTAATACTTTGGTAGGGAAGCCCTAGCTCTCCAAGATCTTGAGAATGCAAAACTAAAAATGCTAACCTATTCTGGAGCAGGAAATATCAATGATTATTTAGATTGGGAGGATAAGGTCAAGAAGATATATGAGTGCCATAAGTGTGATGATAACATGAAAGTAATATTGGCCACCGTTGAATTTAGGGATTTGCAGTGGAAAAATTTGTAGGCTTCTAAGCATAAAGAAAGAGAGTCAGAGAATAGGATGTGGCAAGAGATGAGGAGAGCTATGAGGACAAGGTTCTTTTTAGACCATTACATATAGGACACTTTTAAGAAATTGCAAGAGTAGAGACAAAGTAGAAGTAATATAGACGAATATGTGAATAAGTTTCAAATGCTCATGATCCATTTTGAGGTTAAGGAACAAAAGCCTGAAAAGTTTCTAAATTTACTGGAAGAGAAAAATTAGTAAGGTGTTAGCGTATAAAGGATTAATACCCTTGAGGACATGATCTTAGTTGCTTAAAGAGCTGAGCACCGGCAATGCTAAGGTTATGCTCGAGCTCTCTGAGTAAAATTTAGCCTGTCTAACCTATATAGGCAACCAGATTAGATTAGTGTTGAGCAAGCAAGAAGAGAGTAATTTTGATCAAACAAACCAAGCTATTGACAAGGAAGTACCAAAGATGTTTGAGATAGGACAAACATCAAGCAAAAAGAAGAGTAGGATCAAATGCTTCAAGTGCCAAGGGTTTAGTCTCGTAGTTGCCCAATATCTTAATAGAAGGACCATGGTGATTATAAAGGAAGTACTAACCATTGAGGTCAAAAGCACTGATAAAGAAGTTGAAGAGTTGAAGGAAGAAGAGGTTACCAAGCAAGAACAATTGCCCACCAAAGAAGTTATTGTGAATACCAAGCAAGAAGAATTGCTAATTATGATTGTACGAAAGGCCATAAATGTTAACCCTTCAACTAAGGATGAGTAACGAGAGAATCTATTTCACATTAAGTGCAAGGTTGATGATACATTATGTAATCTTATCATCAACAACAGTAGTTGTAGGAATGTTGCATCTACGATAATGGCTCAAAAAATGAAGTGATCGACCACTTCTTATCCTAAGCTATACAAGTTATATTGGTATCGTGAGAAGGATACCTTAAATGTTATACAACAAGCCGTAGTACTTATCTTAGTCTAAGCTTATCAAGATGAGGTGTTGTGTGATTTCTTATCTATGTTTACATAGCACATCTTATTAGGCCAACCCTGGATGTTCAACCAAATAATTAGTTATGATGGGTTCAGGAATACTTGTACATTTAGGCATGAAGGACAGAAGATCTCATTGAAACTGATGACTTATGACCAAGTCAAGGACATGCAAGCACAACTAAGTCAAGCTTAGAGGAAGAACCTTATGATGACCTATATGGAGGTAGCACGAGAACTAAGTTGAATACCCTAACCTTCCTATTAATTGAAGGATTGCTGGAATCGAAGAAGTAAGAAGTCCCATTGCCTATCGACATGCAAAAACTAATTGACGAGTTCATACAGTTATTTCCTAAGGAATTGACAAAAGGATTACCATCTGTCCAAGGAATAAAGCACTACATAAACTTGCAACCAGGAGCTATATTACCAAACAAGCTCACATACAAGATGAATCTAAAGTAAGCTGCCTAGCTTTAGGGACAAGTGAACGAGCTAATTGAATAAGGATACATTCATGTGTTGTGTCTACCCTACTAGTGCGAAGAAAGATGGGAGTTGGAGGATGTACATTAATAGCAAAGCTATCAACAAGATCATTACCAAGTATAGATTCTCAATCCCAAAGCTAGACAACATGCTGGATGAACTACAAGGGGCAAGAGTATTCTCAAAAATTGATCTTAAGTTGAGTTACCATCAGATGGTGATTGATGAATCTTCTATACTAGGATCTGATTAGGAAATTTGCACTCATTTACTTTGGTGACATCCTAGTATACAACCTGGACATGGAGATCCATTATAAGCATCTTAAAGCTATTTTCAATATGCTCCAAGTTGAGAATTTATTTGGGAATTTGAACAAATGTGACTTTTGATAACATAAGGAGATGTTTCTAGGTTCCGTTGTTTCCAGAGGACTACAAGTGAACAAGGAGATCTAAGCAATTTGGAAGGGTCAATTTTGACTTGTTATGTCAATGTTCGAAGCTTCTATGGATTGGTTTCATTTACCACATCTTCATCAAGGGCTTTAGAACTATTGTAGCAAAAAGCGTAAATACCAGATACTTACAAAAATAATATATTTGAAAACACGAAGATTTTGAAAATAGTATCATCCTTTAACCGATCGATGTGCTGGATTGTCTATAGTAATAATACTAATGAATATTCACCAAGTCATTTCCTTAAGGAGAAGGGCACATCTAAATACTAGATCCTAACTTGCTACTCTAATTTAGACTAACTGAATAAAGTGTGGTAAGAGGAAGAAAAGTAAATGCAAGAGTAAAAATATAACCACTGATACAAATTAATAAAGGCATGGGTTTGTGGCATACTTCTAATGTAAAGGGGTAGTTATGCCATTAAAATATCAAGTAAGGTCCTTAAATGAGTTTTGATGGAATTGACTTAAGTTAAATCTTGAGTAGGGCATGTAACTTAATGTTATATCAAAAAATTTCTTCTCAATCTTATTTTCCTATACAATTAGCTAAGTACTTACTTCCCATGACAAATTAAGTATTCTAATTCTAGAAATTAAGTAGTTAACCTCCTTTCAATCTCATAACCTATTCTAATTCACTAGATTCACATAAAACAATGTGAATTCAAAGGAATCTCTACTCCCAATCTCCTCTCAGTTTTATGGTTGTAAAAACCCATTCATCAATACTCTACAAACTCATTGATAAAGGTAAGAATTTTCATAACGAATCTGCTCTTAATCCCATAATTACGAAAGGCCATTTAACTCTGAAAGAATTCTCATGACTAATTTCCTCTCAACTCATAATTAGAGGTATGCAAATGGGCTTTGGCCCGTGGGCCGGCTCATTTAGCCCGTTTTCAAAACAAGTTAGGGTCAAGATTTTTTTGCCCATTTAAAAGTAGGTCAAATTAGCCCAACCCGTTTAACCCGTGGGTCAAAGTGAGTTGATTTAAGTCAGCTCATTTAATAAATTTATGTTTTTAGCTTGCAGGCCGACCCGTTTAACCCACTTTTTAAGCAGGTTAGGGCCAATATTTTTCAACCCGTTTAAAAGTGGGCCAAATGAACCTGGCCCATTTAACCCACAGGCCAAAGTGGGCCAGGCCAGGTTGGCCTGTTTAACTCGTTTGTACACCTCTACTCATAATCACAAAAATCCATCAAGAGAATCATTTATAGCACTTCAACAAATTTAAATAGAGTATTAAACACCAAAATCCCAAATAAACTATGTAATACCCATATCAAAATTATAAAGTTTCACCAACTACATCATTCACATTATTACAAACCAACAATAATTATTTAACTACTTGTGATAACAACTAAAAATCATAAATGGTGGTCGTGATATAATAATAAGAATACAGAAAATAAATATAAAAAATTATAAAATAAACATCAAATAAGGAAAAGATTTAAGCTACCTACATTAATGTAAGAAAATCTCCATAAAAAAACATCAAACAAGCATGTTCAAGGTGTTCTCCAAGCTCCAATATAACTACATCAATTTTGTCTAAGCTAAGTAAAAGTAAAAAGAGAAAATAAAATAAAGGAAACATAACATCCAAGTTTGTATATGAGCCACGGCCAAAAGCCAATGGCAAAACTAGACCTAAGCAAAGGCCGGTTTCAAATTGTGAACCGGTCTGGGTAGGCCTTGAACCAACTCGACTCAGAAGTGGGCGGTTCAAGAGGCCGGAACCACCTAACCCAACCGGTTTACCCTCTTAAAAAAAAAAAGAAAGAGAGAGAAAATAGAGGTTACTAAGTTGAAAAAAATAATTTGATAATATCCAATAAGTCATTATATATCAAAACTACTTTATTTGTAATAATAAAGAATAATTTTTTTAAAAAATAATATCATCAAACTAATGATAAATGACTATTTATAAGTTAATTATGTGTTAAGGATAGATAGAAAATTCAATTTCAGTTAATATAAATTATATTTGTAAAACTTATCGAATATTAAGGATTTGAATATGAGAAAAAATAAAATTTAAGAGAAAAAAATAAAAAAGTTAGAATCATATTAAGTCAGAAATTAATAAAAAAAATTAGAAATTATTAATTGTTAGTAAACTTAAAAAAAAAAAAGAGATTAAGAAAGGGGATCACTATTATTAAAAATTATTAATATATTAAAAAAATAAATTAATAAAAACATAAATATTTAAAATTTAAAAAAAATTATTCAATGACCTCGAACCGGTTTTTGAACCACCGAGTCTAATAAACTAGCTAAAAACCACCAACTTATGAATCAATCATAATTCATTGTGAACCGACGACTCAAGACTAATTCTAAGCTGGTTCGGCCTAATGCCCACACTATTAGGCAAAACTATCTACCAGCTTTTGCTTCTTTTTTAATGATACAGAGGCGCACATATATTCCATGCTCTGGGCGTGAAAACCAAACACAAAAAAGAGAGAATAATTCCGTGTACTATGGTCCACGTGAGCCCATTCAGATTGTGCATTCCAGCCATTGATTTGTAAGTGCTAATGGAGAATTGATTTGGTGTGTCACGGTCCATAGAAGTCCTCAAGGCCAATTGCACATGTCCCAGACGTCAGACTCCATGATGGAAATTGGAAATTATAAATTATAAATTTTGAGGGTCCCTTGACGTGATGAATCCCCAGAGAAATGGGAATGTAAATTAAGTGTCCAATTCACTAAATGAGGAACCTTGCTCAACGTGAATAATATATTGGTGATGATTTATGCTTCTTAATGCGCAAGTTGCATATGGAAAATGAAATTCCACTTCCATCACTTTAGCTCTCCAAGCGTCAGCAACATGAGGTAGTTTTGCTTGTCTTTCCGTGCTCTCGATTCAATATATTTTTTCTATTATAAGTATAAAAATGAAAGCATTAAAATGGCATATGTTTAGAACAAACATAGGCAAGCACAACGGAGCAACTAAATCGTAATTTTTAATCATTTTTTATTAATTTATTGTAGTGACTCATTACATATGTAATTTATTATTTTTATGATAATATATCAATAAAAGCACCATAAATCACACAATATTATAAGATTTAATAATGAAAAATAGTAAAAAATACACATTTATCAGTAACTTTGTTGATTGAGCTCACAAAGAAGAATATAGTGTTTAGATTAAGAGAGAAAATAGAAAAGCTTTGAAAAGGAAAGGGTAACTACTCCCCTCATCCCAGCTTGACTTGAATTTCAAAAGGTCTTCAAGCTAGAGTGTAATGCATCAAGAGTTAACATAGGAGCAATGTTAATGTAAGAAGGCCAACCTATTATCTACTTTTTTTGATAGGCTAAGAGGAGTCGCACTCAATTGCTCAGTCAATGACAAGGAATTCTATTCATTGACTCAAGCTCTTATCATCTAGCAACATTACCTGCTGCCAAGAGAAGTTGTGATTTCCACAAAGCATGGGTCGTTAAGGTACATGAAAAGCCAATCGAAGTTGTTGAAGAGGCAAGCAAAGTAGATCAAGTTCATGGAAGGGTTCTCTTATGTGGTGAAGTACAAGAACAGAAAGAACAACATGGTCGCTAATGCTTTGTTGAGGAGACATCACCTCTGGATTAACCTCTAGTTAAGGACTTGTACTCCTAAGATCCTCACTTTGGCCTAATCATTAAGTAATGTATTAAGGGATGAACTATTGCTGAGTATTTTGTCAAGGACAGTTATTGATTCTAAGGAGGAAACTGTATATCCTAACTTGTTTTGTGCAAGAATTGCTAGTTTGCAAGGCACATTGTAGACATTTATCCTATCATTTTGGCGAAAAGCACACATATGAGCTATTGAAGTCTAGGTTCTTTTGGCCAAAAATGAAGAGGGATGTACACAGTATGCTTGAAAGATGTGCAATTGGTAAGAAAGCTAAGAACCAAACTGAACAAGGGTAATACTTACCCTTACCTATTCCAACCAAGCCATAATTCAAGCTGAGCACGGATTTTATTCTTAGATTACCATAAACATCATGAGGGAAGGACTCAATCATAGTAATGGTGGATAGGTTCAATAAAATAGCATATTTCATCCTGTACTAAAAGACCAATGTCATTGTGCATATTAGTTCTTTGTTTTTGCACAAGACCGTCACAATGCACAATGTGCCACAAACTAGTGTTCAACCAAGATCCTAAGTTTCTGAGCCACTTCTAAAAGAGGCTATAGCGATGACTTGGAATGAAGCACTTATTCAATGTATCATGCCATCGATAGACAAATGATCAAACCAATGCTGTCAACCGGATACTTGGTTATTTACTCAAAGTCATAATAAGAATGAGTTTGATAGGTTGAGACTTATACCTACCCATAGTTGAATTTGCATACAACAGATAAAGCACACAGTGTGACCGAAAGTCCCCATTTGAAGTGGTCCATAGGTTCAACCCAACTTTCCTCTCGATTAGGCACCCCTACCTAACAAGTATGAAGACCCAAAGCTATTGATTGATGAAAGGCCTGAAGGTAAATACATCAAAAGGTGACTTCAAGTTGCTTCCAAGCTTGAGTAGAAAGGCTAAGGAAGATAGGTTAGAGGATTCTAACAAAGCACCCAAGTTTAGATTCACCTAAGTAAAGACCAATTCTCAAACTTAAGGAGGAACAAGTTTGCACCTAAGGTAGAAGGTTCCTTCTAAGTCATTGAAAAGATCAATTAGAATGCCCACCAAGTTTGACTTGCCAAAAGAGTACAAAGTATCTAATTCCTTTAATGTTGCTGACCTAAGCTTGTATGTCCTCAAGGAAGTCTAAGATAAAGCCTTACTAGATTTGATCCTAAATCTCAATCAACATGCAGGGGATAATAGGAATCAAGGATTGTTGACCCAATCCCAAGCTTATAGACTAGTCGCATTAGTCTACTAAACTCTCTTACAACAATTCATTAAGGAAGAGGCCCAACTCCTGCATATGACTGATTCATTTGAGTACTCGAGCTCTTACTAACATTTCACTATCCCTCAAGTTAAAGAAGCTAGCCATTTGACTAACCTGTACAGCTTAGCCAACTCGACCATCAATTTAGTCGAAGTGTTTCTAAGCTACTCATCCATTTCTCTAAGCTATTTACCTAACCCCAATTGGTGAGCTGTCTATGTAAAATTTGTCATGCCACGCCAAAAATACCACCACTCATCTATTAAAACATATTCTGACAATGCATGACAACCATACAGTCTACAGTTGCATATTCTTTTTCTAATCACCTAATTTTACCTCTTTTGTATATTTTAAGGTTAATAATCCACATCAAGGCCTATATATGAGTGTTACATATGTTGATATTTGTGCAGTATATTATTCACTGCTTATTACTTACACTGTTGATAGAGCTGTACAAGTGGGCCAACCTACCATACCCTACATTAGCCTCCAGCTTAAGCGGGTTGGCCCACTTACAAATGAGGCTAGAATTTCCAATCTAACCCACCCTACTATAAGTTGGCAAGTTAAGTAGGCCAATCCACGAATTGTACTATCCTTCATTTTCCATGAATACATTATGTGGAATATTTACAAATTATAATTCACAATCTTATTAGTTCTAGCGTATATTTTTAGTTTTTATATACTAAAAAAATTAATTTTTATTTTGTTTTAGAAAATAAAGTTCCAATCTTTCTACAAATATATATATAATATAAATACATAAATTTACATCAACATTTATATACTCCATAAAAATCAAGCACAAAGATGAAAGAACTAAAGAAGCAAATTATTTCTTGGACTTGTTTAACAATACATCAAACCATATATATAACTAACTTTACATAACAACAATGATCATGTACCCTATGATATTAATATGATGATGAAGTTCATTATGTAGTTATTTTGAATATTCCTTATAAGATAGAATATACAGTAATCATTTACTATGTTTATTATTTCCTATTACATATATTTATAATAAAAATATTATTATCATATGATATATTGAATGACATAATTATGGTTAATTAGATATGAGCATATCATATAGTATTGCTTAGATTTCAATGAATGAATATGTTATAATATCACAAGTTCTCTCTCTCTCTCTCTCTCTCTCTCTTTCCTTTTGTAAGTTGGCGGATCAACTAACCTCGCAATAGGTTACTCCACTTTGACTCATGTGTTAAGTATGGCAGGATAAATAAACCCACATTTAAGTAGTTCAAAATTTTTTAACCCAACCCACATTTTTTTACGGGTTATACAGGCTGGCCCATGTAACCTTCCCCATTCGCACAACTCTATCCATTTAGGGATTTGTTTTTAGGTAATTAATTTAGACATGAAGATTTGAGCCTTGTATATAATCTTATTTATTTAAGAATATATAGTGGGTTAGCACCTATATGTCGTTTAGACATGAAACTTATCCAAGGAATTCTATTCCATCATTGCTACGTGGTTGCGGCTTTCTTCTAAAGGAGCAACTAGAAGCAAAGTGACTAGCCTGTCCATAACATACCTACTTTTATGTGGTGGTTCAATGCTTAGTCTAAACATCACATCACATCATCCCAAATCGTTGCCTTAATAAGATGCAACAATTACTAGTCTTTAACTTTCATTTTCAATACCTCGATACTCACAACAAGGCTGTAAATAAGTCGAGCCGAGCTAAATTGAGCTAAGTTAAGCTTTTAAAAGCTTAAGCTTGACTCATTTAAAAATTATTGAGTTCGAATCAATCCGAGTTTTTATGTAGCTTGAAAATTAGAGGCTCGAGCTCAAGCTTGTTAAGGATTCAAATACTCAAGCTTGAGAGCTCAACTAGTTTAGGTAAACAAGCTCAAGGTCGTACATTTAAGTAAGCTTGTAAACAAGCTCCAACTCATATATCTAAATGAGCTTATAACTAACTCGAGCTCACGTATCTAAATGAGCTTGAACTCAAGATTATTTTCCTAAATGAGCCTGAGCTCAAGTTTATTTAGATTAACAAGCTTAAACTCAAGCTCATTTAGATAAATGAGCCTACATGAGTTGAAGCTTAAATTTATATTAATTTTATACTTATATCCTCACATTTTTCATATTGAAGAGGAGGCTATACCTAAGATTTCCTATGAGATAACATATTATGAAGAAGCATGTGTAATCGACTCAATAACATAACATCATGATTATATATAAACTAGTTGTTGCTGTTTCTCTCACATGAAATTTTAAAACAAAATGTACCAATTAAAATATACATTTTGCATTTCATAATTAATCATTGTTGATGACTTTTGTTCATCCATTGGTAATATGTGTATCTTATACAGAACATTGATTTATGTGCTATTTAACAAATTACAAACATAAATTATAAAGTGTATATTGTGCAAGGATATATAAGTCTAAAATTAGTATAATTAGAACATTATTAAAATATATAAAATTAAGAATATATGAATAAAAAGTGTAATATATAATTAATATAAATAAAAAAAGCCATTACGTTGATATAATGTTGGCTCAAGAGCTTATTAACAAGCCTACTCATGAGCTTGCTTACAATCCTGCTTGTAAACTGACTCATTAACAACATAAACAAGCCTACTCACGAGCCGGCTCATTAACAATGTAAACAAGCTTGCTCATCAGCTAGCTTGTGAGCCTTAATTTAGAGCTTGAGAACGGCTTATTTAATTAAACAAGCTTTATTCTAAGTTCGAGTTCGAACTCGAACTTAACTCATTTATTAATCGAGTTCAAATCGAGCCTAAAGCAAACCAAGTTTTAATTACTCATTAGCCACATGACTCATCTATAGCCCTAACTCCTAGCATAGGTGCACTAACACATAGCAACATAATTATGGGTTCCAGCAATCTTAAGGTGGTCTTTGATCTAAATCCATAAGGGAATGCGAAATAAAAGATGGTGAAGAACTTTAGGGAATTTCATTGGTATATGGTCAATTAGAATCATCCGTGGATGAGTTAAAGCAAGTAAGTATGTGAGAAAATCAAATATGGTCAGTCAAGAAGAATTCTAAATCAAGTGTCTTTTTGTAGGGTACAAATCTGTTAAATTCATAAAGAAATCAATAAGGTATCCATATTAGAACCAAAACTAGATTGTCTTGAGCATTATAAGATAGTTAAGTAGATTAGATTTTCTAGTGAGACAAGTCAAATTGTAATTTAAAGAATTAGAATAATGAAGATCAAGGAAGATGATAAACAGTTAGCAAATTAATATTTTTCCCTTCGAAAGTTTCAAGAAGATTGGTTATTTTTTAGTGTGGGGATGCAACAAATTTGGCTTTAACAAATAAAGCTCTATTATAGCTTACAATTTGTGTTTGAACATCTTTACATGTGGAGGTTGAAAAGATTTGATGGTTCCTAGGAATTTTGGTTTTAGAGAGATGTATCAAATTGCAACTTAGGAGATTAGATTAAAAATGAATGTTATAGAAGACGATGAACAACTATTAATAACTGATGTTTCTATTTAAAGGTTAGATGGAATTGGTTTTTACAAAGTATATGGGTGCATAAGAAAGGAGCACTTAAATTTGATGAGTAAAATTCTATTATTTGATATTAATAGGTTAAGGAGTTGGATTTAAGATAACAAGAGTTAGGTTTTAATGGTTAATTTCATACCTTGGTCAGGTATAGTTTTATAGGATGATGGTATGAGAGTTTGAATTAACATTCCACATGGGGTTTGCTTGAGGCGAAAGGACAACAATTAAGTGAGTGAAAGAGAGATTGAATACTTAAAGATCAATTCTATGTGAAGAATTATTAGTTTAAATTTTTCATTATGAGAATCAAAGATGTACAAAAAATATGGTTGGAAAGATAAAAGGTAGATTGATAAGTAAAGTTTATGGTTAAATTCTCTCATGACCAATGAAATGAATACCAAAAAGTACTCTATTTGCAACCCTTCTTATGAATTTAAAAGTAATGGATCCAAAGGTGGTGGCTAAAAGAAAAAATAGAAAGATTTAAATTGTATGAATTTCTTTTGAAAGAGACATTATCGTAATTATGGAGGCAAAAGACTATTTCAAATTTGATTGCATTAGCCATAATGTGGAGTTATTGAAAATTGGTTAAGTAAAGATGTAAAGATATAAAGAGGAAGGTCGAATTTATGAAAAAGGGAAATCAAAGAAGATTAAGGAACAATAATTGTTGCTTTTAGTTTAAGATTGTTGTATTGCACTTTATTTTAGGAAAACTCAATTGTTTAAATTTGAAGGAGTAAGTAAGTATTCCTATATTAGATAAGGCTTACACAAGTGCAAGATGTAGGATTGTTCAATTTAGATAGTATCAAACTAATAAGGGAACAACTAAAGGGGACATAACTAGGAATTTTAGAATCTCCTTACTCCTGGAGACTATTGCCTGAGAAACACAACGTAGTTATTGACATAAGTGTAGAAGTAAAGATATTAAATTTGAAGTTCTTACTTTTTTAAGAATTATTAATGGTATTTGAATCCAAAGGGGGGCCAACAAGGTCGCACGGTTATTTTTACGGTTATGCCATGATAAAGGATGAGATAAAAATTTTAGATTTAGGTCAATCAAAAGAAAGTTCACATGAGAAGACTAAGTCAATTAGTTTTAAGAAACGTGTTTGCCAAGGGGCTTTCAATAATGTGAAGAAGTGGGTTAAAATAGTCAAGGTTTTTAATAGATTCAAATGGTTCACAAAAGAAGATCAATAAAGGTGTTTATAGAAGGAACATGATAATGAGAAAACTAGAGTTGATGCTATTAAGTTAGCATAACAATGAAAAGTGAATTTGAAGTTTTTCTTTCTCCGTTCATCAAACTTAAAGCTTAATGCGAATTTTTAATGCTAAGATCCATCACATCTTCAATATAGCAAATAGAGCAAGTTGATCATATCATAGTGAAATCTGAAAAGCTCCAAAGGAAGGTCAATATTTAATACGAAAGAAAATTTTAACCTTAATATGTTAGAGTTAAGTTCTAAGTCTTTTATTTGACATTATATACCATATCTTTTGAGTAGTTAACCTATGTCTTAAACTTTTATTACTAAAGCCTACTCTGTTACTAACTCTCAGTGTGGTCTAAGTTCTCCATTTTTTTTTTTCTGCATTATTCTTAAGGGTTATAACTCTCTAATACCATTTTAAAACTGTCACACCCTAGGTGTGTGTATTGCAATAGTCCCACTGTGCATATCAATGATCGATAATAGCATAGGGCCCATAGCTACCATTTCACCATTGATGTACACAAGGCTTTACATTTGAGTTGATAGTAATTAATGGAAGCGAAGCATACCTACTAATAACCCTAAAGAACAATACTTCCTTTACCTTAAGATTCCTATTTCAATTGCCTAATGAAGTGGTTTGTCAGCTTCTGTTAATTGAACCTCACTCATTTCTCCCTTCCCAAGCTATTGTAGAGTTAACTTGCAAAAGAATAACTATAGAGGTATAAGCAAAACCACGTGCTCAATAAGTGGCAAAGGATAAGCGTTATACGTAAACAAACAAAGCAAGCAAGTCCTTTTAGAGTGCAATGCAATAGTCAAAGTGCCATCCGTACGATGTTGACCAGTATATCATAAGATTAGAGAAAATAACTCTACTTTAGCTTGGGTTCAAGGTGTTTCTACAACTCATCACTTATAAGCCCAAACTTTTCCATCAACCTGAGGATGTGCAATAGACTTTCCCTCATCCCCTCCATGCCCATTCTAATTTATTCTTCTTGATACTATCTAACCTAATGGCAACCCCCTCTCTTATCATTTTAATTCCATAGTATTAAAATAAGAAAATCTCATTTCCCTATTAGATAGGTGGTGTTGATGGGAAAATGCAAAATGCGAGTATACTATGCATGTATAATTTTTTTTAGAGTCGGATATTACATTAATCGAGTTAATTAGGTGATCAACCAATGATTCTATATCAAGTCAGAATATTATATATTTTAAGCCAAACAGCACAAGTTATCAATCAAAAATCTTACATCCACATTAACGGCATGCACACATACAACTAATTACAACCCCTTAGTAACATATCAAGAATTGCTATGAGGCAAGCCACTTACCTAGATTATAGATGCCCAATATTTTCCTGAAAGTTAAGTTAAAATCCTATAAAAAGTTTACTATTAGTTATATTTTAGAGTTTAATTACTTTATGCTATTAGTAATTTTTTAATTTGTATCGTTTTATAGATTCTAGTACTTCATTATGTACTTATAGAGGAAGTATCAATATTCACAATAGAAAACTTGACTTTTTTTACAAGGAATGTAATTATTATATATAGTGTGTGCATGTGTGTGTGTATATGTATGTGTGTATAAACTAAGATTTCGAAACATAGTTTTAGGATCATTAATATGAGAGTTAAGATAAAATACTATTAATGTATAGACTACGGTAAATAGTAAAATAGAGTTATATGAAACTTAAAACATATAATAATTAGTAATGGCTATTATTCATAAATATTTATATATTATATGTTTTATCGTATATTCAATATTTTAAGTGAAAATTAGGCCAAAATACCGAAAAAAAATTAGAAAATAATTTAACAATTATCAATGATAGAACCAAAATATCATATAAGATGAAAGAAAGCATCAGAAAAAGTTTGGGGAATTAGGAAGTTAATAGATAGGGTTTTGTGATTTTTGTTTAAAATTAAAATAGACAATTTTTAACAAAAATGGGCAAAACTTGGAAAAATTATAAAAAATACCAAACATGCAAAATTAATTCTAGAAAAATTATTATCAGAAGGTAGGTTTGTAGATTACTTACAAGTAAAAGGACTCCAACCTTGTCTAACCTCTAAAATTATTGAAGTTAAAACCACCAAAATGGCCAAAACGACCACCTAATGGCAGCTACCACCACTCCAGCCTTGTCTAACCTTCTCCAAGGAATATGGAGAAGCTCCATAAATTCTCCCCTAAATTTTAGAGGCTTTGTTTGAATAGTGTGGATTTTTTAAGTTAGGAGAGAGGTATTTATAGTGTTCAAGAATTAATATTAAATATTATGCATGTCCAAAAATCATGAAAAATACATGTTCGTTATCTTTGTACGTGTCTCCCGTTAAAATTTCACAATTTTTGGACAAGTGTACAAATTTTGCTAAATTTTTAAAGAAGTTATCTAATTTTTTAATAATTTTCCAATAAGTGTAAATTTATGGAAAAATTGTCACTTGTCCCTAACCTTAAGACATGTATCCAACTAAATTTTGAATAATTTTTGCCACTTGTAAAATTTTTGGTAAATTCTTGAAGAAGTTATCAACAGATTTTATTCATTTTATGATATTTCCAAATTTTATAAATTTTTGTTTACTCTCCTTACAAGTTTTTGGATATTCTTATGACATGTCATTAGTTTCTTGACATTTGCAGAATTGTTTTGATATTTCTTGGGTATTTTACGATATTTTATAAGATATTTTTATCATATTTTAGCATTCTATCCAATTATTTTATTATTTAATTTACTTCTCTAAATATATTCTCCATTTTTACTTTTTACTACCCACTTTTACTTCTAGGGACAAATTGGTCTTAGATCATTTTTATTATTTTTAATCCTTAGTAGATGCTTTATAATTAATATCTTGACTTTTTATCTTATAATAACTAATTATTTTTATTACATGTTGATAATTTCTACCTTCTATAGCTTATTATATATATAAATACCACCCTCTTTTGAAAGCCAATGTTCACATTGGCTTACTCTAGAATACTTACTTTAGGTAGTTTTCACTCTATGTGCCTTGCACTCTACTTCACCAAGTAGCCTTTTCCCAAGTCACTCCTTTTCCAGGTCACTCCGTAGGGTTGACCTCTTTACAAGAGCACCAAATGTTACAACCCAAGTCCAATGGGAGAACCTTAAATTTTCTTCTTTTACTAATCTAATTTGTGCTATAATTGATATTATTTTTTACTATTGTCAACTATGTAAACCCTAATTCTACTAAGGGATAGGTGTTCCTAGTCAATTCTCATATTATAGGGTTATTTAGGACTATAAGTTTGACAATTGAATTCGTTTTAGGTCCTTAAGAACCTAAGATTTGGGATTTATATCCTTGTGTTTGTTTAAACAAGTTAACGGGTCTTACATTGACCATAAAGATGGTCTGGTCTAATCTCAATGCAACTCCAATTAAATCATGGTTGAACCCTATAGAAGGCTAAAAATTTGGTATATTAGTTATTGGATTAAGCCTATTATTTATTTAGGCTCCACTCCTTAGGTTAGGTGATGGGGTCTAAGAAGTCCAATTCATATATTGGAATGATTTAGGGAGTTTGACTTGGTGGGCTCAAAACAAGGATCATTGAACCGGTCCATCTGCCTCCAATCTTTCTCAGGCAAGCTCATGCACTAAGAAAGGCTGCTAACCTTAGACCCATTAGCTAACTCATTCTAGATAACTATAAATTGAACAGGCTCCATCTCATCTATTGATCACCAAGATGATTTAACAGATACTATCTTGCCTAAGAGCCTATAAATGCCCAATATTTTCTCCTTATTTAGAACTTTTAGAGAGAATAGAGAAACAATAGTGCACTGCGAAATCTCTGCTCTCTAAGATCAAATAAGTAATTCAGGCAAAGAATTGATCCCTTTCGCTTAAGCTACAAGTAAACGCCTAAAGTTCCCAAAGGCTATCTTGTTTGTCACTTGCGCATTTAAGACACTAAGATTGCCCGTTCCTCCTCCCTGCTTTATTCTTACCTAATCATCCCTTCAAGCGACAATCTTGCTTCACTTCTTTGAAGCCACATATAGCGCATCACTCATGCAGTATGCACATAACTACTCCAATCAGATCCCTACATCTACATTTTGGCAACTCTAATGGGGATGAGTGATTGCAAAGACATAGCACCTCTTAGGAAGAGAACAACCAGTATGTCTAATACCACATCCTAAGAGCTTAATACTAATGTTGAGCCTACTGAATAAAATCCACTCCCACCACCTAAGAGTACTAGCCAGGACCATTCGATGTTTGAGGCTCCTATAGATTCCATACAGATAATGCAGGAAGCCACGAGAGCTTTAAACTAATTTGTGGTTATGTTCTAACCCATCCTCACTAAGATGGCTGCCACCGCTGCTGCACAACAAAGTATGGCTTTGCCAAATCCTATGGTTGCTACACAACCAGGTACTACTATCTCAGCTCAACCGATTAATCCTCCTATTATTGAAAAGGATCTCAATCAAGGAAGAGGTAATGAAACCCCTCCACCAGAACCTGCACAACAACCGACCCTTACAATAAAGAATGTAAGAGTCCAGTTAAGAAGCTCTTCATCCTCACATATGCCTACTCCTCCATCCAATCCTATCATCCCAATCTTAAGTGGATCTACTTCTCATCCTAATGTTGCCCATGTTCTACTACCTGTTTCCACAACCTTTACTCCTAAGACTTCCTTTATAACAAGGGAAGACTTAGACATTTATATGAGGGAAATACAAGCAAAGTTATCTATGAGAGTATCAGAGTTAAAACTCCCATATCATCAATGCATCACAGTGAAACCATATCCTAAGGACTATGTAAGCCTTAAATTCATGCTGTTTAATGGCAAAAAGGGGAGTGCGAAAGAACACTTGCTAAAATTTATGGAAACCTTAGAACCTTATAGACTTGATGATGACCTGAAACTTAGAGAATTCTCTAAATTATTATCAGAGAAGGCATACACCTAGTATGTTAACCTCTCCTAGGATCGATTGATTTGTAGGGAATTATGTGCAAGCTCTTCCTAGAGAAATTCTTCTCCACTCAAGAACGGGTCACAATTATAGATATGGGAAAAACACAAAAAAACCCAAAGGAAGACCTGATGAATTACATAGAGCACTTCAAAGAGTGTACCTTAGACATCTAAGATGTGTGTAACAAAAAGGAATTAGCAAATATTTGCATTCAGGGGATGATCATTGAGTATACCCTCCACCTGAAAAACCTTAATTTATGTTTTTTGTCTACACCCGTTAAGACTGCGAGAAGAACTAACAATTCCATTGCGCAACAGCGGATAAAAAGTAGGATATTCAAGAAACGAGCAACATCTATTAGCTCAACCCAAGGAGAAAGTTTTAGAGATAATAAGAAGCCAAGAAATGATAATTCATGAGGTTCTACATCAACTATATCATTCCCATGCCCAATGGGTAAGGTACATACTGTACTTAACCAGTGGTTACAGGATGGGAACATAAAGCTCCCAAGGATGGAGCATTTGCCAATTGCAAATGAGAAGAATGACCCTAAGTTCTGCAGATATCATAAGACTATGTATTACGAACTGTTACACCCCGAAGTCGCAAAGTCGCAACAGTCTTGCCGTGTAAACCATTCTATGATAGTAACTAGCCTCACAGTGCCTACCATAGAGATAATCTACACAAAGCGTCAACGACTCCTCTCTTTGAAGTAAACAATTCGAGTAATAATTATACTACAATTATGATAATTATCACAAATTTCTATTAAACATAGATAATTATAAATAAGTCCACAGAGCTTCCCAGGAAGTTTTACATAATCACCACAGTTTACTAATTTACAGAATAACTATCAGTCTTTAACACTTAACTACAAGGTCGGTCTAGTTACACATTATGCTAAATAACTTGATCCTCACACCCCTGGCTTCAAAAGGACTAACCTCTGGGTAATTGTAGGGCGGCATAATACTTGTAGTGATCACAAATCAGAACCTGCAAAAGGATCTATAAAGGTATGAGCAACTACAGCTCAGTAAGTTGAATTGGAGACTCATGAATGCATACAAGCACAAACAGGGTTATCAAACAATTATTTTCATGCAATGCAACAATCAAGTGCCATCGCACAACGTAGTTCAGTCCGTTGTGAAGTCAGAGAAATTTCACCCGCTCCAATCCGGGTTGAGGAGTTCCATGTTATGCAGCAGCTCACAACTAAACCCAGGCTTGTGCAATGGAGACCTCGCTCCTCCCACGACTACCTTCGAACCATTGACTTCACCCCCGCCGCGACCTCCTCTCCTGTCACTTAGTTCGACTGAGGATGAAGAAGGGACCATTTTGCAATCCTGCGTATCCCTTTCGAAGGAGTCAGTATTTGGTTGGAGAGTCCTATGATCCCCTAACGGGTTGCAATGCATGACATTTTCGGTTATTAGGGTCGACTAAGATTAAATTCCGGTTAAGGTGTTCAAACAAGTTCATATCAATTCAATCAGTCACAAAATCATTCACAGTACAAATTCCAGCACGAATTCAAATACATCAAGCACATGCGCAAACTATTTATAATCACAATCATATACAAGCCTAAGTCTCCGAGTACTACAAAACTAGTACTCTATTACAATAAGCAATAACCCAACTTACTTGAATTTGCTCGATCGCTCGATCCTCTAGTTGCGAGCTGATTTGTTTATGGGTGTCCTATAATACAAATAGGTTCTTTTAGTACTTATATTTTATGGATTCTTATTCTAATTCATAATGTAACTCATTTTCCTTTAATGATTCGTTATATTCTATTTCGGGGTTCGACTCCTAAACTAGATTCTAGTTTTAATTCCTAAGTCGTAATTAGGCTCGAATCCCAATATGACATTAATCACATTACGCTCGGGTACTCAAATATCTCATTGGGTCGTAATTTTGGTATTCTAAACTATTCGGTACACACTAACCCTAACTAAGGTATCGGATTTATTCCCGATGTGTAAAAATCTTACATTTTGAGATATTTACTTAAAATTAAATATTATTTCAGATTTATTATTTTTTTTATTTCAATTATAATATTATCTAAATAACCTTATTTTTTTAGGTTTATTAATTTACACTTTTACATATTACTAATTTCTTATATTACTTACCTAATTTCCCTAATTAACCATACTTAGTACCTAAAGGCTAGGATTAGGGTTCCACTGCAGAGATTAACTTCCCTAAACATATAATTAATATCCCAATCAGTAATTAACATCCTAATCACCTAATTATTCCTAAATCACCCAATTTTACCATCATTTTAGGGCTAAAAATTAACTTAAAAATTTCGAAAATTAATTTTAAAAAAATGGCTTCATAGCACTGATATACATTATATGAGCATCCTACAGAAAAATTTTGAGCTCCAAACTACATCCCTAAGCCTATTTATTTTCCGGTTTAATCATGCTCTGTTTTGAACAATTTGTTAAGGACTCTATATTTCCAGACATAATTAAACTAAATTAATATTTTTTCCTAAATCTACATACAAATAAACCTTAGAATAACAAGTTTCATAATTTTCTAGGCAAAATAAATAATTTTACAAAATTATACAAAAATCGGGTGAATAAATGACTAATCGGTTCGAAGCTTTTTGGCCATCCAAACCCGATCTAATGTTGTCGGCCGGTCCAGGTGGTGGTTCTAACGTAGGGTGGTGGTGTGGTTCGGTCCCAAGTGGTGGTGGGTGGTGGTTTTAGTTCACTTGGCTAATCTGCACAGTTTTCTCTTTTTTTTATTTTCTAGATTTTCTCTCAATTTTTTTAGTGTTTCGATTTTTCTCAGATCCTAAACTAACTAAATGACTTCTGGAAATTTTTTCCTTATTTATAAACAATTGTAGTAATTAATGTGCATTAATTTGATAGGATTTTGTCCCAATTCCTTGATTTTTGGCTTTTTGTTTGTCCAATTCTTATTGGTTATTTTTTTCTTTTTCTGTCCATGACCTGATCTTGTTGCAACTTATCCTCTTCTGATTTTTTTCTGATTTTTCCATAATTATTTTATATTTTTCTTTAATTATTTGCTTAGTTTTCGGCCAATTTCAGTAATTACGCGTATTTTTATCTACCCGTAAATACATGTGGGGTACACGTGAACATTCTTAAATATTATTTTGGTCATTCTAAAATTTTTAGTATACATATAATCTATCTTTAGTAATTTATTAGTTATTATATTACACTTTTCGCCTTTTCGGTAATTAGCAGTTATTATGCTTAAAATTTGAAAATTTTATAGTCTCTTATTTTACTACTTATTTTCTTAAATTTAAGTTTACAGGGTCATTTTTACTAGTATTTTGCTAAATAGTTTATAATTTGGGTTTGATCGGATCCCTTAGCCGATCGTCCCAAACCTTGGGTTTTAAGCTCAAACTTACGATTACTTGACTTGGCTTTAGGACTTACAATTCCACCCCCCTTCAAAAAAGTTTTGTCCTCAAAACTTCTGTACATCTAATTTACACTTAAATGACTAAATACAATAATTTGTATACTTTTACTAACTTGGAAATTAGAAAAGCCATGAATACTGCTCCATCATTGCGGCTTTTGGTTCCCAAGTCATCTCCAAGTCTGGACCTTCATTCCATTGAATCTTCACGTACTCCATATCTCTGTTCCTTAACTTCTGAACCCGACTATCCAATATCTTTATGGGTTATCTCACCAGTTGGAAATTTCTCGTTAACTCCACTGGCTCTATTTCCACTATTGCATTCGGGTTCTTAATGAATCTTCTCAACATGGATATATGGAATACATTATGATAGCCTGATAGACTTGGAGGTAGAGCCACTTGGTACGATACATTGCCAACTTTCTCCAACACTTCAAATGGACCAATGTATCGTGGGCTCAGTTTTCCCCTTGAACCAAACCGTCGGAGTCCTTTGAATGGGCTTATTTTAATGTAAACATGATCACCCATTTCAAATTCCAATGGTCTTCTCTTCAAATCAGCCCAACTTTTATAACGGTCCTGAGCTTCCTTCATCCGTTGTCGCACAATCTTAATCTTCTCACTCGTTTGATTAATCATGTCTGGTCCAATCATGGCATACTCTTCATGATCCCAATACAGTGGCGATCTGCATTTCCTCCCATATAGTGCTTCATACGGCGCCATCTGTATCGTTGCATGATAACTATTATTATAGGCAAATTCTATTAACGATAAATATTTATCCCAATCACCTCCAAAATCCAACACACAAGCTCGTAGCATATCTTCTAAAGTTTGAATCGTTCGCTCAGACTGCCCGTTTGTTTGTGGGTGATAAGCTGTACCAAACTGCAACTTTGTACCCAAAGCTCTATGTAAGCTCTCCCAGAATTTGGATACAAACCGACTATCTCGGTCAGAAACAATACTCTCAGGAACACCATGTAGCCTTATTATTTCTCGGACATACAGCCTAGCCATCTTTTCCATTGAATCACCAGTTCGATAAGGTAAGAAATGTGCACTCTCCGTTAATCTATCCACGACTACCCAAATGGAATCATACCCAACTTGAGTCCTTAGTAATGTTACTACAAAATCCATGGTAATATGATCCCATTTCCATCGCGGTATTTCTAAAGGTTGCAATAATCCACCTGGTCTTTGGTGTTCTGCTTTGACTTGTTGGCATGTAAGGTATTCTGATACATTCTGTGCCACTTCTCTCTTCATCCCATTCCACCAATACATGAGTTTTAGATCTTGGTACATTTTATTTCCTCCCGGGTGCACAGTATAACCTGTAATGTGTGCTTCATCCAAAATTTGCTTCTTTAAGTCTGTATCTTGTGGTACACATATTCTTCTTCTAAACTTTATTAGACCTTTATCATCCACCTTAAAGTCAGGATCCTGTCCGTCACTTAATTTCTCTTTTATCTCCATCAGACCCTTATCTTCCTCTTGTTTTTGCTTTATTCTCTCTAATAGAGTAGGTTGCAATTCCCAGTTCATTAACTGGCTATTAGGTTCACACCAATCAAACCCAATTTGCATCCTCTTAAATTCATGCACTAATTCACGTTGAGGTGTTAACAGTAAGGCAACTTGCTCATAATTCTTTCGACTTAATGCATCCACCACCAAATTGGCCTTTCCAGGGTGGTAATTTATATTCAGATCATAATCCTTAATCAGTTCTAACCACCTTCTTTGCCTTAAATTCAACTCTTTCTGAGTAAAGACATATTTCAAACTCTTATGATCAGTATACATCTCGCACCGTTGCCCATAAAGATAATGTCTCCAAATCTTCAAGGCAAACACCACAGCTGCTAACTCTAAATCATGAGTCGGGTAATTCCTCTCATGTAGCCTCAATTGTCTTGATGCATATGCAACAACTTTTCTATCCTGCATCAATACACAACCTAATCCATTCTGTGAAGCATCACTGTACACATTATAAGGCTTATTCGGATCAGGTAATGTTAATACTGGTGCTGTAACCAGTCTTTTCTTCAACTCCCGAAAACTCATTTCACAATCTTCACTCCATTCGAACTTTACATCCTTCTGGGTCAATCGAGTCAACGGTTTGGCAATTTTGGAAAAATCCTTTATGTACCGTCGATAGTATCCAGCCATACCCAGAAAACTCCTTATTTCAGTCACTGTGGTTGGTTGCTTCCAATCCATTACTGCTTTCACTTTATCAGGGTCTACAGAAATTCCTTCACCAGATATGATATGACCTAGAAAAGAAATCCTATCCATCCAAAAATCACATTTACTTAACTTGGCATACAATTTATTCTCTCTCAACTTCTGTAATGCCAATCGTAAATGTTCTGCATGCTCCTTCTTGGTTTTTGAATAAATCAAAATATCATCAATAAACACCACAACAAACTTATCCAAATATGGTTGATATATACGATTCATCAAGTCCATGAATACAGCCGGAGCATTCGTTAAGCCAAATGGTATCACCAAAAATTCATAATGACCATATCGAGTTCTAAATGCAGTCTTATGCACATCTTCCGGCTTAACTCGTAACTGATGATATCCTGATTTTAAATCTATTCTAGAAAACATAGTTGTACCTTGGAGTTGGTCAAACAAATCATCAATGCGAAGTAACGGATACCTATTCTTTATGGTAACCTTATTTAACTCCCGATAGTCTATACACAATCTCATAGTACCATCCTTCTTTTTCACAAACAATACCGATGCTCCCCATGGTGAAACACTCGGTCGAATAAACTTCTTATCCAATAGCTCCTGAAGTTGTTTCTTTAGTTCCTAAAGTTCTATGGGTGACATCCGATATGGGGCTTTAGAAATGGGCTCAGTTCCAGGAACTAATTCTACATTGAAATCCAACTCTCGGGGTGGAGCTAAACCTGGTAAATCCTCCGGAAATACATCTGGAAACTCATTCACTACCCGTATGTCTGCTACCTTGGGTATTTCCTTCTCTGCGTCCACAACAAACACCCAACAAAATTTCCAATCATCCTCCTTTACTCTTGTCTCAAATTGTTCATCACATATCTCCATCACTAATAAATTCAACTTACTTCCACCAGCTTTTCCTTGAAATATCGTTTCTCCATCATTAAGATTGACAATTTTATTCCTACACTCCATAATGGCTTTATTTTTGGACAACCAATCTATTCCCACTATTACATCATAACCTTGTAAAGGTAATATCACAAGACTTATAGGATACTCCTTCTCCTGAATTTTTATTCTACCATCTGCTACTACCTCTCGAGTTGTTACTTTCTCCCCAGTCAGAGTTCTAACTTTATAAGTTACATTAACAGTAACCACACTAATTTCTTGTTCATGTACAAATTTCTGACTTGCAAAGGAATGTGATGCACTAGTATCAAACAGCACAAAAGCAGGTTGTCCATTTATCAACACATGTCCTGGAATGTACTAATACTATGGTTACTAACTACACTAGCATTCATAACTCTTAAAATGCAAATATTTCAATTCAATTCACACTTAGAATTATTATTACAATAGATAGTCTGAGTACGTACCAGTTACAAGTCCTTCATCATTTTCCTCTTCAACTCCCATGATCTCCTCGACATCATCATGGTAGTACTCCTCCATAAAATCCGAGAAATCCTCATTCTCCTCAATTTCCATATCCTCCAGAGCAAAGATACGAGCAGGTGCAGTGGCGTTATCAAAACCTTCTGTTCGCTTAGCTCCTTGTACAAACTGTGGACAGTATCTGGAGAAATGGCCCTTTCTACCACACTTATTACACTTTACTAGTTTCATCTTAGGGCATGCTTTCAGCACATGGTTCGGATCTCCAAATATAAAACATTTCCCCTTAAGCTGAGCATAATTCCTCGGAAAATGATTTGCACCACATTTCTAGCATTTGACATTACCATCTTTGTCATAAAAGCTCAAACTCGGTATTGACTGCGCTGGGTTACTAGCCAGAGTTACTGGTCTCCTTCTCTTCAGTCCAGAATTGCTACTAGAGGCACCAGGATATGATCTCTTAAATGATGGTCCTGGTCGATATCCTCTATTGATCTTTTGACTCCACATTGCTTGCATTCTCACACGATTATCTTCTAATTGCCTTGCCTTATCTACCACTTCATTATAAGTGGTAAAACCGTAATTTAACAGCTTGCAACACATTGTGGGGTCAAATCCAGTAAGGAACAAATCTTTCTTCAACTCAACATTATCCCGGTATGAAGCAAGCACATATTGTAACAATCTATTGAACTCAGTCTCATACTGGGTTACACTCATACCTCCCTTCTTCAGTTCAAATAGGTCTCGCACCATTCTATTTTGGACACTATGAGGGAAATACTCCTTCCTGAATTCCTCTTTAAATTGTTGCCAATCAATGTTATTTCTAAGTTGCCTTGCTTTTGAGTCCCACCATACTCTTGCAGCTAACTTTAACATGAATGTACCATAGGACAACTTTTGAGATTCCGG
Source organism: Lumnitzera littorea (assembly GCA_024138015.1). NCBI lineage: Eukaryota > Viridiplantae > Streptophyta > Magnoliopsida > Myrtales > Combretaceae > Lumnitzera > Lumnitzera littorea. Next base: position 12,512,533 of record JAMXBB010000001.1, on the reverse strand, counting down.
GACTCTGAAAGCCTAACTTCGTTCAAATCAATGGATTGGCAAGCAAACGTCCAAATCAGCCAAGTTTTTGCCTACTGCAGCTCGGAGCAATGAACCCAAAGTACAATTAACCACTTCGATTTAGCTATCAATTTTGGGCTGACATGAGGTACTAAAGAGTAATTTAGTTCTCAACCGACGCTACAGGGTTCTCCAGAAATGGCTTAAGAACTTCAAGTCTCTATCAAAGATTACATTTCTTGGCATGTTGTATATTCGCACAATCTCCTGTAAGAAAAGACAAGCAATAGTCAAAGCGTCATTAGTTTTGGTATAGGGTACAAAGTGTACCATCTTATGAAACCAATCATCAACGATCATTATAGAATCTTTACCTTAGGCAGTTCGTAGCAGTCCTACGATCTCGTCGAAATAGGTCGGGGCATTGCTTTTCCTTATTCAGCTTGGCCCTTGGCCTTCTTGTACACAGCACAGCTTTCAACAACTCGGTGCACATTTTTCCTCATTCTTAGCCAAAAGAATCAGCCATTTATCAGTTTACAAGTCCTTCTTTTCTCCAAAATGTCTAGAGAGACCTCCACTGTAAGCTTTCCTAACTAGTAGCTCCCTTAATGAAAAAGCCAGCACACATAATTTTCCACCTCAAAATAAGTAGCCATCTTCCACATGATACTCGTGTATTGTCCTCCTATCGACACATCGCGAAATTATAGGTCCAAAGTGTGGATCCTCGGAGTACTGTTCTTTGATACTTGTAAACCCAAATAGCTTGGTCTACTGTTCTGATAAAAGCACATGTCTCCTCGAAAGAGCATCGGCAACTACATTGCTCTTTTCCTGCTTGTACTTAATTACAAAATTGAATCCTTCAAGGAATTCAACCCAACTTGCCTACCACTTCAACAACTTGGTCTAACTTCGGACGTACCTTAGCAATTCATAGTTAATACATATGACAAATTCTCTCGGTAGTAAATAATATTACCACAATTACATTGCTTGGATCGGTGCCAAAAGTTCCTTGTCATACATGGAGTAGTTTAGTTGCGATCCTCAGAGCTTCTCACTATGGAAGGTAATTGGTCGGCCTTCCTACATCAGGACAACACCTATTTCAATGCTCGATGCATAACATTCCAACTCAAAAATTTGTCAAAGTCAGGTAGCACTAGTACCGAAACAGAGGTCAACCTTTCTTTTACCTCGACAAAGCTCCTCTCCTCCCTTTCTTGCCATCGGAAGTCGGTGTTTTTCTTCGTTAGTTTAGTAAGTGGCGTAGCAAAGGTGCTGAAATTCCTGAGAATTCTTCTATAAAACGAAGTTAATCCATGGAAACTTCTCACGTCGACATAAGTATTAAGAGTCGGCTAATCAAAAATTTCTTGGATCTTTTTATCTTCAACTCGCAAGCCTCCTCCATTGACTACATAGCCCGAGAATACCACTTTCTCCTGGCAAAAGCAACATTTCTTTAAATTGCCAAATAATCTCTCAATACGGAGGACATCCAAGGCTACTTTGAGATGTTCATAATGACTCAGCATGTTAGCACTATAGACCAGGATGTCACGAAAGTACACCATGACACACTTCTCTATGAAATGTCTCAGCACATGTTTCATTAGTCTCATGAAAGTGCTCAAGACATTCGACAAGCCAAAGGGTATGATTATCCATTCGTAAAGTCCATGTCGAGTCTTAAACGCAGTCTTCAACTTGTCTCCTAACCTCATGCAGATTTGATGGTAACCAAATTTAAGATCAATCCTGCTAAAAATCTCGGCTCCACTGAGTTTATCTAACATGTCTTCTAGCCTCAGGATCGGATACCTGTATTTGATCATAATCTTGTTCATAACTCAACTATCTACACACATTCACCTAGTTACATCCTTCTTCGGCACTACAAGTACAGGAACAACATAAGGGCTGGGACTCTCTCTTACATAGCCTCTCTCCAGCAACTCATTGACTTGACGTTAGAGTTCAAAAGACTACTCAGGATTCATCTGATAAGCTAACTTATTCAGCAGTACAATACCGGCTATTAGGTCAATGCAGTGCTCTATGCCTCGAGTTAGGGGAAACCCCTCAAGTAACTGTTCTAGGAAAAAATCGGCATATTCATCTAGCAACTCTTTGACATCTTAGGGTAACTCACCCCACTCCTTCATTTCCAGTAGTCGCATGACCAATGTAAGGGTCGGCTCATTAGCATTGATGGCCTCTTGTAGCTCAACTCTACTCATCACCAAAGCTTTCTTCAATCCGCAAGCAAGTTTATTCTGCAACTTATGAACTTCTCTCGGCGGCATCAGGTTCAATGTAATCTTTCGATCGTCCTTCTCGAACATATAAGTGTTCCTGTAGCCGTCATGCATAACTCTCCTATCAAACAACCACGATCTTCCCAGCAACATATGGGAAGCACACATGGGCAGTACGTCGCAGAGAATCTAGTCAGAGTAATTCCCTATAGTGATCGGCAGTAGTATTTGCCGAATGACATGTAAGGCTCCTTTCTCACTCAACTAATGCAACTTGTATGGCTTCAAATGCGCAACAGTCGACAACTTCAATTTTGAAACAAAATCGGCTGATGCTACATTGGTGCAGTTTCCACTATCCATGATGAGGGCGTACATTTGATCACTCACCTTACAAGTGATATGGAACAAATTCTCTCTCTACTCCTCCTCTTATGAGGGCTAAACATTCATAGTGCGTCGAACAACCATGAATAACTAATCTAAGTCCTCAGAAAACATGTCCTCCTCAATCAACTCTTTCTTGACATTTTCTTTCTCGGTAGGAACCTCCTCCTCCTCAGGTCCCTCATTCGTACTCTCCACTTCTAGCTTCAAGATATCTCCCTTGATAACCATCGTCCATTAATTCGGGCACTAAGCAACCATATGTCCGAACCCCTGGCACTTAAAGCACTTGATCTGGCTAGTCTTTCTGCTAGACCCTTGCTCCTTCTCATACGTTCAGGTTGACACTTCACCATCAAGTTGGTTTTTCTGCTTGGCTTTTACATCAACCTTTCTGCCCAACTCTGTACTTAACTGAGCTCGGTGACTTGCCTGTCCTAGTCAACATCCTCATCGGTACTCGGCTCCTTCTTTGCCTCTCTACGCACTAGACAATCCTAATAGCTTCATCCATTGTGTCAAATGATTGGAGCTCCACAATGTCCCAAATGTGTCCTCTCAACCTAGTAATGAAGCTTGAGACTATTCGAGCTGATGGTTCCTCCACTTCGTAATGTATCATAAGCATTTAAAAGTCTTGAACATACTCATCAACTATTCGTCCTCCTTGTCTCAGCTCCTGAAGCCGAGTGAAAGTGTCTTAGATATAGGTTTCCGACACGAATCTGTTTCTGAGTATCCTCTTCATCTCTAAGCAAGTATTAATCTTTCGATACCCCTCTTGTCTCCTCATGGCTTAAAAATTCTTCCATCACATGGCAGCATACCCAGAGAATTCAATAGTAGCGGTTCTCACTTTCTCATAATCCTCATATTGATAGTAATCAAGCACACGCTCCACCTTCTCTTCCCAATCCAAATACTCATTAGCATTCCCAAATTCATTGAAACTCGAAATCCAAAGCTTCATATAGTCGAATGCTTTGGGGATTCATATATGCTCCTCTTCAAAATACTCTTCTTCCTCTTCATCAAGCTCTTTCATGTTCATCCTTCGCCTTACTCATCAGCCAACTCCTCTACCTTAAACAGGTCGAGCTAAGTTCTAACCTCTAACAGGTCAAGTAGCTTGTGGAGTGTTTTGCGCGGCCTCGGTAGGTCAGTAAGACAACGCATGAATAGCTCAAGTCTCTACTAAGAGGTTAGTTACCTCATCAAGCCTCTCGTCAATGTTTTTGGAAGTTCCTTGAGACTGGACAACTCCACTATCATCACCAATACCAAAATTCATATTTAGGTTTATCATTTTTCTTCACAGATTCAAAGCTTAAACAAACACTTTTGAAAGTTAACGATTAACAATACAGAAGTCAAATGAACATAATAACTGACTCTGTTTCACACACGCAAAACAGAGTATAACAGAACTTCAAGAAGAACTAACTACAGTTCACACAAAACCTCCGCTCTAATACCAAGATGTTGCAAACCGTAACCAAGAACAAATAAAGCAGTTCGCTGGATAGGTTAGAGCTTGCAGAAAGCTCAAAAAAGGATTAATGGGGAAAGTGCAAAAAGGGCAAAATTAAAAAATGAAATAGTAAGCAAAACCCATGAATAGCTCTAAAGGATATGACACACCAATGGAACTTCCGAGGACTCACAGCACAATTTGATATAACGCACGAATTGGTCCGATAAGATTATTCGCCACCTAACCTTGCTTAAGGGAAAAGATAAAAGTGATGTTGAGAGTAAATAAACAGTGTTTACACAAGGAAGAAAAGTACTCAAAAGTATATTAAGGATTTCTCTAATATTGTCACAGTTATAAATATAAGGGTATTTATACCCATAAGTTAGGGCCTATCGAGCCTTATTTCAGTTTCCTTAATTTAACCAATACTAAGCCTAGCTCGCTTCATATAAATTACTCAACATTAAATTAAGGAAATATTTTTCTAAAAAATTTAAAAATTGGAGTCGCTAACCAGTTTAACTAATAAAAAATGAAATTAAAGTTTTTAAGTGTGAAAACCCTAATTTAGCCACTAGTTTGTAGGTATTCTAAAAAATTGATTTTTAGAAAATTAAACCAAAGAAACCAAGTTCGAGGACTAACCTATTAAGATTAAGTCACCATATAAAAACTAAAGAAAAATTTATGGGCTTTTATTTTTGTAATTTTCCAAAAATGTTAAAAATATACCTAAATAAGCAAAAGATAACTAAATGATTTTTTTATTATTTTTTATTAGGAATTTCTAAGGAAAAAGAAAAAAAATTATTTTTTATATGGTTGCCCCGAAGGTATCTATGTACTCACTAGTTGGAATCAAACCGGCTGTAATTCTTTTTTATAAAATATTTAATGGGTAGATTTTTTTTATTTTGAAAATTAGGCCAAATTTACATTAACTTAACCATTTATTATTATTTAAAAAAACCAAAGAAACCTAATTTTCCCAATTTAAAGAAAAACCCTAACTAAACTAAATCTTTTTAAAAAACTTGGTTAAGATTTGTTTATTTTTTAAAAAAAATAGTACATATCAAAAGATATTTTTTTCTAAATTCTATATGTAAGATCTACTAAGATACGTATTTTTTCTAAATCTCAACTGTAAGATATATTAAAAATACAATCTAGATACGTATCTTTTCTAAATCTCAATCATAAGATACATTGAAGATATGATCTAGATATGCCTATTTTGCAAAAAAAAAAAAAGAAAAAACACGATTTTACTAATAATGCAATTGAGCTAAATTTATTAAAAATTGAAATTATCTAAAAAAACATGCAATATGAAAATAATAAAAACCTGCACTAAAGAATAAATAAATTAGTTAGTAAAAATAATTAAATTAACTAATAAAATAAAATAACAAAATTTTTACCTACGAGTCAAGTCGCACATGATTAGAGGGTAGACAAACACTGTTTTCAAATGGTTACGAGCGTGATCGAAGGTATATTGGTTGTTGTTTGCACTTATCACGGATGTGATCGAGGGCGTGTTGGTTGTTGTCTACACTGATCACGGTCGTATCAATTGCTGTCTCTACTTATCACAGGCATAATTGTTGGTACGTTAATGCTATGGTTGTGTGTTTGTGTGTGTAGGTTGTATGATTTAGAGCATGTGTCATGCATTTATGTACAACATGTAAGACTGCAGCAATCAAGGACATACAGTGGGTCTCAGTGAAGGGGACGTGCTAGCGTCAAGGGATGTCAATAAGTTGTGGCTTCGGTAGTCAGTGTTGTGTTACAGTGCTATTTGGTCAGTGATCCGTACTGTTTGTCCAGAGTGTAAAGTGCAAGTGTGTGGCGTGTAGCGGAGTGATCAAGGGCCACTGTTGCCGACTGAAGTGCTATGCGTTGGATGGCATGTGGTGCTTACCAAGTGTTTGTGTGGGTTAAGTGAGGTTATACATGTGTTTCAATGAGTGTGTGCAACTGCTAGAGTGTTGTAGTGGATGGCATATTGTGTAATGAATTGGACAGTAGATGGTATGAGCTTGTATGTTCTGTTGTAAAGTGTGTTCAGGCGATGGCTGGTGTGTCTTGATGGATGGCGTGTTGTGTTAGAAAAAAAATGATTCCAAACCGTTATCAACATCACTTGCTAATTTATAAACCCTAAAATTGAATCTTCTATATCATTTTAAATATAGATTCGATTCCAATTAAAGTGATTCTTTAAAGATTTGTTTTAGCTTCTAGAAACCTTACTTAGGCTTTCTATTTTCCACGACACGACTCGATCCGATCCAATTTGATTTAGCCCAACAACTCATCTAATAAATCTTAAATTTATTCTAGCCTAATATAAATTAGATAAAATTCTATTTTAGATCAGAGTGGGCGAAAATCATTTTAACAAAGCCCAATTAGTTAATGACTTAATGATTTATTAAATTGATAATATACTGTTATCCGATTTGATTGTAAACGATCTAACTCGATTCAACTTAACTCGATACGACTCTTGAATCAACTAGACTTGCTACGACTTGACTTCTTTTTTACTTTTCATTTTTCTTTTAATTTTCATTTTTTCATTTATTTTTAATTACTTTTTTATTTTTTTATGTTTATTTATTAACCTAGCTCAATCAACGAAAAATAAAATAACTAAGAAAAATGACAAAAATATAATGTCTACACTACCTAAAAAGGAAAAGATAAAAAGTGCATTTTCCTAAGGAAGTAATGTAGAAGATACAAAAGGATAAAAATGAATATATAAAAAAAAGAATTATTGGTACAACGAATTTTACATATGATACTGTACACGTGGTAATACTACGTTAGCAAGGTCGTTAAAAGATGCAAACAAAAAGTATAGACAAATGGGCTTGTCCGAGTAGAGATAGCTTAGTCAATCCGGCCTCTCTTTCTCAACTTCTCGACAAGGAAAATGCCGAGTAATTGGTCGACCGATGCTAAAGAGTAATCATCAACTCGGTATACTATAGAAAAATGGGCGGTCATACAGCACAGCATAAAGGGTAACTTAACAAGGAAGTACTTTGCCTCAACCTCAACAAGGGTTGGTTAGAACAGAAGGATTCGTCGTGCTAGCTCTTCTAGTCCTCGGGCTCTCCTGCGAATCAGAGGTTCGGTAGCCTAATTCCCATCACTATGGGTCATCCAACTAGAGAATGATGAACACTTAAGAAGATATTTAATGACAAGGTCTATAATGAGGAACATAGAGAATAATGATGCATACAATAATTTTCTCCTAGTATGCAACACCCAATGAGGTATTGCGAATACTGTTAGTCATGATCCATGATAAGAAGAAGGGGATGTGCCACAAGCTAAGGTACATGAAGAAAAGGAAGCAGTAATAGAAACCAACTAAGGTGTACATTTATCAATGTCTGCCGCCTTAATGAAGACCTCTAACTTTAGGAAGTTCTTTTATTTACTAAGATTTGATAAAGACACATAGCTTGTAGCAGCGACTGCACTTACCCAAATTTCTAAGAGACAATATAAGGAGTGCAATGCAACGTAGCCAGTACGAAGGAATGCCAACATACATGAGAATGCGATACTCTTCACTGATGCAAACATGTATGCGAAGAACCCTAATAACAACCATCCTCTTTATGTGAAGAGTATGCTCAATGGGCATCCTATTAAGAGGACATTCATAGACAATGGCTCTTCCATAAACATTATGCCAATGTCTACATTCAAGGCTACAAAAATAAACAACCAACACTTGGTGAAGCTATCTATTGTAATAAATAGCTTTACTGAAACAACCACAGACACAATAAGGTATGCTAATGTGGACTTTAAAGTTAGACTCGTATAAGGATTTACACGATTCTACATGATTAACGCGTCCATATCTTACTATCTTCTAGTTGGGAGGAAGTGGCTACACAATCACAACCTTATACCCTCAGAATGGCACTAGTGCATCAAAGGCCATTGGAAGGGTAAAGATGTCCTTATTTCGACTATGAAGAACCCGTTTGAACAGAACAGGTCTTATCTAGCCGATGCAGGGTTCTTTGATGAGTATGTTAAAGATGGAGAGACTACCATTGCCAAACCCTTTGGTATACCATTACCCACATGGGAGGAGACCCCAAATAAACAAAAGAAGAAGAGGAGAATATAAGGCTCTCGTGGGGGTAAGAAGAAGCAAAGAAAAGTTGAAGTGATAGAAAGTTTTGTTAAGGATGATGGGCGAAGGGTATATTGCTTATGACGGTCATTGGGACCCGAAGAGGCTTTTTTATCTTCCTTAGATCCTATGTCAATGCAAGAAACCCAACCCGCCCCTCCTCAAATGCAAGACCAAATGAAACCCCAAGCTAAAGAGATTGAGGAATTAGACCAAGTGGGACTAAAGGAGTCTCCATGACCTATCTTCATTAGCAAGAATCTGTTGCAAGAAATTAAGGTCCACTTAGTACAGTTATTGAAGGAATACAAGTACACGTTTTCTTAGACATATGATGAAATACTAAGATTGGACCCCAATCAAGCAATGCATAGACTGAACATCATACCCAAGGTTAAGCTAGTAAAGCAGGGACAGAGAATCTTTTGTCTTGAAGTTGAAATACAAATAAAAAAAGAGATTGAAAAGTTACTCTAAGCTAGCTTTATTAAGCCAATTGAACATCCTACCTGGTTAGCCAATATTGTGCCAGTTAAAAAGAAGAATGGATAGATACGCATTTACATAAACTTCTGTGATCTTAATAAGGCCTGCCTAAAGGATAATTTCCAATTGCCAAAAATTGATACATTGATAGACACCACAGCTGGACATGAATTATTCTCATTCATAGATGGCTTTAGTGGCTATTACCAAATAAATATGGCTGCTAGAGATGCTAAATGCACTGCTTTTAGAACACCGGTGGAAAACTTCCACTATACAGTCATGCTATTTGGACTTAAGAATGTAGGAGCTACCTACCAGAGGGAAATGACTGGCATATTTCATGACATGATGCATACCTTCATGGAAAACCATGTTGATGACATAGTTATCAAGTTAAGATGGGTTCCTAATCACTTGACTCGTCTACAGAGGGTCTTTAAACGATGTCATTTATATAAATTGCATATGAATCCCTTGAAATGTGTCATCGGGGTAACTTCTGGTAAATTTAATGTTCATAGAAAAGGAATTGATGTAGATCCGACAAAGGTGCAGGCTATACGTTCCATAACCTCACCTACTAGTCCAAGGGAATTAAAGACTTTCATGGGAAAGTGTCCTATATTAGGCAATTCATCCCTACACTAGCAAAATTTTCTCATCCATTACAACAGCTCATGAAAAAGGGAACCCCATTTGAATGAGGGCAACCTCATGAGGAAGCCATACAGAAGATTAAGGAGATACTTACCTCCCCAGCAACGATGATAATGCCAGTTAAAGGGTTGCCAAGATTCTTTATTTGATAGCCATTGATAAGTTTATTGGGGCTTTGTTAGCTCAAGAATTAGTTGGCAATGAACAACCGGTTTACTACCTGAACAAGATGCTCTAAGGAAGCGAGCTGAAATACTCAGCTTGTGAAAAGTAGTGCCTCGTGCTAGTATTCGCCATGCAAAAGTTGCACCAATATTTTCTGGTTCATAAGGTTAATCTTGTCACTCATTCAAATCAATTAAAATACTTATTGTCATGACCAGCTCTTTCAGGAAGGAGTACAAAATGGTTGCTCCTCTTATCAGAATTTGACATTACGGTCGTGCCACCTAAGGCTATTAAGTCTCAGGCTCTAATAGACCTTTTGGCTTAGTTTCCTGTGACATAAAGGGCTCCTATCATAGATACAATCCTTGCAGAGTTCCATAAAGACTCTATGAGAGCAAAGCTAAATAAAGAGTAGCAAGTGCAATTTGATGGCTCCTCTAGTAACACTGGACATAGCTCCTCTAATAACATTGGACAAGAATGTTGGTTCTTTGAGAGCAAATTCACCATTTGCCTGCTTGATGATGAGGTTGGAGTCATCATAAATACATAAGTTAGATGCTCCAGCTTTTTGAGTAGAAATGAGACCAAGTAAGAGAGCTTCATACTCGACCTCATTATTGGTATATAGGAAGTTTAGCTTGAAAGCTAAAGGTATCTCTTGGCCTTTTACAGATGTTAAGATCACCCCAGTTTAGCGCCTTATAGGGCTGCAATGCAATCTTTGGTGAGCAGGTTCAAATCAACGAGGTACGAGCATGCTAAACAATCTACAAACCACTATGCAGATGCCATAGCAACATTGGCTTCCAAAGTTCCCATTCAAACTATACAGAATAATTTGAATGTCCAAGTTATTAAGAAATCCATCCTATGCACAACTGTATAATTAGTAGACAAAGATGAAGAAGCGCAAGACCACCTGCACAATCCCATCAAAGCGTAGCTAGCGCATACAAATGTAGCTTCTATGACAACCTTAAAGAACTTCCTTTGTATTAATGGCATCTTGTATTTTAAGGGACTAGAAGGTATCTTGTCTCGATGTATTTATGCAAAACAAGCTCATTTAAAGTTAGACAAATACCACAAGATCTGATGTAGAAAAGAAAGGCCACCCTTGTATCACCGCATTCAACGCATAGGGTATTACTAGCTAATAATGTCTAACAATGCATCCCAACTACAAATGAGTTGCTTGAAGTGTGCCGAACTCCTCGACCAAGGCGAATGCAAATTTGTAGCAAGTGCATGTGATTAGAGGCGCCCTTACATAGATTACTTGAAAAATAATGTTTTGCCTACGAACAACACAAATGCCCGATTAGTGAAGCATAAAGCAAGAAAGTATCTTATACATGAGGGCGAGTTGTATAGGGTATCATTCATGGTAAAGCCTCTTCAATGTATCCACCTCCTAAAACATAAACTATATTATCTGAAGCGCACTCCAAAGATGGTAGAGAACATCAAGAGGGAATGAAGTTGTACCACCCTTTGCTTGATATGCAATACTATTGGCTTACTACAAAAAATGATGCATTCAATTTTGTCAGGAAGTATATTGCAGGCCAACAACATGATGATGCAATCCATGCTCTTGCGGTTACATTGCATAGCCTGACTATCCATGCCCATTCCATACTTGGGCATTTGACTTAATTAGCCCAATACACCCACCATCTAAAGGGTGCATATGGATCCTCGTGATTGAATGTTTCATTAAATTAGTTGAGGCAATCCCCCTCAAGAATGCAATAGGATCTGCCGTAGAAAATTTCATAAAAGAACATATTATTTTCCGTTTTAGAATCCCAAAGTGTGTCCTCTCAAATAATGGCACTCTCTTCATCAACTTGCATGTATGACAGCTACTAGCTTCTTACAATATCGATCATGTAAAATCCATGCCATACTACCTGAAGGGAAACGACCAAGCAGAGGCGACTGTAGACACTTCACTTTTACCATTTTATTAGTTTTATTAAGCCAGGAAAATATAAACATAAAAATAAAATCATAAAAAATAATAAAAATAAAAATAGAAAACGAAAATTGAAAAAATAAAAAATAATAAAAATGAAGTGTTAAGTCATATCGAGTCGAGTCATATCGAGTCGAGTCATATCGAGTAAAGTTGAATTAGTCAAGTCGTTTAGTGTCGAATCGAATAATGGGGAACGATCAATTTAGTAAATTCTAAGTCATTGAAAATTAGGCTTCATTAAAATATTTTAGTCCGATCTGATATAAAATGGATTTTTTATCTAATTTATATTAGGCTAGAATAGACTTTGAGTTTATTGAATAAGTTATTAGGCTAAATCCAATTGGATTAAATCAAGCTACGAAAATAGAAAGCTTAAATTGAAATAGGGTTTCTAGAAGTTAGGTCAAATCTTCAAAGAATCATTATTGTATCTTTCATTTATGAAGATCAAATTTATAACTAAAATGATAAGAAAGATTTAATTGTAGATTTATAAATAGGAATTCGATGTTGGACTTAAGGACGTTTTTCCACACATCCACCAAACACCCACGCTGAAATACAACACCTCCACATTCGATCAAACACGACAACCCCCTTACTTTCACCTGAAACACAAGCTATGCCCATAATCAAACATTCACCCTTTACGCCACCATTTACTCTACACACGATAGCTCCATTGCCCCTAACCAAACAGCCGCTGACCAATGCCTGTTCCTCCTCTGATTACACTACAGTTCCCCCTTGATTCTACGAAGACAGATAACCCAATCTTCACGCTGATCACACAACGGTCCCCAGCCCCTCACCGAGACATTGACCCTCGCCAATCAAAGTAGTTGCACACCCACTGAGCTTACACACCACACACTTACACGGCGCATATCCCTTGACATACGTCCCTTGCCCATAAACTGCATGCCGCAACATCTCCGACTTCCCTGAACAAACAACCCCTAATACGCTGCCCTGAATCTACTTTAATCTCCACACACGCCAACTGGCTGACACAACACCAACATGCCATGTTCAAACGTCCTCACACATACACATCCAACAGCATGCTTGCACACAGTAGTCCCTTGCGTCCCTAACCGAAGCAATCACATACACAGACATGAAACATTCACTAGCATACATGTACATCTAATAACATGCTCACACATAGTAGACCCTCACATCCCTGATTGAAGCACTCATGCACACGGGCATGAAACACTCACTAGCACACGCGTACGACATATTACAGCACGTTGCACACTAGGTCTACACTCGAAATCACACATAAGTCAAGCCACTTCGACACATGATTCATCGTTGGGCACGATGCACGCCACACACCATACATGATCAACACAACGCCGATCACGCGCAACTTGACCAATTTAGGTAAATTATTTTCTTTATTTGGTTAATTAATTTTTTAGTTAAACTATCTTTTAGTAATTTTATTTTTTTGTAGTTTTTTTATTATTTTCATATTGTTGGATACTCTTTAGATAATTTGAATTTGTTTTAAATTTAGTTAGTTAAATTGCATTTTTTAGCCACAATCGTATTTAAAAAAAAAAAAAAAAAAACGCCTATCCTTTCTCTTAAGATCTATATTTTCGGAGAAGATACGATACGTATGTAGATATGTATCTAACATTTACATATAGGATTTAGAAAAGATATGTATCTTAACATATCTTGCATATAAGAGTTAGAAAATATACATATCTAAATATGTATCTTAGTGTTTCTTACATGTAGGATTTAGAAAAAATATCTTTTGACATGTAATGATTTTTTAAAAAATAAAAAATCTTAACCAAAATTTTTCAAAAAAATTTAGTTAGTTAGGCTTTTTAAAATAAATTAGTAAAATTAGATTTTTTAGGTTTTTTTTAAAATAATAAATGGTTAAATAAACATAAATCTAGCTTGATTTTCAAATAAAAATGATCCACCCACTAAATTTTTTTTTTAAAGAACTACGTTGATTTGATCCCAACTAGTCAGTACATAGATAGCTTTAGGGCAATCGTATAAAAAATTTAAAAAAAAAAACTTTTTTCCTTTTTTTTGAAAAATTCGTAATAAAAAATAATGAAAAATTCATTTAAGTTATATTTTGCATATTTGTATATATCTTAGTATTTTTTAGAAAAATTATAAAAATAAAGCTAGTTACTTAGTTTTTTTTTTTATTTTTATATGGTGACTCGGTCTTAATAGATTAGTCTCCAAACTCAATTTTTTTGTTTATTTTTCTAAAAATTATTTTTTTTAGAAAATACATGGATTAGTGGCCAAATAAGAGTTTTCTCACCCAAAAACCCTAATTTCTTTTTTTTTTTTTTACCAATTGAATTGGTTGGTAACTCCAATTTAAAAAAAAAAATTCAAAACATTTTTAAAGAAAAAATATTTCCTTAATTTTATATTGAGTAATCTATATTAAGCAAGTTGGGCTAAATATGAATTAAATTAAGGAAAACCAAAATAGGATTCCACAGAATTGGTGACTCTACTGGTGGCTGCCTACTGGACTAGCTATATAAAAATTAAAAAAATTAATTGATGGGCTTTTTGCATTATTTTTTTTCTTTTATTGTATTATAGTTGTACTAACCGGTTTTTAGTGATGTAGGCCCTAAAACCAAACCGACCCAATGGACCCCTATTGGGGAATTAAGGTAAAGGTGGGGGGTGTTTAGTAATTATTTGTATGTTTAAATGTGGTCAAACTTGGGCTACATTAAAAACTTAGGACAAGCTACCATTGTATAACCTTCGAGTCACTAGAGTTTTTAAACCCGCCTGATGGTGATAAGCAAGCTCACTCAAGCTTCGATGTAGCCCACTAGGTTTTTCTCCAGAAATCCTTAAAGTTACAAAGCCTGAGACCCGTAAATCTCACCCTCCTACATCATTCTTTTTGAAAAAAAGGTAGTTATTTCTAAATTATAGGAAAAGCTTAATTAATATACGATCGGTTCATCATCCTTTTTCAAAAAAAAAAAAGTCAGAAACTCTTATATATAAGTATATACAAGCTTCATTTTTTATTTTTATTTCTTATTTTAAAAATACTTATATATAAAGATGCTCTTGGATCGCAAATTCATAATACTTCTTATAATTTATTAATTACCAATCCTTATTGCATTACATGCACGTGTAGCATACTGCATTTTTTTATATATTTGACTTTTTTTTATGCTCATTTCTATGTGATTATTTTATTTCTTGTATTATATGCATTTTGGTTTTTATTGTCCCTTAGCGAGTAAAAGGCTACATAATTTCTAAAAAAAAAAATTTTGAAAAAGCTACAAAATCGTTAATATCATAACTAGCTTTATTGTAAATTTAGTGGTCTTATTGTAAATAATCACACTATTTCATGTTTTTATGTAATATAGATATAAAAAGTCAAGGTAGTGTCAATCCCAAGCCCATCTATGAGGTCCAGCTGAATAAGTACTCCTTCCTCAAGGCTATACTAAAAGATTGGTTGAATTAACTTCTACTTACTAAGTAAGAACACATTCATAAGAAGATTGGGCTAATCATGTCCCTCATGCAGGTCTAGCTCCATTAGCCTTTAGTTCATGCCCTTATCCATGATTGGGATCCAAAATCTACAACTTTCAAGTTTGACCTACATGTGTTAACGCCCACTCTAGAAGAATACTCACAGTTACTTGGTGTCTCGTCTCTCAAAGCAAGCATAACTGTCCCAAATCTCATAATCCAGTCTAAGAAAGCCTTCATGACTTTACTGGCAATTAAAAAGGCAACTCTAGTGCTATTCTCATCTTCAAATGACAAGAAGTGTCTCAATATCTTAAGGCTAGTAGAATGATTTTCAAGCCTAGACGCTTATCGGAAACATCATTAGATCTTTTGTGGAGAATATAAATCGTAGGCCTAAAAGAGGGTAAACGCCTTTATCGTAGCAGTATTTGGGACAGTACTATTTCCCGTTAGATATGGTCAAGTCCATTATAGGGTAGCTGAACTAGTAACCCAATTCTTAGTTGGTAAATCCTATATACCGGTGTTATTGGATGGGCAATTCAATACACTCACCACTTAAGGAAGCAAGGGCATGGGTACTTCACGGCTAACCTTACAGTCCTTACCGTATGGTTCTTCAGTCACACATAGGGGTATGGAGGGAATCTTCTCAGAGTATCCCTAACTGAAAATGTGAATCTGATAAATGACTTTGCCAGTCATCTTAAGGTACCAGAGAAGCGTAATTTAAAGGATGGGTATCAATGATAAACAAGATACAGCCAGCTAGGTGGAGCAACTGCAATCAAGCCATCCTAAGGTGCATTAATTATGCAGAGGTCCCTCTCATCGGCATTATGGGTTGTAAGGGTATTTTCCAACTTGTGTCACCAAACAGCTGGCCTCACTTTAAGAGATAGCATTCAGAGACTCCTTAAATGATGTCACATTAAGTTATCAAGATCCTTATTTACCCATGGCTACTTTGATTCAACAACTAGAAGAACTTGTAAAGCTATAGGAACATAGGGAAGTCAAGAAAATAATCACTGTGGGAACTTTGAGGGGCAAAGTCGGAGAATACCGAGCTACCAAGGATTCCATCTATGATCAGTTGGAGAAGATTGGAAAGATCCGATATGAAACTTTAAACGTATTCAGACATGAGCCAGAGCCAGAATACCTTTCGTCTACCAAGTAAGCCTATCAAGTCACCATACTGGCCAAAGTTAAAGCACAATTTCAAGAATGCAAGAGAATCATTGAAGAATTAAAGATGGAGAATGGGAGATTGTTGAAAGAGAATCAATTCTCGAGGAGTCAAATTCAAGAAAGAGATGTTACAATCCAAAGGTTGATGAGAGAAATCAATGAACCCCGTCCTAGCCAGATCTATTGGCTTTTATAGATATAGGATTTGATTTTTTTTTTTCTTTTTTAGAAAGATTAGTTAGGATTTTGTTTCTTTTTCTCTTAGTCTGTTGTATAGGTTGGATTTTATGATCATTAACAAATTTGTAACTTCATTAAATGAAAATCTTTATTGATTATGCAGTATTTTGCTCATTTTTTAATTGCCTTTTAAATTAAAAAAATGAACAAAAAAAAACAACTAAAAGCAAAAAAAAATAAAGAAGAAAATAAAAACAAAAAAAACAAGAAAAATGAAAAAAATAAATAAATAACAAAATTTTTAGTTCACAAGGATGTCTAAAACTTAGGTTTTCGTTTAAGATTTTTAAGATAGCACCCAACCGAGCAAACTCAACTAGAAGCTAGACATTCACTCATTCCAAAGCAAGAATGTCAACTCAAGGCACCGGAAACATCAATCAAGCCGAACCTGACCCAAGAGTCATAACCCTGGAAGAAAACATGAACAAGATAGCCGAACAAATCCAGGCTCTACTTGGGCTATTGTAATTCTCAATTATAGACAAGGATCTCAAGTCAACCCAAATCAAAATACAGAAGTGACCCCTCCCCCTAAATTGGAAGATGCAAAATCAGTTCCCAACATTGAGGCATAAAGGATGGAGATTGAGGAAAAACATCGAGAAATGGAAATAAAGTTTATGCAAAAGTTAACCGAGAAGATGAAAACCCTAGAAATGGTTAACGGGCTTGAATAGATGGGAATGATTAACTTACCAACGTATGAAGATGATGATTTCTCGGAAAAGTTTAAAATTTCGAAATTCGAGAAATATGATGGGACCCACTGTCCAAAGCTCCATATTAGACTGTACATCAGAAAGATGGAAAAATACACGAAGTATGATAAGGTGATGATCCAAACCTTTCAAGATAACCTGACTAGGCCTGCCTTAACTTAGTATGCCCAACTAGATTTGAACAAGATCGACACATGGGATAAGTTAGCCCAGGCCTTCTATAATCAGCACAAGTTCCATATCAAGGGTGGCCCCATTCATGTAGGATTTGAATAATCTGCATAAAAAAAAAATGGCAAACAAAAGCTTTAAGGAGTATGCCTAAAGATGGAGGGGCATGGCAGATAGGGTAACTCTATCCTTAACAAAGAAGGACTGGACTTTTGCCTTCATCAATACTCTCGAGAGCCCGTACTACCAACATCTAGTAAGACACCTTGCCTCTAACTTTGCAGAGATTGTAGCCTCAGGGTGCCGAATCAAGGAAGCTATTGCCACTGCAAAGCTTCCCAATCCTGAAGTAGCTGAGAAGAAGATGCCTCCCACGAGATTTTCTAGTAAGGCCAAAGAAGCTACTATAAATGTTGTCAACACCAGCAACTTTATCAGACCAACAATCCCGGTAGCTATGATAAAAGGATCTAATCCTTCACTGAATCTGAGTTAGAATAACTAACCGCAAAGGAGACAATTTACCCATATTCCCATTCCTCTAAGCTAGGTTCTTGCCCAACTAAGGAAGGAAAATCTATTGACATTCGAAATGCCAAAGGAAGGACAAAGACCGAAGCACTACAACCCAGAGCTCCATTGTGATTATCATGTAGGGTAAGTGGGGCATTCTACGAACTAGTGCTGGAGACTTAGACATAAGATCTAGGATCTTATGTGGGTAACAATCCTCTATCGAATCATAGACGCTCAATCAACATGATCATTTCCAAAGAGTTTGAACCAAAGATTGATTTAGATAGTCTCCCTATCACTATTGAAGAGGTAGCTTAGAATCTGAGGCAAGCTAAACACTTGCAGAATATGAATCTCAGAGATAGAACCTGGACTAAATCGGCAATATATCAATTGCTAAAGGATGGGAAAATAAGGAAAGCCAACATTATGGCTATGACGATTCCAAAACCACAAAAGAGGTAAGGATCTTAGAGAAAGGTATGAAGTCGGAGATCCGACGGTCAACACCCTAGGAGAGCTGTCGGGAAAGTTTGAGTATTTGGTTGATTATGTCGATTCACCCGCAGCATATGCTGATGAACCACCCACCGGATGGGGTCTCGAATTTGAGGAAAAGGACAAACTTATTGCACAGGCCAAGAAAACAGTTGAGATGGTTGGAATGATTGGAGATGTGCCTAAGCCATTGGTTTTTTAATACTACGGGAAGATGGAGAAGGTTAAGGAATTGAGCAAGCCCAAGAAAATTGCTTTTAATGTCCTAATAGCTCCAAAGAATTACAAAGTAGCCCCTCTAGATTACTAGATGGTGAATTAGACAGCAAAGTCTTCATTACCTATGGTTAGTGGGCTTACTTGCTCGGGACAAGTCTATGACCAAAATGAAGAAGCCAAGAGGAAGACTATTGTAGAGGAGGCTTCTCAAAAGGTCTTTGAAGATACGAATGAGAAAGATCAAAATGTTGCTAAGAAAATAGTGAAAGCTAGTAAGTACAAGATTATGGATCAGGTAGCCAAGGTCTGGCCCAAATCTCCCTAATGGGCTTACTATTGTCATCAAATACTCATCAAGAAGCTTTGATCAAAATTTTGACGAATGTCAAAGTACCTGAAGGGATTTACACTTAAAAATTGGGATTGGTGGTTAATTTAATATTTGCAATGGATCGGATTTCGTTCTCATCGGATGAGCTAGGTAAAGAAGGAGACCGGTACACAAAGCCCCTTTTCATAATAGTCAAGTGTGCAGGGAAAGTGGTTGCTCAAGTACTGATATATAATGGGTCTTCATTGAATATGTGTCTATTGGTGACACTAAAATTTCTTGGAGTAGCTTTGGCTGAGATAAAGCCCAGTTCAATTTCAATAAGGGCTTTTGATGGATCAAAGAGAAAGATACTTGGAGAAATTAGGCTGCAGGTCAAGATTGGTCCACAAGTGTTCACTATTCCATTTCAAGTCCTAAATATACTGCGGACTTTTAATCTTTTGTTAAGGAGGCCGTGGATTCACTCAACAAAGGCAATCTTGTTTAGTCTACATCAGAAAGTGAAATTCATAGCCAATGGACAATTAGTAACTATTCTTAGAGAGCAAGATTACGAGATTTACAAAGAAACAACTATTTCGTATGTCGGTAGTGAAGAATTAGAGGAACCAGGTTTACAGATTTTTTATGAGGTCAACATGATTGAAGTGTCAAGCCAGGGAGCACGAGGTTGCTCAAAATAGCCTAAGCAGCATATTGGAACATTTGGGCTTGGATATGAGCCCACTAAAGAAGAGATCCAAGAAATGAAGACCAAAACCAGAGGCAAGAGAAGAGATCAGCTGTACCATGCACATATGGATTTTCCAAACATTCGTCAAACATTCTTAGTACCAGCTAGTGTTCAAGAACCTGAAGTAGCCAGTATATCCAAAGTTTTGGCTCAATAATGCAGCATCAAGAAGGAAGATATTAGTGTCCCAATTTACTTGTGCAACTGGTTTTCTGTTCCTATTAATAGGTCTCTTTGGAAAAGCAATATTAGATCAATTAGGAGCATTCGATTTCAATAATTGGTCCAATTAGTTAGGACCTTTTTCTTTCAGACAATTTGAAATCCATTCAATAAAATTAGTTCTTTTCTTTCTATCAATTCTTCTTTGTTATTTATTCGTTATCCTTTTGCTTTTTCCTTTACTCTTCAGATCCGATGAAAACGATGAACATAATGGATATCTCACTCCTGTAAACGATAAAAGTACCAATATCACCTTCGGCCCTGCTAGGTCATATGTCGGAGATAATATTGAGACTCCAAGTGAAATATAAGAGAGTTACCATCGATTTGAATAGGGTAGGGTGATTATTGATGAACCAACAGTTGTGATCAATTTGAGGATAGAAGAGAATCTGCAAAACTTAAAAATTGGCGATAATTTAGTGGATGATCAGAAAAAAGGCAAAAGCTTAAGTGATTTAGGCCAAATATATTCCTTAAAATAAAAAAAAAAAAGTAAAGAAATTACTAGAAGTCGTGTTCATAGAAGTGTCGGATTACCCTGAATGGGTAGCCAATGTGGTGCCGGTATTGAAGAAGAATGAGAAAGTTAGGGTATGTGTGGACTTTCGTGATTTAGACCAGGCAACACGTAAGGATAACTTTCCTTTGCCGCACATTAATGTCTTGGTAGACAATACAACCGAAATCATCTTTTCTCATTTATGGATGGTTTCTCAAGATATAATCAAATCAAAATGGCAAAAGAAGATAAAATCAAAAACACTTCCATTACCACTTCGGGAACGTTTTGTCATCGCGTGATGCCTTTCAGGTTGAAGAATGCTGGGGCAAGTTATCAGCATATTATGGTTGCCCTGTTCCATGACATGATGCATCAGGAAATCAAAGTTTATGTAGATGATATGATCGCCAAATCCAAGGAGGGTGAAAATCATGTTGGTGTTTTACGAAAACTGTTTGAGCGGTTGAGGAAGTTCCAACTGAAGCTGAATCCAGAAAAGTATACCTTTGGAGTAACCTCGAGTAAATTGTTGGGTTTTGCAGTCAGTAGAAGAGGAATTAAGGTAGACCTAGACAAAGTCAAGGCAATCGTAAGCATGCCTGCACTAAAAACTGTAAAAGAAGTATGGGGACTGTTAAGAAGGTTGAATTACATTGCTCAATTTGTATCACAGCTAACCGATAAATGTAAGCCGTTGTTCAAATTGTTGAGGAAGAATGCAGTAATAGAATGGGATGAAGAGTGTGAGCAAGCGTTTGCTAAAATCAAAGAGTATCTTATGAATCCACTAATACCGGTCACTCCTACACTAGGACAGCCATTGATTCTTTACTTGATGATCCTTTTTGAATGAATGGGATGTATGTTAGGATAGAAAGATGAAAAAGGCAAAAAAGAGCATCCTATATATTACTTGAGCAAGAAGTTCACAAAAGGCGAACAAAAATACTCAAAGGTAGAAGAACGTGTTGTGCCTTAGTATAGGTGATGCATAAGCTCAACAATATACTCTCTATTACTCAATAGAGTTGTTGACAAAACATGACCCGTTGAGGTATTTAGCAGAAAAGTAGGCATTCATTAGGAGAATATCGAAATGGCAGATGTTGCTCTCTTAGTTTGATATCAAGTATATAAGTCAGAGTTCAATCAAAAGGCAAGTAATGGCTAATCAATTGGCAAAATACCCGCTAGAAGATGAAGATGATGGTTCGTAAGCTAAATTTCCTGATGAAAATGTGATGGTGACAAATTAAATGAGTGGTAAGAAATTGGGATGGAGAATGTATTTTGATGGAGCTGCCAATGTGTTTGGATGTGGGATAGGAGCAGTACTGGTATCACTTGAGGGTAATTATTTCCCTGTGGCAGTGAGGTTAACATGTCCATATATGAACAACATAGCAGAATATGAAGCCTACATTTTGGAGCTCAAAATGGCATTAGACATGGGAATACAAAGGCTTGAAGTGTATGGAGATTCTTCTCTTATAATTCTCCAAATCCTGGGAGAATATAAGACAAAAGATGAGAAGTCGATACCTTATCATGAGCATTTAAGCAAGCTGGTTAAAATATTTTAAAAAATTTCATTCACTTACATTCCAAGAACCCAGAATCAATTTACCAATGCACTCGCCACATTAGCATCAATGGTGAAAGTCACGGATGGGATGGAAATTCAACTCCTGAAGATTAAGGTGGAGGAAAGACTGGCTTTTTGTTTGACCATTAAAGAGAAGGAATCAAAGAAGCCCTGGCATTATGATATCAAAAAGTTACTTCAAATGGGTGAGTTCCTTGATAGGCCCGATAGATAGATAAAAAAGCTTTAAGGAGATTAGTTGCTCATTTCCTCTTAGGTAAAGCTACATTATACAAAAGGTCACCAGATACAACATTACTAAGATGTGTAGAAGAATAAGAAACCGAGAAATTAATGAAAGAAGTGTATGAAGGAGTCTATAGTCCTCGTATGAATGGGTACATGTTGGCCCAAAAAATCATAAGGATGGGATATTTTTTTTAAGACAATGAAATCAGACTATATCAAACATGTAAAGCACTGTCACCTATGTTAGGTATACGCTAATAAAATCAACACTCCTCCCTAAGAATTACATGTGTTGACCACTCCTTAGCCTTTCTCGATGTGAGGGATGGATATGATTGATCCAATTTCGCTAACAACTTCAAATGGGTACAGATTCATTCTAGTCACGATCGATTATTTTACTAAGTGGGTAGAAGTAACATCGTATGCTATGGTGACCAAAGGAATGGTAGTCAGGTTCCTAAAAAGAGATATCATTGCAAGATACAGTGCACCCTAGTCTATTATTACAGACAACAGGTCAAATTTGAACAACAAGTTAATGGATGAAGTATGCAACCAATTCAAGATCAATTACAGAAACTTAACTCTGTATCGACCTTAGATGAATGGGGTAGTTGAAGCCGCTAATAAAAACATAAAGAGGATCATTGAGAAGATGGCAATCACTTATAAAGATTGGCATAAGATGCTCTCCTTTGCTCTCATGGCTTATAGAACCTCAATCAGAACCTCTACAGGTGCAACACCTTATTCATTGATATATGGAACTGAAGTGGTGCTACCAGTAGAAGTGGAAATACCTTTGTTTTGAGTGTTGGCAAAAACTCAACTCAACGAAGCTAAGTAAGTGGAGAAATGAATGGAGTATTTGAATCTCCTAGATGAGAGGAGACTTACTGCAATATGTCATGATCAGTGCTATAAACAGCAGATGATGTGAGCCTTTAACAAGAAAGTACGCCTAAGGTACTTCAAAGAAGGGGATTTAGTGTTGAAGAAAGTGTTGCCGAATGCAAAAGACCCTAGGGGCAAGTTTGCTCCAAATTATGAAGACCTTTATGTGGTAAAAAGAGTATTATCGAGAGGAGCATTAGTGTTAACAGAAATGGATGGCCCAGAATTAAGGAGACCTATGAATTCAAGTATAGTTAAATTGTATTATCTATGAAAACTGAGTTCAATAAAGATTCCAATTTTTCTTTGAGAATTGTTTGTAGTTAATCTTTCACCATTTGTAAGTAAAGCTGATATCCATCAATGTTCTTAAATTCAGATGGTCATCGACCGACAAACACTTCACCAATAAATCCTTAAATACCATGACTCTTAGCCTCATACACTTAAACACAAAATATTGACTAATGAATTTGAGTTGCAAATAAATTGAAATCAAATGTTTTTAATGATTTAATCTTGTTTCTTTTGAAAAGAGATTTATTTTTCAAGAATCATAAAGAGGTATAAATTGAGACTTAATGACAACAAAAACAGGATCAAGGCATGAGCATGATATAGTTAAGCAAAAGGTTTCAATCATGAAGAAGACCTTATTCCAAAAAGAAAGGAAAAAAAAAACAATTACAATACTTTGGTGATACTCTGTAATCTGGATGAGTGAATATTAAGAGTCAATATGAGGTATGTCGATTGGTTGCTATCTACGTAATTCTTCATTCCCAGGTAAAATCATCCCGAAAGTCCTTGAAAGAAATATTTAGGAAAACTAAAACAAATCTCAAAAAGATCTATTCTCTTCGGATTATCTACCAAACCAAAACAAATCTTGAAGAGATCTATCCTTTTTAGATTATCCACCAAACCAAAGCAAATCTCAAAGAGATCTATCCTCTTCGAATTATCCACCAAACTAAAATAAGTTTTTTTTAAATCTCGGAGAGATCTATCCTTTTTGAATTATCCACTAAACCAAAACAAGTTAATTTAACCTCCAATGGTTTTTACCCTATTCTTCCAAGATAAGTCCTCTTGAAATTTTTTCTCTATCCTTCCAAGATAGACACCCTTAAGCCCTATCCTTTCAAGATAAGCCCCTTAACCTTTTGCCCTGTTCTTTCGAGATAGGCATTCGTTTGCCCCATCCTTTCAAGACGAGCAGTTATCTTTTACATCAACCTCTTAAGGCAATATCCTTCATCAAGATAAAACACAGCTTAATTGATCAGTTCAAAGTAAGGTTTAGCAAAACCGGGTATCTCTTTTGTTTTTGTAGTGAAGTTTCAATCAAACTTCACTATAAAGAGAGGCAACTGTAGATACCTCATTTTTGTCATTTTATTAGTTTTATTGAGCCAGGAAAATAAAAACATAAAAATAAAAATAAAAATAGAAAACGAAAATTGAAAAAATAAAAAATAATAAAAATGGAGTATCAAATTGTATGGAGTCTAGTTGTATCGAGTTCAATCATATCAAGTCGAGTTATTTGGTATCGAATCGGATAATGGTGAGTAATCAATTTAGTAAATTCTAAGTCGTTGAAAATTAGGCTTCATTAAAAAATTTTAGTCCGGTCCAATATAAAATGGATTTTTTATCTAATTTATATTGGGTTAGAATAGACTAAGGGTTTATTGAATAAGTTATTAAGCTAAATCAAATTAGATCGAATTAAGCCCCGAAAATAGGGAGCCCAAATTGAAATAGGGTTTCTAGAAGTTTGGTTAAATCTTCAAAGAATCGTTACCGTATCTTTTGTTTGTTAAGATCAAATCTATAACTAAAACAATATGAAAGATTCAATTGTGGGTTTATAAATAGGAATTCAATGCTAGACTTAAGGACGTTTTTCCACATATCTACTGAACACCCACGCTAAAATACAATACCCCCACATTCAATTAAATACGACAACCCCCTCACTTTCACCTAAAACATAAGCTACACCCACAATCAAACATTCACCCTTCATGCCACAATTCACTCCACATACGACAGCTCCATTGCCCCTAACCGAACAGTTGCTGACCAATGCCTGTTCCTCATCTAATTACACTACAATCACCCCTCGATTCCACGAAAACAGACATCCCAATCTTCACGCTGATCACACAACAGTCTCCAGCCCTTCACCGACACATTGACCCTCGCTAATCACAGTAGCCGCATACCCATTGAGCTCACACACCACACACTTACACAGCGCACATCCTTTAACACACGTCTTTCAACCACAAACTACATGCCACTACGTCGCCATCCCCCCTGAACAAACAACCCCTAACACGCTGCCCTGAACCCACTTTAATCTCCACACATGCCGACTGCCTAACACATCACCAATACGCCACGTCTGAACGTCTTCACACATGCACATCCAACAACATGTGTGCACACAACAGTCCTTCATGTCCCTGACCTAAGCACTCATGCACATGGATATGAAACACTCACCAGCACACATGCACGACAGATTACAACATGTTGCACACTAAGTTTACGCCTAAAATCACACACAAGTCAAGCCACTTCGACATGCGATTCACCACCAGGCATGACACACGTCGCACATCGTACACGACCAACACAATGCAATCACGCGCAACTCGACCAATTTAGGTAAATTATTTTCTTTATTTGATTAATTAATTTTTTAGTTAAATTATCTTTTAGTAATTTGATTTTTTTTTTTTTGCAATTTTTTTAATTATTTTTATTATTATTATTGTCATATTGTTGGATACTTTTTAGATAATTTGAATTTATTTTAAATTTAGTTAGTTAAATTGCATTTTTTAGCCAAAATCATATTTTTTGAAAAAAAAAATCGCTTATCCTTTCTCCAAAGATCTATATGTTCAAAGAAGATACGTATCTATATATATCTTGCATATAGGAGTTAGAAAAGATACGTATCTTAGTATGTCTTGCATATAGAATTTAGAAAAGATATCTTTTGACACGTAATGATTTTAAAAAATAAAAAATCTTAAGTAGGATTTTCAAAAAGATTTAGATAGTTAGGCTTTTTCAAATAGATTCGTGAAATTAAATTTTTTAGGTTTTTTTTAAATAATAAATGTTTAAATAAACGTAAATCTAACTCAATTTTCAAATAAAAAAGATCCACCCACTAATTATTTTCTAGAAAGAACTATGTTGGTTTAATCCCAATTAGTAGGTATATAAGCACCTTTAGGGTAACCGTATAAAAAATTCCGTTTTTTTTAATTCACAATAAAAAATAATAATAAATTCATTTTAGTTATATTTTGTATATCTTAGTATTCTTTAGACAAATTATAAAAATAAAGCCCGTTAATTAGTTTTTTTTTTTTTTTTTTTTACATGGTGACTCAATCTTAATAAGTTAACCCCCGAACTCAATTTTTTTTGTTATTTTTCTAAAAAAAAATTTATTGTAGAAAATATATGAATCATTAGCCAAATTAGGGTTTTCCCATCCAGAAACCCTAATTTCTTTTTTTTTTTACTAGTTGAACTAGTTTGGTGACTCTAATTTTTTTTAAATATCTTTTAAAAAAAAATGTTTCCTTAATTTTATGTCGAGTAATCTATATTAAACGAATTGTGCTTAATATGGGTTAAGTTAAGAAAAACCGAAATAGGACTCGACAGTGACAAACAAGACTCTACTAAAGATGATCAGTTGAATGGTTCATGAAAATCACAAAGAATGAAATAACAAACTACTATTGACACTATGGGCTTACAGAACCTCCAAACGAGGTCCTACTCAAGCAACACCTTTCTCTTTGGTATATGGGTCTAAGGCAATTATGCCTATTGAAATCTTGGTTCCTTCTATACGCTTAGCTCTCAACACTGAATTAAAACCGGATAGCTTATGTATGCTAGATCTTGAAGCCTTAGAAGAAAGGCGAGACATTACCAAGCGCTACCTTGCTAATTACCAAAGATGACTTAATATTGCTTATGATTGCCTAGTGAAGAAATGATCTTTTTAGCAAGGCAACGTTGTACTTTACGCAACAAAGCATATGTGATGAGGTATTCTAATGCCAAAGTTTACACCGAAGTGGGAAGGCCCTTATATATTACATGAGGTCCATGACAGCGGTTACCGCAAGCTTCTTAATCCGAAAATCGATGCAATAACCCCTCTCATTAACTTTCAATACATTAAGAAGTTTCATTTGTAAATTCAACAATGTATTTGTAATTGACATGAATGAAACATTCAACTTCCATTACTCTATTTCTTTGTATTCCTTTACTTTCTTTTGCCTTGTTGTTGTTGCTGCTGCAAAGTTAGAGATTTATCTCTTTGGCACACAATTTTAAGTAAGTATTCTATGCTTATCTCCTTATTGCTACAAAGTTAGAGATACATCTCCTTAGCGCATAAAGCTAATACATAAATAAGTAAAGAGAAAGCGATGTAAGGTTAAGTATTGGGAAATACCCTCTTGACCACTAATGCTAATACGCTTAGCACATGTTACTGTCGTTGCTTAAGCGTAATCGACTATTTTATCTTATGTGCTCAACTTATTGTTGCTAGCAGGTGAGAGCCTCCCTCCAATGCACAACACTATGCTCTAGGCTTCACAAGCCATAAAATGCAAATCCTACCATCACGGCATTTCGTTTTACATTGTTACCGCTAAGTGAGACACTACCTCCTAAAGTGCACAATGACCTTACAGGTTTTAGTAGCATAGGCCACCTCTAAGCTAAGAAGCTTTGTTATTTAATACAACGAAGCAATTCAATAAATAAAGAATAGAAGGATAAGAGGAAAGGAATCAAACTTCATTCCATCAGCAAGTTTTATTATAAAGCAATGAAAATAACTCAAATACCAAAAGAAAGGGAAGAATGAACGTTAGCAAATCAAATGAATATAGCCAAAACTCCTCTAAGGAAGGCAATCTAGACCTACTATAGACTCAAGGTCTGTATTGCCCAATAAATCTTTTACTTCACGATCTATCTCATTAATAGCACCTTGCAAGGCTTGAAACCTCACCACTAACTCGCCTCGACTTCTCATAGTGGCACAATAACTCACCAATATCTTTGCTTTAGTAGCAATGCGCTCTAAGCTACCAACCTTGAATTTTAAAAGATGAGCCCTTTTGACATGGCTAATCAGTTGTTATAACTTATCATCTGACAGAGACCTCCAAGACTTCTCAAGCAGTAATGCAACTTCCCCCAACATTTGCACCATTATATTGACCAACTCAGTCCCCAACATAGGAGACTCACTCTAAAAATCTTGGTTCGTAACATAAAGTCTCTTTAATGGTTTCAGCGGACAAAAAGGAACATCAAATCCATGAAAGGATACTATCTCCTCCGAGATGGATTCTAGAGTTACTACCATGTCTCCACAAGACAAGTTAGTTACTAGGTGTGGAGAGACATCAGCAGATGCTGCATATAGTTCATCTACATGAGTCCTTGAGCGTAATAACACATCCGCATAAGTATCACCATCACCTACCTCATTGACTAATGAAGTAATGTCCTATGCTTCGGGGGAATCATTCAACTTTTTAGTTCCACTATCATCATTAGCATCCCCATATTAGGCTAGAGATTCACCATAATCTACTAAGTCCTCATTATCATCATCTTTATTTGAAGCTATCGCTAGTGTAGCTAGATTGTCTAGACAAACCTCGGAGCTCAAGTTAGCGGCATTTTCCTTCTCCCTGGCCGCAATAGGAAAGCCCATCTCAATCTACAAGAATAAAGAAATAAAGTCAGAGGAATAAATGCAAAAGGAGAAAAATTACATATATAAAAATAATAATAATACATGATGCATCTGAAGAGGTTACCTCTTGAATAAATGCTCGCCTGGCTTGTCTCAAATCTACTAGTAGAGGTAAGGGGTGGCTGCTCTTAAACTTCAAAGAAGGTTTCACCCCCATTATCTCATTGAGACATTATGATTGTTTAGTGATAACTCCTCATACATCTCCAATACCCTAAGACTTAGGCCTTGGGAGTTTAAAAAAAGAATTCATAATGATACATAGTAGATGCATGAAATGTGTCACCTACTAATGCAAAGGCCTAAGCACAGAATGCATCTAGGCAATTAGTCCAAAGCATCGACCATTTAGGGGAAGCAACCCCAGAGTGACCAGTAAAAGGAAAGAATAACTATCGCTTTCTAGATTGAATCTTCCTAAAGTCATTTGGACATAGTGACTAGCAACAAGATTTAAAACTCTCAGTTGCAGTAATCAAGCAAGGTACTCCTTAGTCAAAACCAAGTTGACATGTAACCCAATAAGGAGAGTACACCATGAGACTTCGCTCTAAAATGTAGCCAATTGAGTCTTTGTTATCAAGAAGGGAAGGCAAGTTCCTTGGAATACACCATAAGAAGAACCTGGCTTGAGAATCGAGGATATTTTCTCGATTTTCCACCTAAGTAACCTTACTTTTTGAGCCAGGAGGATAGAGTCCATTACTGTCTTCATATCTTACAATTTGCTTGACATAAGGGCAAAATGTGAATTCACCTTCAATGTCAATGAGTTGCAGGAGTGGCTAATCAATCGATCCCTCAACCTAAGCCTACACTGTAGAAAGAACAAAGCCAAATTGGTCTTGTGCAGCTGGATGAGAAAAATGTCTTCAAAACCGCTCACAAAAGAAAAGTTGAAGGAATACGAAGTCTACATATGAAATTATCACATATCAACCTTTCAAACGTATGGAAGCATGGTGATATAAATCTAAGTGCCAGTAAAGCGAACCTAAGTAGAAGGGACCTAAAGCGAATCACTTACCCTAAATAATGCATATGGCCAAGAGGAAGAGTCATGGACTAACTCCTTCCTCAGGCCCTCCGAGGAATATGAACAAGGAAAGCGAAAACAAGATGAAAGCAAAAAGCTCATACCTATGGAGATGGGAAAAAGAACGTATGAGTAGAAGACATAACTACAACACTCGAATTAAATTTTAAAAAAAAATTAAAAAAAAAAAGGAGGACATGAAGGTACTTACTCTTTCCTGCGACCTGGGCCTATCCTTCCTTTGCTCCTCAAAGAAATATGCAAACTAAGAAGCAAAACATGGCTTCTTCTTCTTAGTGCGGGTAGCTTGCAAAGCACCCATTAGTAATGTTTGAAAACTATGCTCTTTATGAGAGAATGTTGTGGTAATAAAGTCGACTCGTCCAAAGCTAGGTAGATTCAATAATACAGCTACGTCTTCTAATGTTGGAGTTATCTCCTCCCACAAATTAATAAACGTGTGGGTGTAAATACTCCAATGCAAGATGATTGCCCATCACACTTCCATTCCACTCGTTTGTAGGAACTGTAACCAAGTAGAAGTGACAATAGCATGGAGGACTTTACCCTTCTTCAATAAAGTCATGTATTCCAGCTTCTCTGCGATATATGCAACCCAATCGTCCCATCCAAAGGGTGGCTCCTTTAAGAATGTGAATTGGGTATTAGAGAAAGGTAGCTGTCTTCTCTCATTTCTAAAGCGTAACACTGAATCTCCCCTGATGGTATCTTTAGAATTGGCACGAGGCTTGCGCTCAATAAACTGGAGACCACCATCAATGTAAGGTGTTGCGCGAGTGTCTCGACGTTTGGCTTTGTCCCAGAATGTGTCTTCAGAAATTGTCTTGTTTAGCCACTTATCTCGAGGGTATAAGATGGGTAGCATACATTTATGTTAATGCACCAGTAAGTCCTTCAGCTTCACTGCCTCTATGCTTTAACTTAGATTGGTCTTCATCTCTCTAGCCAGTGTAAGATCAATTTATTTCCTAAGTAAGGAACATGGCAAGTATTAATATATACATATGTTAAACAAGAATTAGAGTAGAAGAACAAAAGAAAGACAATATAATCTAGAAGACTCTACACTTTGTGATATGGCTTGGCAAGTATGCAAAGCAATCAATATAGGGAAAATACAAAATGTAGAGACTATCAAGAGGTCATACAATGGGTGTATGTGTGTTATACGTATGTTGCGAGGGTGCAATTCCTATATAGTGGAAATTGGAATATGAAATTTTTCACACAAAAATATCTATTTACAAGAAAAATAGTAGTAAAAAAAATTTTTTAAAAAAACAACAAAAGTAAAACTATCAAAATTGAAGCAAACAAAGTAAAGAAAAAGGAAAGGTGATGTCTATTGTATACATATGAAGTGCTCATATTATTGGCAAGGTCAATGATTACATATATGAAAAGATTAGGGAAGGGAGCAAACATACAAGTTTTGCTTTGCGAGAGGATTATCAAGTAGCGAACCAACTTTGTTGCCGTTAATATGCTCTAGAAGGCCTAAAGTCAACGCTAGAAAGTAGCCATGAAGGATGGTTATGATGCAGTATGGTTTTATTTTGCAGAAAAATTAAATAAAGAAAAAAAAAAGATAATGAAGGAGTGTGACAATCTCACCACTTATTATCAATGTTAAAGTTTAGCTTGATTGCTTCACAAAGAATTCATCGCTGACGATGGAGTATGGACTTAACAAAAAGTGACTCAATACCTTTCTCCGTATAACGACTAAAGTTTGACTAAACACCAAGCAACTTGGATTAGAACAGTAAAGAGTGATAAGCGATTGCGTGTATATATAACTAATGGAGGGGAGGTCGCCAAGATAAGGATGAAAGATTTAGAATCAAAATTTAATAAGATAGATGTGATAGTATCTATTGATTTGATGATCTATGCTAAGGTTTTGGCTAAGTTATGGAAGATTCTCTTACAAAAGGAAAAGGATTTGAAGAATAAAGTGGAAAATTCCAAAAAGATACAAGTCGATCATATTAACTACTAATGAAACCTACAAGTAGAGGAGAAGATTTAGTATATAGCGTAGCATGAAGCTGAACAAACAAAAAAAAAATGTACCTTACTGTAGGGGCGTTGCCCCCATACCCCCCGCTATCTCCGCATAGCATCACGTAACTCTTGCAATCTTTGCAAGAGGGAAAATGCTGTCGTTTTGTTTTCCAACACTCTGGAGCTCTACTCCACTTCACAACAGCATTACCTCGTTTACTGGTATGAATGAGATACATAACATGGCCAGATGGAACATTATTGAAGCTCCAACATATTTCTTTTAAATGCTCTAATGGCTTTATTTTTCTACCAATAATCGTAAAAGGAGGAAAAAATACCAAGAGGAGCTACCACACATTATTTAGCGAATCAATGTCACGAGAGTAATAAATGATGGCAAAGTGCAATACAAAAGCATATTAAAGTATGTGCTCCATTACGGCAAAATGGATATTAGCATATCATGCTTAGCTTGTTAGTGATCTAGAAGAAGCATTAAATTCATCGATATTGGAAGTGATTAAGCAAAGTTAACATTCAATACATCTATATAACAATTGAAGAAACAGCTTCTAGAAATGACCAAAACCCCTTTAACTGTGTTTAAGGTCTTTTTATTAAGGGGCAAAATGTAGAAGGCTAAAAATTTCTATATTAATTATTGGGTTAAGCTCATTATTTATTTAAGCTTGACTCCTTATGTTAAATAATAGGGCCTAAGAAGTCCAGTCTATATATTAAGATAATTTGGAGAGATTTGGCTTAGTGGGCTCGGAATAGAGATCATTGGACCCGTCTGTCTGCCTCCAATCTTTTTCAAGCAAGCTTATGTACTAAGGAAGGCTGCTAGCCTTAAGTTATTTAGCTTATTCATTCTAAATAACTATGAATTAAGTAGGCTCCATCTTATTCATTGATTACCAAGATAATACGACGGATACTATTTTGCTTAAGAATGTATAAATACCCAGCATTTTCTTCTCATTTAAAACTCTTAGAGAAAATAGAGAAACAATAGCACATTATGAAATCTCTGCTCTTCAAGATTAAATAAGCAATTTAAGTAAAGAATTGATCTCATTCGCTCAAGCTTCAAGTATGGTTGTTAAAATTACAAGTCAAAAATATGATTTTACAAGTTTATGATTTTATAATATTTTTCTTAGTTGAAATAAATGTAAAATCATTCATATGCAACCCTTTAGTAAAATTGTAAACTTTCATATACGATTCTTTAAATTTACGATTTTACCGATTTTATACAATTTTATATAATTCTATCGATTCTTTATATTGAAATGAATAATAGAATTACAATTTTGACAACCATAGCTACAAGGTGAACGCCTGAAATCCTTTAAGGTTGTTTTGTCTATTTCCTGTTCATTTGAAATACTGAAATTATTATTCCTCATCCATGTCTTGTTCTCATATAATCATCTCTTTAGATAATAGTATCGCTTCGTTACTTTAAAGCCATATATAGCATGTCACTCACATAATACACATATAATTACTCCAATTAAATCCCTGCATCTATGAACCCAATAACTTTTAACTCTCTTATATGTTTAAATCAACTACTTAAATCGAATCTAACAACTTTAATTATAATACATTATTTACTTGCAAAATATTACTACTTGCGACAATTTAAAGAACAAACCAATCAAAAGGCATAAGTATAATCAAATGTTAAATACTTTAAAAGAGTCTCAATTATCAGTGGAAATATTCGTGAACAGCAATTAACGTAGTAGTTTGTATATAAAGCCCCCTGCATAATTTTTAGGTAAACTCTGTATTTTATTTACCCCATAACAACTGAATGGATTTTTCTACGGCCATATTTTTATTTTTTATGAAATCGAATCAATTCAATTCATATTTCTTTAAATTGTATAATATAATTAATTATTAATTCTATAATTTAAATTTAAAGAAATATAAAGTAATAATAAAATAAAGGTCTAGACTAATCATGTGGCGATAGGAGACAAGACTATAAAAGTTTTCTGTCAGTTCCAATGCTAATCATGATGGCTATTATAAAAATAAACTAAAATTATACTAAAATCATGTTTTTGAATTAATGAAAGAACGTGCATGGAAAAGGAGCAGGGTGAATGCTTCGTATTTATAGTCCAACAGCAACTGCGGCACCATGATGGCTGTTCTTTGACCAAGACCTCCATTATGGTGTCAAGATATCAAAAGAACAAAATCACCCTGTAGATTTCTAGACATATGAAGAAAAGTTTTGCATAATTCAATCGAGTTTCAATGGTTGTTGAAAAAAAGTGTACTTGGATGGAGAATATTTTTAGATTAAGAACAGTAAGTACGCGTTCCTTTTTCTTAAGTTCATGCGACACATTATAACCGGTCCCGCTTTGATATGTATATTACTATTTAAATACTCCCTTCTAATAATTGAATATGCAAAAAATGATGGCATGGTGATTCAAACCCACGATTTTCTAATGTAACATTCCATTTGCGACTTATGAAACTATTAAAAGATAAAATAAATACTTCAAAAGCTTCCGGATAAATCTTGAAATTTCTATCCCTTCGATTTTGTAGTCCAAAACAAAACCTCG
This sequence comes from Lumnitzera littorea, assembly GCA_024138015.1. Lineage (NCBI taxonomy): Eukaryota > Viridiplantae > Streptophyta > Magnoliopsida > Myrtales > Combretaceae > Lumnitzera > Lumnitzera littorea. Next base: position 12,477,799 of record JAMXBB010000001.1, on the reverse strand, counting down.
TAATCTTAAAATAAGTCGAGATGAAGTAACTAAGCCAGATTATTAATTTATTTCTCAAATGTATACACCACCCAATACAACTTTGAACTTAAAAATACTCTTCCATCCATATTTGGTTTATAAATATGAGCGTTTAGTTGATGGTGTACATGCATACAACATAAGTCTCATACTTTATATTATCTTAGAGAAGTAATGTAGGGATAACACAAAAAGAGATGAACTTAAGAGAGATGCAAGAAAGGGAACTAGTGAATCTTAAGAATTCAAATACACAAGCGGCAGATAAAAGAGTTACTAAAATCAACCGCACTGTTCTTGAGTGAAAGTAACTTGTTATGTGAGTTTCATTTCCTCAAGAGTAGAAAATTTGATGACATAATATGGTTTTCCTAATCTTTGATTGTGTCTAATAAGGAGGAATTCTTGAATATTGATAAAATCTAGAACTCGAAAATGCCAATCAAAATGTATTGATGGTCAATAACTAAGGTGAGTTCTTTTGTTGATGGATTTCTCAGTGAGCTCTTCTTAAATCTAAGCATATATAGAGTTTCTCTACTAACTAAGTAATGTTTAGCATAAATAAACCAATCTAATGATCCTTATTATATGTGCATAATGCCAAATTTCTTTGAATGATTCCAAGATATAAACTTAACTCCCAGTCTTATTATTAGCCCAAGTTGCTGATGAGCTTTTATATATATATATATATATACTATTTCAAGTCAAGATCGCCTTTGATTTTAGAAAAGGATATCAAATCAGCTAATGCAAATTGCAATATTTTTTTTCCTTCTTTTATCATACGTATCATTTAAAATTAATGAGACATAAGTATCAAAAGAGGGAATATGGCAAGACAAAGTCAAATATCCATATCTCTTTTTCTCCATGTATTACTCTGCATATCTGTCATCAATTTGGGAAAAGAATTTATTAGTCTACATTTGACCGCAACTATTTGCCTCAATTAAACGAAAATCAATGGTGGAATTTCTTTTCTTTTTTTAACTAATGTTCATTTATGAGCACCTCGTTATTTTTTTATCATTAGTCTTAACTTAAATTTTTCACAGAATAGGAGCTATTATAGTAGGTTATGTTACAAAAATCTATTTCTCTAAATTATACATAAAAATACTAAAATCAAAATCAAAAAAAAAATCCAGGGGGAAGGAATAAAATCTAATATAGCCAAATAATTTGCACGTACATCATTCGCACTTCATCATAAATATCTAAACAAACAAAAATAAAGTGTATTTATATGTTAATTTACAGTGTTGTCTGACCCAAGTCAACTCACCAAAACCGATCTAATTCGACTTCATCCTTTCATAAAACTAGTTCGAATTATCTCTTTGACCCTTATTAGCAATAATCTTAGTTTGATAAGATTGATCCAATTAGATTCTTATAAGAACTCATTGTATTTTTTTAGATAAAAATATGTTATTTCTTTTATATTTTATAGAAAATATATCAATTTACTAAAAAAAAAAATAAAAATAAAAAAAAAAACAAAAATTACATTATAAAAAACTTCCAACTTTTAACTTTCAAGAATAAAAATAATCTTTATTACTATATAAATGAGTATAAATTATATTACAATATTTTTATTAACTCCAGCTTAATCCGAATTTGACTCGGATTAAACCTCTCGATCTTTAACTCATTCTCATTCCTAATCTAATGTTTTGGTTCAGGTTTGATAACATTACTTATTTAAGACTGTCTATAAAAAGTAAAATAACAACAACAACAACAACAAGCGAAAAAAAAGGGGGAAGAAAAGCCAAAGACTACGGCGCCATGACCAGTCCATCACGGGTTCTACTGCTAAGGTTAGGGGTGAGGTAAGTTTTAAGGAATTGGCGTTAGAGTTTGACGGCCAAAAGTCTATATCTAGCTGGTTGGTAGACTGATCCACAGGCTAGAGTTCCCCCAAGAGCAAAATAGTTGGGTGGTCCAACTCTTGTCAATGTTACCGATAGGCTCTAGACGTCGGTTTTTTGTCTTTTCCCCCTTCTGCCACTATTCACACGTTGCCCTCTTTTTCTTATATATCACACTTTTACGTTGAGACATATAAGAGTTGAACGATTTAAGGAAACATTTACTCAATAATGTGACCATCATTAGAATAGTTTCCGGATTAAGCACCTATACTAGCTTTAAAAAAAAAAAAGCAAAAAAAAAAAGCCAAATAAGATGCATGTCACCTATTAAACTTTTCCCTTTTTTTGTTTTTATTTTGGGGGGCTTGTTATGGCTTTATGTGATTTGCCCCACAAGGTTATGTCAACAAGAGCAGGACTGTCGGATGGATGGCATCTTTTAAAAAGAGAACAAATTGATGAAAAGCCTTGTACCAGGATACCGACATGTTGAGCCCAAATTTGATTCTCGGTATAGATTGCATAGGAAAATTCATAGTCGATGGTCTTATCATGGTTCCAAGTCAGCTTCAAGGAGAAAGCAATAAGCAGCACTGGAGGGACAGATAATATGGGAAAATACTTGGGGGGTTTCCTTTGTAATATATAGGAAAATATGCAGGACTTAATTTCGTTCTATTTTTATTCTCCATAAATGTATATTGCATCATGAGAGTATATGCATATGTGTGTATGCTCACACGTGCGCTTCTTCAATTAAAAATTACTTCTCCAAACATAAAGAAGGTAAGAAACTTGAGTTTTTTATACTTCCTTTATTAAAAAAATTTTCATTATACATAAATTTTTTTATTAGTGATGGCCTTAAATGGCAGTACAAAATTTGAATCATTATTTTAGCTGTACACGTATTATGACAATGTGGAGAACAACCTTCGTTCAAGGGGGGAATGGATGGGTAGGATTCTAATAACCATAGGTTCATCGAGCCTCTTTATCAGATGACCATTCCCAACCTGCATCGAGCACTTTAATAGCGCCCTTGATATTAGGCGACATCTCCATTTATTGTGAGACAAGTCTGAATGTAGCAGCCCATGCAGTTATTCTTTGTACATCTACATCCAGGACAACCTCAGACGATGTGGGACAACTTCTCGATAGAAAATGCCGCTGCACGTCTTATGGTGAGTGTTCTTACCAGCTATGGATGTGGGTGTGGAAACGGGCTTTGAAGTCCAACATTTAATTCTTCATTAATTTTTTCAGCCAATCCCTTATTTATAATTTAGGTACATGAGTTTCACGTGTTTTGCTTCTAGAAATTGACTTGGTGTAAAACAAAAATAAGAAACGTTAAAAAGATTTGACCAGTAGCCTTATAATCATAATACAAAATATTAGTTCTCATAATATAACGATTATACTGATATTATACCTCCCTATAGGCTTTAATATTTCTTTAGCACTATCATCTCATATCTTCTAGTCGATCTGAGTTTCCATTTCCTCTTAATTAAGGATGGACTAGTGCTTAATCTAGATATCATAATAAAAGAGATTCTATATGTTGATAATTTTTGTCTTCTACTTAAAGCTTCTGATTGAAACAGTTGCTAGAATAATGTATTAATACATAGCGTGAAGGTTTTTTTTTTTTTTTTTTTTAAAGAGGGTGCGAGTGTGATACTAGGAAAGAAATTTCATATTTATTTTATCTTTTATAATTACAATATGACTTATATTTTTACCTTTTTAACAAATTCCAATTGATGCCCGGTCAAATCCAGTCCAACCTTTAACCCTTCACCGTCACGTGATCGAATCGACCACCAAGTAAAGTTTGGATCCCCTGCTCAAATAATGAAGATTGAATCAAATTTGGTTAAGTCCCTAAGAGGAGTAGCCAAGGGCCAACACCACAGCCACAATTCACTTCATTGGAATAGTACTAAGACTGAGTGCAGTTCGGTTCCATACAATACGATTCATTCCCTTTACCAAATTGAACTGAACTTGATATAATTATTTTATCTTCTTTTTTTTTAATCAAACCTAATTATACAATTCAATTCATAAATTTTTCGATCTAATTAAAACAGATTAAATTTAATCCACAGTTTAAACTTTTTGTATTAAATTTTCGCTAAACATTTTTATCTTTAATAAATGTGAAATTTCAAATGGAATTCATTTAATTTAATCTTAATAATTAACATAAAAATAAGATAAAAAATAACAAAATAAAAAATTTTGATAAAATATATGAAGATCAATGGAAAACATATGAAAAAAGTATAAAACAATTATATGAATATTTTTTTCGATTCGATTCATAAAGGTATAGTTTAATTCGTTCTCTAAATCGAAATGTAAACCGTTTATATATAACCACATTGAACCATAAACTAAACAATTTACAAAAAAACTGATATTTCAATTTGATTTACGGTTCAAGATTATTTTGCTTAGCTAAATAACACCGTGGTCTACTGGAGTGACAATAAAAAAAGGATATACTGTATTTGACTTTCTTATTGACATTAACAATGCTCACTATGCATTTTTCTTTTTCTTCTTTGCTCTAAAAACATGTGACTAGCATCTTTGAATTATGAAAAGCTATCATATGGCACTTTCAAAGTGCAAATTATACACTATCCTACCTAACATTGGCATTTATTCGTGTAAAGTCATCTCATAATACATTTTAGTTGATTTCATATAATTGTGACTCCATTTATATATCATTTCAACCTATATCAAATTCAATTTATCACTCCATGGATCTCCAATTGGATTTTTCATGCTCATTAAATTATTAAACATATCAAATTTAACTTTTCACTCTATAAAACTCCAATTGGATTTCTCACTCCTTTAATTATTAAACTCTACAACTTTGATCGGTCTATTAATTCAATCAACCAATTATGACAACATTAATAACTATCTAATAAATATGATATATGAAAAATATATATATCATTACTATTGAGTAATAAGTATACATTATACAACTGTTTTTTATCATATATATGTCAACTTTGTGTCTAATCCTATATAAATCATCTATTCTAAATCTCTTTATGTCTCTTCTTATATTTTCTCACTATATCTCCAGCCTGTGATGTGTCAATCAAGCCTTGTACATCCAATGAAACCTATCAAGGTTTTACCTACAATAATTATTGAAATGAATTAATAATCTAAAGATTATACAGATTAAAATTAGATTAGTAAACAAATATATAACATTCAAGAAATACCTATGTGTCTCCCTCTCCCATATCTAATGGTGCTAAACATCTCGAACTCATAAGAGCAAGTGAAGTAACAGTAGATGAAGAGGATCGAGGTATATCCAGTGTAGAGTAGTCAATAGCAACTCAAATGATAGGGCGTCATGTGTAGTACAATCTATCGGAGCATTAATAAAAGGATCTACTGTAGAAGAATCAACAATAAAAGGATCAGTATGAAGAGGACCTATAAGAGGATTTAAAACATCATCTACATGAACATCTATATCAACATCTGCAAGAGGACTATGAGATTTATCTACTAATTGTGGCTACTGATCTTAAGTTTTACCTCGTCCTCGTTCCCAACCATGTTCTCATCCTCTATTTCGAGCTACATACCACTCAAGCTACTACTCTTGTTAAACTAGATCACTTAGTTCAATACCTTCGTATATCTTCTAATATTTGTCTCCCTACAACAACTAAAACATACATCTCTTATACATTTGTAATCCCTTCTACGCGCTTAAATGTATCCATTGAATTACTATAGAGCAATTAAGTTATTTATCATTAAAACAATATGAACATCAAGATATATTTGATGATTTACCAATGCAACCAAAAGTGCTCTCAACTGACTCATGTATTGCTATATCGCTCTATAATACCACTCAAAGTAAGTGGTAGAGACCATACTAAGTAATATATCATCGTGCATAACCCAAACTAGTCTTTGCCTCTTGTCTAACTATGGGGCTACGTATCTAGCATTCCTCTTGACTCAGTCTTCATCCAGTTTCCTTAGAAGATCTATCATGTATATGCTTTCTAGATTTGTGTTATAATTTTCTAGATCAATTGTACACCCTTAAACTGCCTCAACACTCTCTTTAGTCGGTGTATCTCCACAATGTAGAAGAAAATCGTGGGAACACTAACCAATCATATATCTCCCCTTTCTAGCCTATATCTAGTAGCGACTCTAATATTTCCAAAGTGTAGGATATCAAGCAAATCTATAAAATATAAACATATGTCAATATGTAATTTTTAGATAAAAATAATTCAAATAATACAAGTTATAAGTATACATAGAGTTAGGCAATGGAGAGCCTCTTAGTATTGAGACAAGATGTGTAGGATTGTGTCTAATTTTTTATGTATCATCCCACTAGTATGTATGCTAGTGAGCTAGGACATACTGGACATGTATGCCTCCTATATGGTGCAAGATGAAAGAATATATCTCATACTCACACCTATAACAAGACTGTTGTGCTACTCATCTCAACTACCCCATCTTGTACAACTCAACATAGATATCAATAAAATCATGCTAGACAAGCCAATCCGCAACTATAGCTACATGCAAACTAGAAGTCCTCTACTAACGGAAGGAACATAGAGTGAACATAACTAAAAGAAGTATCAACTAAGAGGAGGCCACATATCAAAATAGTATGTAAATCTTTGGTGAAACTAAATAGCTATCTTATCTACATCTGATGTTAAACTCCTTAATAGAAGAATCATGAGTCAAGACATCTAACTCTTTGTTCAACAATCTAATCCATATTTGGCCTAACTCCTAACAAGCACCTACACAATGCAGGCAAACCAATCATGTATCCTAGTACATGTCACTAATTGCCCATTAATATGTAAGCCGAGCTATACTGCAATGTCTTATAAAATGAACTCAAGTTTCCCATGTGTCATGTGAAATTTGTGTCTCTGATCTCCATCTTTCCAAAATCACATTTAGGACAACCATACCAAAATTTAGGACATTTGAAAAGACCTATTTAATTGAATCTAAACTTTACAATTATGTTAAAAAAGTTAGTAGAAATAATCTAATAAAGTTAGATTTTAAAAATAATTTTATAAAACCCTAATTTTAACATTAAAAGTATAATTATTCAATATAATATAAACTTGTCAAAACCCCCAAAAATATACTCAATATACATAATAAATATACCCAAAAACCTAAAAATATATAAAATAAGTGGTAAGTTCAAAAGGTTAAAAAGAAAGTTTATCTTAAAAAATTAATAACATGGATAAAACATGATTAAATGAATATGATTACTCATTATATATGTCAAGTACATAAGATATATACAAGCATATCAACAAAATCACTAAATAATAATATAATATACTTAAAATATCAAATTTCACTACAAAATAAACCTAAACTTATTTGAAATCAAAACCAAACATGGATTTATCTGGAAAAGCATCACAGCAACACCAGCAACAAGATTGGATGAATCAAAAGTGGGAATTACATAAAGATGACACCTCCTACTTACTTTTCTTCATCAAATTAAATGAACAAAAACTACTTAAGGATTAAGAAATCTACAAACACCGCCAACAACTATAAATAGGCTTTTCCTTACTTCACTTTACACATTTGGGATCCTAAAACACTAAATGAAAATTCATGAGAAATATTAGAAATTTAGAAAAAAAAAAAACCAAAGCACCTAACTACCCTATGATAGTTCCTAACCCAAACCACCACCTGCTATTGAACCCCACCAACTCCTAGTAAGACACTCATCGCTAAGCTCCTCTAACACACTCTCACCAGCCATTGATTACTGAAGCTCCAACGAATGCTAGGTTCTATTTTCTACCCTATTTTTCATTTATTTTTTAAAAATAATAAATTAATTTGAAAATTTTTTATCCTAAATTATTTTTAGGATGCTTTCTTGCTATGATTTTATTTTTGTAAAATTTTGATTATTTTAATACTTCCTTAATAAAGTGTACCATTCATCCGAATTTTTAATTTAAAAATAAATATATCAAATTAGGTTGTTTTAAACTTAAAATTTTTTTATAAGATCCTTATTACATCTAGTTTAATACTATGTAGCCTACTTTTGATTCCATATATGTTTCATACTTATTATATTTTTAACCTTAAAAATTGCTAAAACTAGAATTTTCTAGAATAAATTGATTTTCATAAAAATAATTGATGAAAATGATATTTGATGACTTCTAAACACTTGTAATAATGACATGTTATTATGGAAATTATTTTGCATGAAAATATTTTTTTTTATTAATTAATCTTAATTTAAGGGAAAAAATGCATTTTTCATATTTAGACGATAAACCCGACTGCATGAGACAAATTGCTAGTTGAGTTCCATATATTTTTCTAAGTTTACATAAATTTTGTAAATTTATTTGATAATACCAGCTATTTATTATGAATTTTTCTATTTAAATAACTCAATTTATTAACTGAGACTTTTTTAGCAATATTAGGCTAAAATATGTTAATTATTTGATTAAATCATAATTATATCTACTCTGGTCAGATTTGATTAGAAGTAGTTTTTGTTATATTTTGTAATGTTATATGACCCAAGTTATGATATACGCATAATAAAGCTAAATAATATATGTTTTATTACATTTTATTAGTAAATAATGTAGAATATATTTTATTTAGACAATATGAAAATAATGTAATAATGCTTGTTATATGGGTTCACATGTATATTAGAATTAAAAATATTATTTAAAAATTATCATTTGAAATAAAACACGTATTATGTACTATCGAGATCATACAAACCTAATAATATTAATTTTATTAAACTTGAATTATTTTAGGTAATAAAATAGGTATTTTCATAATGTTATGAAAACTATCGTCCTATGATAATCTCTCCATAATTGAAATGTAATTTGATTAATTAAATATACGTTTCAATACAATCGAAACAATATACTATAATTAATAATACAATTATATATATCCATTAATATTAGCTAATTTAATATAACTTATATAATAAAACTATAATAATTAAATATATATTAATATATCTATATTTCGTCATATACGAATAATATACATTAAATATATATATATGTATGTATATATGTATGTATGTATGTATATAACTTCATTAAAATAACTATCTAAATAATATTTCAACCATGTTATATGGTAATACAAAAACTAAATAATATTTAAAACTCTAACGTTTTCATAAATCTTACAAAAACTAAATCTATATTTTACTATATATAGGATTTCCAAATGAACAAAACATTGCTAGTAAAAACATACTGTAGTGAGCCTTTATATAAGTTAAGATCGTGACTTTATCGCTTATTAAGATACAATATTAAAGTATTCAAAGGCTTAAAAGTGTTTTTATTTGTGATGATAAATTAGTTATCTGTGTGCATTTTACATCTGTAATTAATAATTTGTTTGTGACAAGAGATGAACTCTTTAGCATACAACTCTACGTAATTTCGTAGTATTGAAGTGTATGATCACATGTAACCATCCTTAAATAAAACGAATAAAAATCTGACTACTAACTTAACTAATCGTACGTAGCAACTCATTAGGGGAACAATTAGATATGTTATACCAAATACTGACTCCTTTGATAAAGATAATCGAAATTGTCATTTCCCTTTCTTTAATCGAACTAAATGATAAGAAAAGAAGTTGCTATAAGGTTAAGAGCCATGATTTAAAGGTAGTCTGAAGAAGAAAGTATTCTCTATTGCACATACTTAGGTTTAATCTAATTTAAGTCACAATAAACTCCCTAATACAGGTCAAAATAGATGTTATTTCTCTAACCTCACAAAAATTGAATAATATTGTACGATATTGTAAATAATTTATTGTATTGCATCTCATTATAATTAATAATTTTATTTATATTTGTATAATACTCTTCTATTTACGTCCTGCTTATTAAGCTAATTATACTCATATCCCCATAGATTCTATCACATGTACTAACTAGAAGTAAATATGCAGCATTACAACTTACCACAAGTTAGTTCACAAGAGGTTAGGAGTGAAGAAAAGTATGAATAGTATTAAAACCTTATCACTTTTAGTATCTTTTGGTATTATGTTTTGTGAAAACTAACCAGTTACCTTTAGCGGCCACTAGTTTTCTAATGAAGTCTTTATATATATATATATTAAAACCTATAAACTTTTAAAACTTTTCTTGGCACAATATAACTTTTAATATAAATATAGCCATGTAAACATGAGAAAGGCACTAAAAGTATGTACTATTAATTTTTCTTATGATCATTATAAAAGAAATACCATAGATTGTTCTACTTAAAAAAAGTACCTTGCTAAATGCTTTATGACTATTGAGTCATATGCGCCTTATGTAGACTATATTTACAATAATAACTGTGAGATCGGTTTCTATTTTAAAAAAGCTTACATGACAAAACTAATACAAATCTTCCCATTCAAGGCACGACATATATGAAGAGTAAGAGTAAGACACCATGAAATGCAGCTTGATCTAACATTATCGATCCTACCATCATAAACATTGTACATATTCTTATATTATGCCCTTAGTTCCTACATTTACTACAAGAAGATTTTGTTGGTTTTTTCTTTAAATTAATCTCATCGTAATATCAGCTTGCTTGTAGTCTTTCTTGTTTCTTAATCTTATCCCATACTGGGTGGGTTTTTGGCATCACCTCTCTATGTATCCATATGCATCTATCTACAAGAGGTTAGAAACTAGCTCCATAGCAATCAAGTTGGTTTTCCTAACAAAACCATTTATCAATCTTATGTATAGACCATTTCCACATTACCCATGGTTGCTAGTGCATATGAGTAGAATATCTTGAAAGTTTGCTACTTGTTATAACTACATCTGTTGTTACATTTGTTGTTATTCAACTTCATTGTAGTGGCCACCTATCCTATCATATTTACTCATATATGCTCCTGTTTACATCTTAAATATTGCAATTCTCATGCTAAAGATGATTATTTGGTGGCAAGTAACTACCATACCCTATCTTTTTGTTCACTCATTTAGGGTAAGCTTTCCTTTTACCGACAGGATTAAGTGCTTTATTGCATCTCACTTAGAAATAGTTCACACAGTTGTAAAAGATTTTTAGAAGTAAGACTAAGAGTAATGACTTGACACCTTTCAAAACTATATTATAGCTCTTATTAAGGTTTATTGTCATTTGATTATATTTGAAGCTCCCATCATGTAATCATGTCCACAACTCAAAGGATCTTTGCAAAGGTGTTTTTTCCTCTTCTCCTTCATATAAAATGCAAACTTGCTTTCCTATGATTGGAAAGCTACTATAGTTACCAACCTTTTCAGATTATGATTAAAAAGCTACTATAGCTACCAACCTCTTCAAATAATGACTTTTATATTTGCTATTGAAGTTACTAGCAACATGTCTAAGAAAACTAGCTCAATTACTATCAAAGTACCTTCCAACCTCTTAAGGATAGATACACATGGACAGATTAAGAGGGAATGCCAAAAAATCTACCCCATCATAAGGCCAAGAAAGAAGGAAGATCACAAATAAGCCGATATCACAATAAGATGAATCTCAAGGAAAAACTAATAAAATTTGGTTGTAACAAATGTAAGAAGAAGTGGCATAATGTAAAAACATACCCAAAACAAGGTTTATAAAAAATATAAAATATTTGTTTCATTATAATATATAAATACTATGTTATACTACATGATTAATTTTGAATGGAGAAGAGAGATATATAGCATTAAACCATCATCTATTTAAATTGCCTATATGATTTCATCATATCTAATATAAGTAGATTTTGCAAGAATGCAATCTAATTAAATACTATCATAAAAAGATATCATTGAAGAATCCTTAAGATATGCACAATGTATACAACAATAAGATCGACACATATTTAGATCAAGCTACATTCCATAGCATCGCACTCTTACTTTTTATACAACTAGACCAAAGGTTGATCACCACTTTGATGGAGAGACGAGAATTGGAGGCCCACATGTTTCACATGACACATGGGAAGGTTGGTTTGACTTTATAGGATATCTCAATACAACTCGACTTGCCTATTGATGGCCTACAATGTGTAAGCATTTGTTGGAAGTTAGGCCAGACGCAAACTAGATAATCAAATAGAGAGTTAGAATATCTAAACTCAAGAGTCTTCTATTGAGGTGTCTACCAATAAATGCAAACAAAATTGCCATCCAATGATATGTGAGGATTTACATACTACATTTGGTAAATGGCCTACTATTCGCTAATACGTCTTCTAGCTCGACATGATTATATTGACATCTATGCTGAGTTGCACAAGATAAGACAACTAAGATTGGTGATGCAACAATCTAATTATAGGTGTGGACATGAAATAAATTCCCCCATCCGACACTATAAAAGAAACATATACATCCTATATGTCCCAACCCACTAGCATACCAATGTGATGATATATTCAATATCAAACAAACTCTCGCATGTCTTATTCCAATATCAAGAAACTCTCGACTACCAAACCTTCACACAAGTACAATACACTTACAACTTATATTATTTATATTGTTTTATCTAAAAATTATATATTGATAAACATTTATCTTTTTCAAATTTGTTAAATGCCCTATATCTTGGAGATACTAGACCTACTACTATATATATGCTAGGTGAAGAGAGATATATGGTAAGCTTATGTCCCCATAATTTGCTTCCACATTATGAAGATGCACTAACCAGATAGAGTGATGAGATAGTTTAAAAGTATACAGCAGACCTAAAAAATTGCAATATGAATCCAAAAAAATCAACAAGATGAATCTTTACAGGAAGCTAAATGAAGATTAGGCTATTAAGAATGCCAAATACATAGCTTAATGGCAAGATAGGATGCAAAGACCAATTCAAGTCGTACAAGTGATATATTATCCATTAGTCTCTACCAACTACTTCCAATAGTATTATAGAGTGACACGACAATATATCAATCAATTAAGAATACTTTTTACAACATTAATAAGTTTTCCATCTCAAACTATCTAATATATCCTAATATTCGTATCATTTTAGTAATAACTAAATTAATTACCCTATAATAATGTAGTTAGATACATTCACATTAGAAAGGACCATAGACGTATAAGAGACACATGCCCAAGGGGCATCCAGCTTAAGAGAGAGGACAAGAACGTGGCCAAAGACACACACACAAGGCCACAATCGAAGTTGAGCTCGATCTTCAAATCAACAACCACAGCTAGTAGATAAACCTCCTAGTCCTCCTAGAAATGTTGATAAAGATGTTTTTACAGATGTTGCTACAAATTCTCTTGTTATCAATCATCTTAGAGTTAATCTTCATATAGTAAATCCTCTTATTAATGCTCTAACAAATCATACCATACATGATGCTCCATCATTTAAAGCACTCTAGAGTGACAAATTGAGTTTGACATAGGTTTCTTGACTAAAATGATATATGAATAGAGCTACAATTACTTAAAATCAGATAGCATTATACAAACAAATGTTTGCTTTAAGTAAGATAGTATATATATCACACTTTGAAAATACAATATAACTACAACAATACTAACATTACAACTTAGATATGCAATAAAAATAAAAGTATATTACTAATTTCATATCTTAAAGATACGAGATATATATATATATATAATTATGTCGCATTTAAGATATGCAACATAAGATTGGTATATTAATAATATTTTTTATATAATTTATGTAATTTTTATTAATTTCAAAGATAAATACGCAAATTCCTCTATTTTGTAAGTGTGAAGCATAAGGAATAATTCATGCTATGAGCTTTGTTTAAAAGAGGACTAAGGTAAATCACATTTGTTAAATGCGACGTAAAAATCCTATGCACCATTTCATCAATAAGTAGTTATCACATTTCTAAAGTATGATATGGGTACAAAAACATTATCACATTTGTAAAATACGATTTACACAAATATATCACATCTTTTGTATGCACCATTCCATTATTAAGTAAATATCACATTTCTAAAGTGTGATATAAAACATTATCATATTTGTAAAGTGCAATTTATACAAATATATAGCTTCTTTTTCAGCACCGTTGGTGGACTTGGAGTTACAGCTATGCAGCTATGTTTTACCGCATTTGGCAGGAAAGGAATTCATTTGGCCTTGGAATCCAGTAATCATCCACACAAAGTGTGATCAGAGAAGTTTATACACGACTAGACCCTTAGATTTGAGTTTTTTGAACTTGTAATGCTATAAGAAGTGGATTGTTTGCTGGTTGTCCAGGATATCAGTTATAGTTTATGGTTCGATCTAGCGCAAATCCCAATGCTTTGTGCAAGTATCTTCTCTTTATAGTTTACTCTTTTGTTTTAGTACAATGGACTATATTCTTGAAAATCCTCTCTCTCGATGAAACTTACCGAACTTATCCCCCAAAGAAACAAGACATGGTTAAATTCATTTTCAATTACTGAAAATTACACAACAGCAAGCAATGTATATATCATAAGCAAACATATTAGATCTTCCCTTTTGTATACATAATAAGGCCAAAATGCTATAAAATGTTTATTCCCACCTGATCCAAGATTTCCTTTAAAATTAAAAATAAATAAATTAATTAAGAATTGAATTATAATAATAATTTTAAAAAGAAAAAGAGAGCTTAAAGCTAGATAAGACAAAATTTCTTCTACCCAGACCACCACATTGATGTACAATTATGAGCAAAGAGATAGTCGTTTTACTAAAATCAGTTCAAACAACGGAATCAATAATCATCCCAATTAAATATCAAATCGCCCAGAACATTATATATGTTTTACGTCTAGTAAGAATTATTCAGGGAAACACGAAAAAGGATGAATCTTTGACCCTTCTTAAAGTTGCCATGATTTATTCACTAGCATTAACAAGGTAAACTAATAAAAAAGGATCATCTCAACAATAAGGTCAATAAGTCAAAAATCCTTAGGCGAAGATGCTAGGATATTGCATCACTCGAAATGATCAACTCAGCAATTATTCCACTAAATATTCAGATAAGAGTATCTCTATTCATATAAGTCTACAAACAACAGCCATCATGCCATCAATTCTTCACTATCCAAGGCAATACATTTAACTACATAAGGAAGAGAGAAGGCTAGACATGCCTCTTTAATGTGGAATAAAAGCAACACAACTTGAACAAGTGCACATGTATCACAGTTTCTCATGTATGGTGTAATTGGACTAAATGCATGCACGGTGGCACTTACTTTTGCAGCTAAGAAACCTGTCACTCCAGAGTGCTGAAATGACAAAATTGGAAAAGTATCTTTCTCCAGTTCGCTAAATCACTCCTAAGTTACTGTCAGGTATCCCAAATAGCATGGTCTTGCTCCATAAGCCAAGAGCACCTGAAAATCAGACTGGTCATGTGAAGCAATCTGGAACGATAAAAGAAGCCTATTTCCTTATTACCTTCTATTTAACGACAGCAACTGACTTGGATGCCTAGTGGAGATTTCACCATTAGATCAGCTTAGAAAGCCCTTTCTGTTCCATGCCCCACCATACCATGGCATGCAGCAATTTGGTTTTCAAGCAATACTAAGTTGCATTATCCTATGGCATGCTATCCAAAATCATCAGTACACCTTAGATAAGTTGAGTGGGGAGCAACGATTTCCAATACTTCCTTTCTATGTTCATTACACCAAGAAAAACAAGCACATCTATATCTTGGTAACCTTTTTCTGAGGAAGTCTGAACAATAGTTGTGAATGACCTTTGTTCCCTAATTCCCATACAAACAGGGATGGTGCTTCAAGTTGACTCATTACACTTGGAAGACCCAAAGCAAACATGTTTACACGACAGAATTTGGCCTTTGCATCAATAGTGTCCTTACTGGGAAGGAACACTAGAACAGGAGGCCTTATACCCATGACAAAAAACGCAAACGCACACACACACACACGCATGCACGCACACTAGAATAGGAGATTTTGCTTGGGAATGTAAGACTATTAGTAGAATGTTTCTCTAAATATGTGTACTTTCATATTTAGAAATCAAACTATGCTTAAGTGGTAAGATTTTGTGTACGTTCTCTCTCTACCATTGGACCTCAATGGACAGAAGCCTATTTGAAGCCTGTTCAGGGATCTCTTATATGTAATTGCATATACATCTAATCCCATAATAATATCTGCAATCCTTAACCACAAGTTTCCATAAACATTTACAGAGCAAAGCTTCAATCCCTTTTCCCTTCTTTTGATGTATAAATGCCACTAGTATCAAAATGTAGACCCATGACTAAGAAGCACAGACACTATCACCAGACATATGGTCAATAGCAAAATTTCACTATATGTTGTCAAGTGTACAATTCTCAACTCTCCATGACTTGGAAGATTATGAAAACCAATCCCATCAGACAATTGCAATCATAAAATTTTTCTCTCACCAAGGATAAAAGCTAGGGGCCTGGCCTCTTTGCATAAAACCAGCCACCACTGATAGGAGGGGGAAAATAAAACCCATAATTTATTTCTTTGGATAACCAGTACTGGTCTTGAATCAGCTGTTAATTCCACAATCTCTTGGTCATTTCTTTAATGAGGATTAGTTTATTAGTAAAATTCCACATGGACATCCAAATAACTAACTAATGCAGACTAGCGGAAGAATCTTGGCATAAGACATGCTTAATACTAGAATTAGTTGCATTGTATATGACACCAAAGTCACCCCCTCTCCAGTTAACCCAAAGTCTAGGATAATAATGCAAACAGCAGCACCACTAGTCCACACATTCTGGGAAAAAGTGATAAGAAAATTACCTCATGTGACCAGTTTCAGCTACTGCTAGTAGTGGACTGGACAAGCCTTTGAAACTTAACCGAAAGCTCCTGATAAGAATGGATTTCTGATGGTTGTACTAGCTCAATAGCAGTCTTGAAATGCCTCATGGATACTTCAAAAGCTTCCAGATCCTCCTGAGAGCAATAAGAGGCCTAGTGAACTGCAATGCATATGACACCAAAATCTATTGAAAGGCATGGAAATCAACATACATTCATCGCTGCTATGCCTGCCTCACGACAGATAAATGATATATCAGCTCCAGTACAACCATTAGTCAGCTGAGCGAGTTCATTTATGTTGACATCAGAACTGCATGGAATTTTGTGTAAATGGATGCTAAAAATTTCCTGCCTATCAGTCTCATTTGGTGGTCCAACGTATAGCAGCCGGTCAAATCTCCCTAGTCCAATGAAGAACCATTTTGTTGGGGTAAATTGAGTAATTCTAGCAAAGCAACATAATTTTTAAGAGTGGCAAGTGAAGCTCAGGAAACTACACAAACATCCATAGTACACACATTACCACCAGGCATCAACCAGACCTCACCCCATGGCACCCCAACACACCCCAAGCCCCTCCCTCCCTTGTCCTTCCTCACCCTAAAACATCACCCATGAAAAAAGAAAAAGAAAAAAACCCACACGCATGGGAAGAGAGAGAGAGAGAGAGAGAGAACCTGGTCTTAGAAGGGCTGAATCAATCTTATCAGGTCGATTTGTAGCACCAATAACAGTGACACCAACTCTTTGTTGTAATCCTATATTCCACAATAATATAATGGCAATGCAATACTTGGTAAAACAATAGTAATATGAACTTTACAAAAAGATGACCAAATTAACCAAACACAGACATTACTCTCTCTCTCTCTAATTACTTTCATACTATTCCCTTGCTCCCTCCACAATGAAGTGACTGTGATATAGATTTTAACTAAAAGTGCCTTCACGATGGGTTACATTTGTATGTTCCATATTCCATACTGTACTTACCATCCATCTCAATAAGAAGTTGACTCATGACTCGATCAGAAACTGAGACACCATCACTTTCCTTTCCACGGATTACTGCAAGTCCATCAATTTCATCAAAGAAGATGATTGAAGGGGCATTGGCCCTTGCTTTGGCAAAAATGGCTCTTACGGCCTTCTCAGATTCACCAACCCACTTGCTAAATAGTTGTGGACCCTTCACTGCAAGGAAATTCAGTCCTGCTTCAGAAGCTACTGCACGAGCCATGAGGGTTTTGCTGCAACCAGGAGGACCAAACATCAATACCCCCCTTGGAGGGCAGGTTCCAATGCGGTCTAATGCATCTTGATGCTTTTGTGGCCATTCTATTGCTTCCATCAACTGCCGTTTAACTTCTTTTTGACCCCCAATGTCTTCCCATTTGACCTTAGGAACTTCAAGTATCACCTATAGTAGCAAAACCAAAAAAGAGACTTCAATGATCAAAAAGCATTAAACAATTAATTTTAATGCCACTAAGCAAGATGGCCAAACAAAATAAATGCCACCAAGCAAGCATATACCTACCCAAAAAAATGAAATTGAGAAATTATTGTCCATCAGTAGAGAAAGAAACAAAAAGCAAAGAGATTCTACCATTAGAACTGAGTGGCAGCAAAACAGCTGTTAAAGGAAAGTCTAGGCTTAGCTTTACTAAGATACAGTCGATCAGTCATCACATAGAATTTTAGAAGCAGATTACATACAACAAACTCATGTTTAGTATTATTCAGCTGCCTTATAATATTTGAAAAGACTGAACTAATCCAACATTTGAGGAAAGAAAGAATATAGCTTCTAACAAGTTAGGAAAACTGAAGTCACTGTGATCCTGTTTGGAAGCCTGAGCAATTAGTGAACAGAAAAAGATGGAAAAATTATTCATAGAAATACCTAAATATGCTTTCATACATATAGACATCACAAAAATAAGGATGTTGCGATAAATACGTATTTTTATAAGTGATTTACATGATGAATACTACATATGCATCAATGCATATCATCAAATTTAAGTTCTCTAATAATCTCAACTCAATGAGAGAAGTTTTGAGTCCTCCTCCTCCTCCTTCCCGCTATGTTAAGGATTAAAAAAAAAAATGTTTCAATTACCACAATAAAATAATAAGAAAAAAGATGTTAAGTGAACCAGGCACCTTTTAGAAAAGCAAAAGAACTAAATTTTTCGCCTTTTCATGTTAAAGCTTTTTCATAAAATATATAATTAACCTTGGAAAATGTAAAAGGTCTCTTTATTGGGCAGAAAACTTGAAGATGTTAGTGGCTGGAGACAAGCTAAGGCCTCTGAAGCTGATTCTTTGGTGGTTTTTCTGAGACTAGAAAACTTGAAGGCTCTTAAGCCAGTACACGAGCTTTTGCTACTGGAAGTTATTATATCTGAAAAGAAAGAAACAAAAGAAGAATAGAAAATATAGCAACCCCTATAGAAATTCTATTTAGATTAGTGTCATGTTTTTTTTGTAATTGACGAGCACCTTAGAGCTTTCCATAGCCATTTAATCAAACTGAGTATCCTTTTGATGTTGTAAATACTTAGTTCAATTTTATAGGTCCCTAGTGTGATCTGTTTATACACATCCAATGTACAAATTGTTTTAAATGAAATATTCTCATCTTACCCAAAAAACAAGTACTCCAAGCACTCATTAACAGGAACCTAATAATAATAAATAGGCATAACAACAAAGCATCAATTATACCTCCCGCATAGCACTGGGCTTCACTTTTTCCTTTGCTTTCTCAAAATCCTCAAGAGATACCATCAATATGCCATTCTCAAACCTAGATAACCCCTGGCTGCTAGCACAATCCCCATCTTCAATTGTGGAGGAAGAAGCAGAATTTAAATGTTCCAGCTGAAGATCACCTATATCTGCTGAAAATTTTGATTCTTCTAAAATAACATTAGAGTGACCACTAAATTTCATAAGTGATCCATAATGAGAATTCTCATTGGATTTCTTTAACTCATTATAGCGCCTGAGACAACTCATGGCTGCTTCTTCACAAAGGGCCACTAGATCAGCACCCACAAAACCATGCGTCACGACTGCAAGGTGTTGGACCTGCGTTTCTGAGAGACAGTGCTCCAATTGACCAAGGAGTGTTGATAAAATTTCCAATCTTTGCTTAGGAGATGGCACGCCTACAAAACAATTTTGACAGACAAAATGTCACCATGCTACAAAATTCTACGTCAAAGGAATGGATACATAAGTGTGATCAGTTTATTAATTGTGCTAAGATGGGTTGTAAGTGTCCCTTAATAGGTGCCCCAGGGGTATTTGTTAAAGGCCAAGCTAGGAAACTTCTTACACTTCCAAAAATAGATTACATATTTCACAAAAAAGTAAGCATGTGGAAGGGAATGGGGTAGATTAGCCTCTTAATAAGTTCACGAAAGGCACCCTATCAACATTTTCCTTTGTTGTAAAGCCTGAAAAGGCATCGCATCGTATCAACCAGAAAAGGGACAATGGTAACCTACAAATAATGCATCTACACTTAAACAGAACAGAGAGAATAAGAACACACACACACATACACACAGTAAAAATGAATGTAAATTCAGTAGGTCGATCCTCAAAGAGTAGCTAAATAGACTGCCATGGCATGTCCTTGGATCTCTTTGTACAATCGTTCAATGCTTTTCCGTTAAAAACACCATTAAATTGAAACCCTCTTTCTTTTCAGTTGTTTTAGCTTTCTCCATACTAAAAGCCTAAGATTGCATTTCTAGTGGCCAATGAACTTTCATTTACCAAAAAAATAAAATGAACTTGCTTAATTATATGAACACAAAAGGTCTGGTTGTGGGCTGGAGATACCTAGCTCAATTTCCTTGTCAAAACGACCGTGTCGTCTTAATGCAGGTTCTACAGAATCAAGCCTGTTTGTGGCAGCTATAACAAGTAGACCATCAGTCCTAGTAATGCCATCCATTAAACTCAACAATGTAACAACCATCCTCTGAGAAAGCTCTTCGCCTCCATCTTCCCTTGCAGGTGCAATGGCATCTAGCTCATCGATGAAAACCTGAATGTATACACCATCAATCATTGATATATATAGAGACAAAGCAAAGCAGCTGACCATCAGAGATTAGATTTTCTTCCCTCTCTTTAGAAATTAGTGTCAAGAGATTTCTAAGAAACCTGTATCTGTTGCCAGTGTATATACAGGTACACTTTAATGAACTTACAACCATTCAATTTTAATGAAATGAATAACATATAAAAACATCTAACCACAGCAGGTGCAGATCGGCCAGCAGAATCAAAAACTTCACGCAAGGCTTGTTCACTTTCCCCATAATATTGTCTGAATATCTCAGAACCATTTATACAGAAAAAATTGACACCAGCATCTCGAGCACATAACTTAGCCATGGAAGTCTTTCCCGTGCCAGGTGGGCCATGAAGAATTACCCCCTTTATAGGTCGCAAACCAAATCTATAATGATGGAAACATTGCAGTGAAAAACTTTTCCTTTACTTGAAAACTCCAGTAAAGAGAAAACTAAGAAAAAGGTAAATGAAAGAAAGCAAAACTATAAGCTCCAAAGGAAAAATATATATATACACATACATCATACATATATAAATATAAGCTTCATCATATCTAGAATTATGCATATACAGCAGCGAACTGAATAACAATCAGTGTAAAATTTAGATTATTAAAGAAACTACTGGATGAACCAACTGAATAACGATCAGTGTAAAATTTAGATTATTAAAGAAACTAATGGATGAAGATCTTCAAGAACAATACCTACATACCATAAATGCAACCAAATACAGATTAACTTTGGTAGATGAGATGGCTTCCCTTCCATATTCTTGGAATTGGCCTTCCATAATTACAGGGCCAAGAGGAGCCACAATAAGCAGCTTAAGTTAATTAGTTAGATAACACAACAAAACACTGTAGAATCAATAAATGCAACTCAGAGGCTCACTCAGCCATCGAGACAAATATACTGATAAATAAGTAACAGAAAGATAGCTCCAATACCATCTTCTCTAGTACAAGAGCTACCTCATTATGCAGCTTCCACCTCTCTATTTTTCATACAAGATATGTAATCAAAGAGTTCTTACAAGTTCTCCTGGAGGAATCAACCACAAAAAGGAAGTTCTCCAGGGAACAGATCTGAAAATTGCTTCACAATTAACAAAATTTAACCAGAGTCAAAAGAGAACTACAATGCTACATCCAATAAAAATCTATCAATATTACAACAACAATGCAAAGAAAAGGAGTATTGCAACAAAGTGAGACAATTGTCGCCCATAAAACTTCAATTTGCAAAGGGCATTCAACTTCATGAGGCATCATGTTCTAGGAAACTCGGTCATTTTCATCTAGACATTTAGCAGATCAATATTTAATCTTACTGTTCACTTCTACCATTCCTTGTATTGAGATCTAACAGACAAATTTGTTGTATGAATCAGATTCCAGATGATTATGCCTAGCATAGAAGCAATGACATGGAATCATTACAATTTTGCATAGGTATGTCGCATATAACAACATAAAAGGGAAGTCCAGGTATATAAATCTGCCCCCATGTCCAAAATTGCAATATGTTATGTGAACAATTCAAATATTCTGGCATCTGAAGCTTTTTATACAAAGCAAAGAGAGAAAAAATTTAACCACATAAGCTCAAATAATCTGGCATCTGAAATAATAATACCTAGACATGGTATTCTTCACCGACGAGGACATTATTATATTTTTCAAGAGAGTGTACTCTCTATGTAAACCACCCAACTTTACACTTCCATCATTTATGCTTCCATTCATAGGCTCCCCAATTGGTAGGCCTTTTTCTGCTGAAGCATGAGATCTCATATTTGGTGGTAGACACACAGAAACTTTTGTTTCTCTAGCCATAATAAATGCACGATTCTTAATGTCCGAGGAATCTGAAATTTCTTTAGATGAATCAGGCCTAATTTCGCTGGTAATATCTTGATTAGTTCTGTGGCTCAACATCTTTTTGCCACCTACCACTAAAAAAATGCAAAGCTTGCAGAGAATTGGGACTATCACAAGATTACCCTGAAGAAGAATCCGAGAATTGAGCCATGACATAGTGCAGCCCTGAAGAAGCTTAGAATTTTCATCTTCCAACAGCGCCAAAATAACACTATAGTCAGTTCCTGAACTCATTTCCTTAGCTCGGCTCAACTCAGATACTTCAGAAACCGCTGAACTTAA
Source organism: Lumnitzera littorea (assembly GCA_024138015.1). Classification (NCBI taxonomy): domain Eukaryota; kingdom Viridiplantae; phylum Streptophyta; class Magnoliopsida; order Myrtales; family Combretaceae; genus Lumnitzera; species Lumnitzera littorea. Next base: position 12,454,653 of record JAMXBB010000001.1, on the reverse strand, counting down.
TTTATGGGTGCTGGAAGGTGTCATCTTTGGTGTTCTAGGGGAAAGAACTCCATTTTCAATAATATTATGGGATTTTACAGATGAAGAATTCATGAGAGACACAATGCTATTATTCATTGTCAATTCCTCAGCCAAAGCCAGTTCCAAGTACAACTCACTGCACCACTGCAGTGAGAAATGGCGGTCATCATTAACAGAAAGTTCATTTATTTCTCCATTTAGGCCATGTGACATGTGTTCCACAGGATAAATAAAAATTATCCGAGTTGGAGCAGGGCAACCCATCGTGTACCACAGGTCCGAAGATAACCTCACTCCATCCTTGGAAAGCTGATATATGACCAGATTTAATTAGAATAAACTTAATGCTAAAAGGTTAAAAAATACTAAATATAGATACTAATTTGTATCAACCAACAGAGACAAGTAAATAGGTGAAAATATCCTCTACAAGAAATAGCCAAAAACAAATCAAATATTTTTCTTTCAAAATAAGCCTAGAAGAACTGCAAAGCTAGACCAATGTTCATTGAAGCAGAAACAACTTTTTCTCTTCTAGATTTCTTCTTCAAAGAAGCATAGAACTGGATTCGGATGATCAAAGGATGATTGTTATATTTGATACTTAAACTTTATCTATTTTTACAATTAATTAACTGAAATTTTAAAGTATCAAGTTACTACCTATAAGCTTTTTGAGGTCATGGATAGTATCTAGATTAGATAATTAATCATAAAAATCTGCAAAGTTCAAATAGTCAAATGCAAAAATGGGCAAAATTTAGGTATACAGGTAGTTAATTGCAAAATAATGTGACATTAAGCCAATGATCAAATGACGATCTCAGCTAGTCTCTCATGCATTAAGTTATACAGTATTTTCTACTTATACCCAAATATCTGCTTTCCAACACATTTCAAAAAAGCAGAAAGTGATGTGAACTAGGAGTATAACAGAAACAACAGAAAAGCAAGAAAAAGGATGAAAAAAAGGAACAGCTAAAAGAAAGTCATAATATCAAGACTATGGAGGCCTGCAAGATAGAGTAGGGACAAAAAGTAAGAATCTCAAATATGCTTAGACAAAGGGAACTATATATAGAACTAAGAACCATTGAGTAATGTAGGAAAATCTAAATAGTTATAACAAAATTTTATCACTAGCATTGTCTTTCATTTGTTTTTACTTGTTTCATAAAGAACAGTTTTTTTGTCTATTTCATTTTTATTTTCCATTGATATGATATAGCAGTCAAATTTAGATTTAGTTTTAGAGTTATCCAAGATTTAGTTGGTAACCTAGTTTAGATTTGGAAACAAATTTGTTACTATCTCATCGGAGACAAGTTTTCTTATTCTCTTTGAACTATCATATGGAAGGAGTAAATCACATTCTAAGATATCTCAAAGAAACTCCTATTAAGGGTTTATTTTTTTCAAAAAGACAGAAAATAGAAAAATTGAGTCATTTGTAGATGCTAAAAGGGAGGAGATATATCCAATTGTGAATCAACATCAAGGTATTGCACAAAACTTCAGAGAAATCTTGTGACATGGAGAAGCAAGAAACAGTTAGTTGTTGCTAGGAGCAGCATATAGAGCTATTGCTCAAGTAATTTGTAAAGTTATCTAGCTACAAAGATTGCTCCAAGATACGAATATCAAGTTTGAAGATTCATGAGTGTTCAATTATAGTAAATCAGCTTTGAGCATCATCAAAAATCCTATTCAGCATGATCAGATGAAACATGTTCAATTGGTTCGCCATTTTATTGCGTCAGAAATTGAAGAAGGTGGAATACAATTGCAACAGGGCCCAATACATGACCAAGAGGCAAATACCCTGTGAAAGACCATACCAAAGCAGCTGTTTGTGAAGATTTAGAGCAAGCTGAAATGATTTATATCACTTCCTCAACTTGAGGGAGACTATAGGAAATCTAGATTATTATAACAATATTTTATTACTAGTATTGTTTTTTATTGGGTTTTTTGTTTCATAAATAACAGTTTTTGGTTATTTGATTTTTTTTTTCCACCGATATGATATGGTGATTTTAGATTTAGTTGTAGATTTATTCACTTTAGTTATTTATCTAGTTTAAATTTGGAAACAGACTTATTTCCATCTGATCATTACTGATCAGTTTTACTACCTGCATTTATTCTCTTCAACTATTAAGAAAAAGATTGAGAATTTTGTTCAATTATTTGTCTGTCATTATTTTCTTCAACTACCATCCCAAGAACATGTTCCTCGAGAATAGTCTTCTATGAGTTGCTGAAGTTATAAGGTCAATTCATATTGAGTACATCAGCATATAAAGTTACCAATTTTGTTTCCAACTAAAATTTACGATCTTTTAGTTCTTCACTTTTCCTATAATCAACAGAAAAAAAGATAGAAGAGAACAGCATCAACCTTGGAAGATGGGGATGCTTTTGCGAGAGCAAAGTAGTTCCCAGCTTGATTTGCCATATTATCTCCAAAATCAACCCCTTTATTTTTAGCATATTCACTGGAAAACGAGCTCAGAGGAAAGCTTTGGAAACTCTGATTCCTATGAGATGCAAGGGATACCTGCATGCATAATTAGATAAATAATATCATCCAGCAGATTAAACAGACTATAGGCAGAGAATTAATTCACTTCTGATACAAGAGAATTGTACTGTGGTGTAGCAAAGCCCAAACTAGATATGGAATCAAATTCTTTTTGTTGAGGACCTACATATATCTTGCAATCTCATCTATAACCAAACTAATTATGGAATCAAACTCCTTTTGTTGAAGACATATATATATCATGCGATCTCGTATATAATCATGAGCAGAATGCAGACTTTTCAAGAAGTAGAGAAAGCATTGTAATATTTCAACTTCTAATCAGCCTGCAAACAACCGGGCATCATTGAATAATTAAAATTATTGGCAGAAACAAGTGCTTCTTTCAAAAAAGAGATGAAAAACTTCAGAAGAGGTTAGATGTCATGCAGGCAAAACAAACATAGTTATTTGGGGCAAGCTGCAGGTAATTACTAGAAAAATAGCTACAGGTCTAGCCACCATAAGAAGACACAAAATGGCACACTTTACAATGCGATGACAAGAATGGTAAATCATGATGATAATAGACAGAAGATCATTAAGGATCTCCACAATATATTGTAAATTACAAACTGCACTTTTTAAATCTAATGTTACAAGAACGATTTTTTTAAATAAAATTTCAGCCTTATTATGATTGAACCAAATGATCTCTTGGTTAGAGTTCGTTTAAAGAGAACCCTACAATCTCTAATTAAGGGTTCTATTAAAGAGAGAACCCTTTGAGCTCTTCAAAAAATAGTTCTAGCTTTTTACTGGAAATTCAATTTGTAAAAATAGGCTTGTCCTTTATTAATCATTCCTACCATTTAAATACAGTCCTTCAAGTAGCGGTTATAAACTAACCTCCACTGACTAATTTCTCTCCCATTTTTTTCTCTAACACAATTGACATTATAAAACTTCCCCATAACTGCCCTTTACACCTGGCTGCACACACCAAACCTTATTCTAGACACATAGACCCTCCAATAGACACTATATATACAATTAAACGCATCGATCAAGTACACAACTAACCAACACCTAAAATTACTATAATACACCAAACAAACACACGTTACACATTCACCTGCTACACCATGAATACATCAGTAGCTATGATTGTCAATGCATGTGCACTCACGTGCGATAAATAAGTAAACCTTTGTTGTGTGCTAGGCTGCAAAGGAATTGGCTTGTTTAAAAATTATCAAACTTGAACTTGAGCCCAAGCCAAACTTTTTATTAACCCTACAATTAAGACTCGAGCTCAGCTCGTTTAAATAAATGAGTTTTGCCTTAAACTTAAGCTCAACTTATTTACTAATTAAGCTCCAGCTAAGTCTCGAGCATACCCACGAGCCTAAATATATAAAATAAATAAATATATAAATAAATAGATTATCGAATAGTAAATGAAAATTATATTATATGCTATATATTATGCTATAACATATTATATAAATATTAACCTTTAGATTTTACTAATATTTGATATACAATATTTATAATATATATAAAACTCGTAAACCTACTCACGAGCCTAAATGAACAAACTTGCAAGTCTGAAATTAAGTTTAAACTTGACTCATTTTGATAAATAAACTTTATCTTAAAATCGAATTCAGCTCATTTATTAATCAAGCTCGAGCCGAGCTGAGGCCAAGCTCGAGCTTGTGAGCAACTCAACTCATTTACACCCCTAGTGTATACTTAAGAGAGTGGGTTGACATAAGGCTTATTGATGAAACTTTTCAATACACGATACATGGAAGACCAAGAAAAATGGTTCCTCCAAATCCTACACTCGCACTTTATTGTGAGCAATTTCTTCGCTTCTACTGGAATGTTTTGAAAAAAATAAAGTTCCCAATATGAAACTGAACTTCCCTACATTTTGCGTTATACATATGCTTCATAGAATTCTGAACTTGAAGCAACAGTTGATGCAAGTACGCAAACATCCATTCTTGCTGGATCATTGCCCATTTGAGTGCTTCCAGTTTATCAGTGCTTGCACTGTAAGCAATCAGCCTTAAAGGCGGTCGTCCATTAACAACATCCAATGGCATCACTCTCAAAGTTGAATAATTTCTTCATTGAGACTTTCTCCTTAGCCAATCCCCTTACTTGTAGCTCCTCAAACATTGCTGGCATTGCTGTGCTCTTTTGCCATCTTTCCTCAGATTGTTGCTTCCCTCGGCAAAGATGCATGCCGGACATATGGTTGTTGTTGGCACACTTCAAGTTGTTGCCGGTCTTCCTTGTACAGGGCAGGGAAAGCTTCGTGCTGCTGCTGCATGATCTTAAATCTTCTATAACTATTGGCTCTAATACCAAATGACTAGGATCAAATCAAAAATAAATATTCAGGCTCATTAATTGAGAGGACCCAATGATCTCTTAGTTAGGGCTCGTTTGGAGAGAAACTTAAATCTCTAGTTAAAGGCTCAATTAAAGAGAGAACCCTTCAATCTCTTTTAAAAACAGTTCAGGCTTTGTACTGGAAATTCAATTTGTGAAAATAGGCTTGCCCTTTATTAATCATTCCTGCCATTTTAATACAGCCCTTCAAGTAGCAGTCATAGGCTAACCTACTGTCTAATTTCTCTCCTATTTTTACTCACAATTGACATTATAAAACTTCCCCATAACTGCCCTTTACACCTGGCTGCACACACAAAACCTCATTCTGGGCAAATACAACCTCCAATTGACACAGTACATACAATTAAACACATCAATCAAGTACACAAATGACCAACACGTAAATTGCTACAATACTATACACATCATAAACAAACACGCATTACACACATACACCTGCTACACCATGACCACATCAGCAGCTATGATTGTAACAATATCATTCACGTATTTATGTTCTTACCGATACAATAGAACCAGATCTAATAGAGGAAGCAACCATGAAAGGTTCAGACAGCCAAATTTTGCAAGCTCTCAAATCAGGATCGATATTATTAATCCTACCCACAACAGCAGATTTACCAATTAGACTTGGAAACCTTTCACAAGCTTCTTCAAGATCATCCACAAGCCCCTCTTCAGAAAGTTCTTCACGCAAACATGCTGGAGACAGCGTCTGTGGAGATGCAGACAGATCAGGGTTTGACAGTCTGGATGCAGATTTTGATTGCTTCTTTTTATTGGATGGCATCTCAAGTGACTACATTCAAAGTTATCAAATTTCTGTCACACCAATGAAAAGACCCTAACACTACAAAATGCAAGAGGGAAAAATTGAATCATTAAAATGAATAAGTTAAACTTAAAGGACAAACTTTGCTAATTTAGGGACAAAGCTCCTATGCGTAATCTAATCCCGCAAATCACAAACTGCCATGTGTGATAATCATGTAAAGCAGGGCCCACTTTTGCTTTTCAATTCATAGATATAATTGGCAGGAATACTGAATAGGGATAGATAAATTTTAATCCTTACTCAGTAAACATGCAACCAAAAGACCAATGTTAACATGACCTAATTCTTCAAACTTATGATAATCCAATCAAGATGGAAAGAAAAACCCACAGATAAGCTATAACACAAAATAGCTGATGCAAATGGCATGAATTTTAAGTAGAAAATCTTTACTGTGTTTTTCATCAACAGAGCCTAGTGGCAACAAGATTCATCCTACTTGTTGTGAATGCCTTGGCTAATCAAGAAAGCATTAAAATTTAAACTATAAACTTGACAGTGAAGCACAGCGGCTTAAAATTTTTCATATCGTTGCCTAATTGCAATGGAATTGATGATCCGTGATACGCAAAAATGAAAATAAGAATTACAAATTTGAGTAATTACATATTGAAATATTCAAATACGACACAAACAGTCGTAACTTATTAAAAAGAGAGAGAGAAATTTACGCCTCTCTTTCTGGTGAAGTCTAGAGATAGAGAGAAAGCACCTGTAGTCGTTAGTTGTAAAGTCGCCGGAGTCCAGCAAGAGTTTAGCGAAGTAGAGGAGGGGGAAAATATGAGGGTTTAGGGTTTTACTTTCGACTACTAACTGTGAGCGAGAGAAATGTGGAAATTAAATTGATTATTAAGAAAGGGAGAAAAGAGAACCGTGGAGAATTGGAAATAATCTAAGCAAGATGTAATTATTTTGTTAAGTAAAATATTTGGCAATTTGTCGCTGTTCACATTTGACACTTTCTATACTACGGATAAAAATTTAAAGAAAGAGCAACGAATGCCAAAAACGTAGCATCTTAATAGGCGTGTACGGATAACTTATCATATAAAATATTTATTTGTATCCTATTTGACTAAGTAAATTTTTTATGGCATTAAAATTCACAAAATAAGTTTTGAATACCGATTTGCCAAAACCTATGGAGTCAAACATATTATCTTAAAACTTTATACTTATATATGCTCAACCTATATATACTTAGGAATTCAAGATACAAGATCAAGCATTATACCTAATTTTTAAAGTTTATCAAATAATATAATATATATTAATGAATAAAATAAGTCTTAGATTGCCTTCGACTGAGAAAAATAAAAATAATATTATATTAATATTAAAAAGAAACAACTCAATTCCAATATAAACCTTAAACTAATAATTAAAATATAAAAATAGTAACCGTAAATTTCAAGAAGTAATGTTTATTACTAGTTCTAAAAGATTTATATCTTCTTCTTTTTCCCTTTATATATGCACTTTTATTTGTTTGCTATTTGATTGTTTTGCTAATAAAACGTGCCATTTAATATTTAGTTCCATGTAACATTTAAAAAATGATATTGTAGTATCAAAATATATATATATGTATGTATAACCAGAATGTACTATTAAAAGACATGTGAAAATGAAAATTATGAGAAGATTAAAATATTTACATATTCCACAAGATACCGCAAAACTATAAAAGTATTATGTAAGTTATGCAAGATGTAGGACCTATACCTACAAAGTAGGATACTAATAGAACTCCATACCTTACTCATTATATATCCGCTCATCCTTATATATCATTCCTTTTCCTCGCTTTTAAGACTATATTTAATTAGTTAGAGCTATAATACACGAATAAAAAATTAACTAATGATTTTAATTTTTCTAAATTAAAAATTTTAAATACATAATGTAAATGTTTTTATGATTATAAAAAAAAACGCATTAAAAATTATTTAAGCTATATAAAGGCACCAAAAATAAATAACTCATTATATATAATTTGTTAAATATTCAATGGGAAAACAAATAGTTGATTATATATGATTTGTTGAGTAATTATTATGATTTTTTTGTAAAAAAATAATTAAATTTATTTTATGTATATTAATTTGGTGAATATACCTCTCTTATCCTTACATATTTTATTTGGCCTTATTTGGTCTCTTAGCCAATCTATTTTATATAAAACTGCTAGACGTACATCTATATTGTATGTACAAAAATAAAATAAAATTGTATTTTACAATTTACAACATACTAAATCATCGTAAATTGTAGTTATTTGATTTCCTTTTCTTTCTTTTTACTTTAATGCAAGCTTTGAAGTGATAGAAAAATATGAGGGAGAAGGGTTTTTTTTTTTTTAATTATGCATTTAGCGGTTATTATTTTAAAAGATGAATTTAAGGTAAGTTTCGCAGAATGAATAAATAATTCATAAGATATGAGTGAATGGAACAATAATTGAAATGGATGATACAAGAATATGAGATATTAAATAATTGTGAAACTCTAGTCTTCAACTTATTACCTGAGACCTAGGGCAATGATTATTTTTACTACACTTAAGAGTTGGAAAGTATAGCTGAGGAAAATAACGAAATGAACTTATTAAAAGAAACTTGAGAAATGAGCCTAATTATGTAACAAAACCTTAACTAATCAATATCAATACAAGTTAAGGCATTTGATACAATTTTGGACCTCTAATATTTACTTTTGTTAGGTGAAATCACGAAAGAAAGAGCTTGCATTAACAAATAAGTTTGGAAATATATCGCTAACCAAGTAAGTAGATATTTGTGTGCCTTGAGTAAATTTATGTCTACTCATAACTTTACAAGCTTAGTGATGTTTTGACTTAATTGAACTTAGTTATAAGTTTAATGTATGGCTTGATGAATTATATGGAGCTTTTTATTATAACCGTTGTTGATGGAATAATGATCTAATATTGGATTGGGTTATTGTGGTTACATTACCTGTTATTAATGTGATACTTGCTTGGATATACACTAACTGAGGAAAAACTAGGTCCTCGCCCTCCCTCCTAAGATATTCACTTAAATAAACTCAATACTGTGGTTAAAGAACTAATAAAGACACTAAATAAAGGCGAGGTAATAAATGAATAGTAAGTTTGCTTAGAATTATTAGGTTTGCTTGGTGTGCAATTTGATACATTCATGACATGGCACGAAAGGGCCAACAAGTCTATTTTTATAAAACTAAGTTTTTACTAACCCGAGTTTTAAATGAAAGCAAAGCTAAGTTTACTGAGTAAACAACTTGATTTATAGAAGTTAGGTTTTCAAGAATATAAAATTGCCTTTATAAACTACTTTAAGTGGTTTCTATTACGCTAGGTTTTAAGGGCCTTACCCTTAGGTAACTTCTTATTGTCTCTTGGCTCTTGGACATTATATCCAGATATTGGGGTATGTTGACTAACCGAATGAGTGAGCTAAGCTTAGTTAGGATATCGTACTGATACATGTCATGTACATGAGCATGGCATGCGCTTCTTATATTTACATTGCTTGTGTAATGTCACGCCATGAATAGGAAGAATTATAACAGTCTCATCATGTAAACTGACTTAAAATAGAAGCTAATCTCATAGCTACTATCGTAGATACAGTTCACACAAGGCGTGCATAACTCAACCAGCTTGAAACGTTCGTTCTAATACCCGTTAATAACTAAACCTATGGTAGTTTTACAAAATACCTATTTTATACGACCTGTTGTCTCATAACACAATAGTATTTATACAAACGTTTCACTTCCAAAGTCAAAGTGTATAATCAAAGTCTATAAAAAACCATAGATTTTGCAGTCTATATACAATAAGTTAAGAAATTAGTAGGCATCTTAGGAAATTCCAAATTAGTTTCTTCAAAATTCAATAGAAAAGACAAAAGAAAGGTCAAAAGCCCAAGTTCAGTTAATTCTTTGTCCCTCACTTTCCCAGTCATCAGCACACTAACCTAGGGTTGACGGTATCAAAACATCTCGATCCTCACTTAATACATGCAAAAGAGTCTATAAAGATGTAAGTACAACTAACTCAATAAGTGGGATAGAGACAAAAGAGTACCAAACAATCACAAGTAAGGTTATTCATTATGATGAAATATAATGCAATTAATCAAATGAAACATTGCATAATGTTATCCGGTCAATTATGAGATTAAAGAAATTACATCCGCTCCAACCCGGATCGAAAAGTTTTATCATGACTTAAATCAGACCAAACCCAGACTTGTGCAATGGAAAACACCTTCATCCCATGACCGCCTTCGAATCATAGTCCCCACCCTTGCCGTAACTTTCTCGCCTATCACTTAGTTCAACTAAAGATGGGAAAAGAACCATTTCAGCTATCATCATCAAAGGAAGTTGGTATTTGGCTTAACACTCTTAATCATTTCCCTTAATGAGTGTTATGCATGTCCAGTTTCGTTTTAATCGAATAGACATTAGTTTTAATCAAATGTGGCTAAACAAGTTCATTCAATACAGAGACAGTGCGAACATGCAAAATAACATACTAAAGAGTTCAACTCCTGTCACAACTGAGTATTATACACATATACAGTATGTACACAGTCAACTAGCTACAAACACAACCAGAAGTACTCTTAAGTCTTTAGATATTTTAATATAGTATCTCAATAAGCAGTAAAGTTACAATCTCAACTTACTTGTTCAGACGCTCACTACAACAAACTCGAGTCGTCGATCGTCTTTTCATTAGAAGATCCTATTTGCACAAAAGATCCAAATTCAGTTTTCATAATAATTACGAAAACGTTAGGGTTTGACCTAAAACAGTTATCTATATATATATATATATATATATATATAGTAAATATATATTATTTCCATAATATATAGTTATATTCTTATTATATATCGAGTTAAGTTAATTATCAATAATATACGTAATTTATACTATTACGTATTATATATTGTTTTGATTGTATTGAAATATACTTTTAATTTATTAAATCACGTTTTAATTTCGGTAAGGTTACCAAAATATGCACATTCTATAATATGATAAAGTTATAGGTTATATTGCCTAAGATTGTCCGATTTTAATAAAATTAGCGTCATTAGGTTTGTATAAACCCAATGATATGTGTCAAAGTCTTATTCTTATAGATGACTTTTAACGGATAGTTCAAGTTTTTAATACAGTTATATATCTATATAAATATTATCGTATTATACGTAATTTACGTTATTAAATTGTATTTTACCTAATTTGTCCATATAACATTATAATATGAGTATTATTTAACCTTAATATACCTATAATGTATCAAGATCAGAAAATATCAGTAAATATGTTAAAAATACCCTTTTTATCTAATCTAATCGGCAACCTCATACATAGTTTTTCATTTAACTATTTAATTCATTTTAACTTGTTATTATTAAAAATATGTCTCAACTTGTAATTTAAGTCATTTTACTAAGTAAATTCATAATAAATAGTTCGAGTTACCAAATAATTCCCCAAAAATTTCTCTAGACTCTAAAAAATATGGGAAACTTAGCTATTACTTGATTTTAAGTTTTCAACCTATGGCCTATATATTCATATTTATAATTTTACCCCAAAATTATCATAAATTACTCAATTATGATTCTTCGAGGAATTATTATTATTATTAGGAAAGTTATTATTATTATTATCATAAATCACTCCAAAGTTATTATTATTATTATTTAACTAAAATATATACAAAAGTTGATCCAAATAACCTCAAAACTACTAGATTCTTTGTAGTCTCCTCTTGCTGATTTTAGATGATGATTTAACAATGGATTAAGAGGAGATTGGCACCTCATGCTTAGGTTAGAGGGAAGAAAAAAATAAAAAAAAATCCCATGAGATAGAAAATCTCCTTATAAATAGCAAACCCCAGCAGATTAGTCTTAGTTTAGTAAATTAGAATCTAGAATTGAGAGAGAAAAAAAATCTAGAAAATAAAACACATTGAAAAAATTATAGGAAAAACAAAGCAATTACCGTATTCAGCTAGTTCCTAAAGCTCTCGATGTTTTACTATTAAGCTACTTCACCACCAAAGAGTACCCCCAGCGTTTAGGGCTTTCGACATACCCTTACCATCCTAAGGCTATCAGAGCATCCAAGAATAGCTAGATCAATTTTCTGCCCTATTTTTTAATAATTCGTAAAAAATATCAAATTCACCTAGAAAATTATGAAAAAAATTGAGTTAGGTTATTTCAAATATGCTTTTGTGTAATATTTTTATTTTTGAAAAATTCGTAATATTTAGTATACTTGCTTAGGAAAACAACTATTCATCTGAAATTTGAATTAAAAAATAAATATATTAAATGATATTGTTTTTAGCTCAAAATTTTTGTGTAGGATGTGTATGATATATAGATAATTTATATGTATCCCAAATTTTTATTTGAATATTTTTAATATTTATTGCATTTTTTGGCCTAAAAAATAACTCAAAAATAGGCTGAAATTGTAAAATAAATAGGAAATCGTGAAATTAAATAATGAAATGGATATGTACTAATCACTAGTGAATAATAACAATGTTGGGTCAAATTGAAATTAATTTGGTGTAAAAAGAATCATAATTAAGTAATTTAGGATAATTCAAGAGTAAAATAATAAATACGAATATATAGGTGATGGATCAAAAACTTGAAACCAAGTAGTAGCTGAGTCCCCCATATTTTTAGGAGTCTATAGAAATTTTCGGGGAATTAATTGTTGACTTGATTTATTTATTATGAATTTACGTAGTAAAATAGCTTAAATTAAAAATCGGGACGTATTTTTAATAATAATAGGTTAAAATGAAATAAATAGTTAAATAAAAACTATGTACAAGTGTATTGATTAGATTAGATAAAAAGTGTATTTTTAATATATTTAATGATATTTTACTGTCCAAGATATGTTATATGTATATTAGGGTTAGACAATACATATATTATAGCGTTATATTGATAAATCAAGTAAAAAAAAAAAACGGTTTCATAACATAAATTATGTATAATACGATAATATTTATATAAATATGTATAACTGTATTAAAAACTTGAACTACCTATTAAAAGTTCAATCTAGAAATAGAACCAGTAAAACGTATCGTTAGGCCTTTATGAACCCAACGATACTAATTTTACTAAAATCGAACAATCTTGGGTGATATAACCTATAGCTCTATAATATTCTAAAATGTACGTATTACGATAACCCTACTAGAATTAAAACGTAATTTAATTAATTAAAAGTACGTTTTGACACAATCAAAACGATATAAGACGTAATATTATAAATTATGTATATTATCAATAATTAATAACTTAACTCGATATATATATATAATAATAAAACTATATATTATTGTGTTAATATATTCATATATATATATATAACCGTTTTAGATCAAATCCTAATATTTTCGTAATTATTATGAAAACTAAATTTGGGTTTTGTATGTATATAGGATCTCCTAATGGTCAAACCGTTGACAGCTCAAGTCTTCCGTAGTAAGTGTCTGAATAAGTAAGTTGGGATACTATGTTAAAGTAGCTGGAGACTTAAGAGTACTTCTGGTTGCATTGTAATTAGTTATTTGTAGTTGTTTGTATACATGCCGTGAATGTGTATGATATTCAATTGTGACAGGAGTTGAACTCCTTAGTGTAATGTTATGCATGTTTGTATTGTCTCTAAATTGTATGAACTTGTTTGGTCACCTTTAGTTAACACTAACGTTTATTCAACTAAAATGAAACTAGACATGCATAACATCCATTAAGGGAAACAATTAAGAATGTTAGGCCAAATACCGACTTTCTTTTATGAGAATAACTAAAATAGTTATTTCCCCATTCTTAGTTGAACTAAGTGACAGGCGAAAAGATTGCGACAAGAGTGGGGGTTGTGGTTCGAAGGCGGTCATGGGAGAAATGTGTTCTTTATTGCACAAGCTTGGGTTTGGTCCGATTTGAGCCGTAATAAAACTCCTTAATCCAGGTTGGAGCAAATGTAATTTCTCTAATCTCATAATAGACCGGATAACATTGTACGATGTTTCATTTGATTGATTGATTGCATTTCATCATAATTAATAACTGTACTTGTGATTGTTTAGTACTCTTCTAACTCCGTCCCACTTACTGAGCTTGTTTTGCTCGCATCCCCATAAACTCTTTTATAAATACTCAGTAAAGACAAGACGTTTCGATACCACCAACCTTAGGTTAGTGTGCTGTTAACTAGGAAAGTGAGAAATGAATAATCAACTGAACCTAGGCTTTTGACCTTTCTTTTGTCTTTTTTTTTTTTTAATTTTGAGGAAACTAACTGAGAATTCCTTAAGACGCCAACTAGTTTCCTAACTTATTGTATATAGTCTAAAAAACCTGTCATTTTTTTATAAACTTTGATGGTACACTTTAACTTTAGAAGTGAAACGTGTATATAAATACCATTGTGTTATGAAACAACAGGTTTTATGAAACAAGTATTTTATAAAGCTCTACCACAAGTGTGGTTATTCATGGCTATCAGAACGGACATTTCAAGCTGATTGAGTTGTGTACGCCTAGTGTGGACTGTATCTATAATAGCAGCTGTGAGGTCGACTTCTATTTTAGGTTAGTCTACATGATAGGACTGTTATGACTTCTCTTATTCGGGACATGACAACTTGGCCGAAAATGATAAGTTAATATATCTTGGCTAAGCCCCTCCAATGTGCTTATGATATGTGCTATGTTCATCCACTCTTACTTAGCTCGTAGTAGTTGAGGTGATAGGAATCATGCATCAATCATACGCTCTTGAGCTCGAGAACTTGTTTAGACGATTCGCTGAGCTGTCTGAAGTGAGCCGAATGCCGAGGAGCAATGTATTCCCCAGTCTGACCTGCCAAGTTACTTTTCTCTCCACATCATCCAAGATGCTACCAATGTGACCAGCCAACATGCTAAGCCAAACTCTCCACAACACACTTGTCCAAATATTAAACCAGAATGCTGCTGACCTGATCTATGCTAAGACTAAGTTGACAACCATCTAAAGCCAACCCCCGAAGCCAAGCCGATAATGACCTATTCAAAACCTGCTCAGCCCGACTAGCATTATAATTGGGACCATAGAATGAACAACTGACACGTGCTATCTATTCCCGACATCCATACTGTCTTTTTCTATCGTCGAATATTCTTTTTGCTTATTTACAACATTACCCTTGTAAATTATTTCTTTTCTTTACCATTAGGAATCGTTTTTGTTTTGTAATTTACACTTACCTAAAACTTACCTTAATTGGGTCATATAAATACTCGTATATTGTAATAATCGCAACAGTCGATACAATCAACACTCAGACATTTTTCTTCTTGCGTGAGCTAAGTATATCATGCTTACTCTCAACTATTGTTATCTAGGCTATTAAGCATGAACTGGAGGTGACTAATATTTGGTCATACTTTTGCGTCATATTAAGTATGATTAGAGTTCGTGTGAGGCGTTGATGTGTCATATCTATCGTCAGTGCATGAGAACCCCTGCTTAACCTTTAACTATCATTTATTCGTTGGACAATCTTCAAGTTTGGACCCATCCCCTCAGTTTGTGTGATACCAAATGTGATGTGTTCATCCACATTAGATTGTAACATATGGGGATAAGTTGTCTTATCCTCATGTTAAGGATAAGTTAAATAAAAGATTGTATCATAAAGATAAAGAGACTTTAGAGTTCTAGTTGAAGATGAGCTCTTGAGAGTAATTATGGGCTTCAGGACACAACTTAAGTACACAAAGGCAAATCTTCAAGGAGGAAGTTATGTTACTTTATAAAAGTTTTAGTGTAGCTATTGTAAGCCCTACAACCAACTACTTAAAGTTCTGATCGGTTGAAGAATCTGATTAAACCTAAATTATAAAATAAAATTAGAAATATTAATAAAAATGATCCCGTAAGTTTGAATTTAGGAAAATAAGTAATAAAATAAAAGAATATAAAATTTTTAAATTTTAAGTATATTACTCGTTATTTATTGAAAATGCGAAAAATGCATTCCGATAATTAATAAATTACTAAAGATAAATTATATACACATTAAAAATCATAAAATAACTTAAATAATATTTAAGAATATTTATTTGTACTATATATGAATTTACATGTAAGTAGAAATACGCGTAATTACTTAAAATATGCGAAATATGCTAAAATAATATTAAATAATTAAAGAAAGTTCATAATCAATTAAGAAAAAATAAAGAAAAATCATAAAAAAAAGGAATGATCTAGATTTGGGTTGTAGTAGCTAGGGAAAAAAAAAAAAATTAGCTAATTAAGTTAGAACAACACAAAAGGTAAATCAAAAGAAGATAAGGTAATTGTCTAATTAAATCAATGCACAATAATTCCCCAAGATCTCTATAAATACCCCAAATTTTTCAAAAGCTCATTTTGGATGTCAAGAAGCTTAGAAAATTAGAGAGATGTGAAATTGAGAGTAAATTAGGGTTTTACAAAAATTTAGTAAAAATCTATGCAGTTGGAGCTTCTAAAGAGAACCCAAACTCAACGAGCAACTGAAAGTGGATGGCCACCACCACCACCACCATACGGTGGTGGGTCGATACACCCATGGCCACTGACGATGGTTGAAGCCACCCAAACTGATGAGTTTGATTTCCAGCCTAATTTTGTATAGTTTTTTAATTATAAAAATAGTAAATATTCTTAGAAAATTATGATTTTTGTTATTTTGGAATATTTTCATATGTATTTTTTAGGAAAAATATTATTTTGATGAAAATATATCTCGAGATATGTAATCCTTAAGAAATTATGCAAAATTAAGCATGTTTCAACATGTTTTGGTTTAAAAATAAATGACTTTAAGAGTGTAATTTTGAGCCTAAATTTTTTGTAGATTATTTAAATGATATAGAATAGTACTATGAATCCCGTTTTCAAAAATCAATTTTCGAAATTTTTAAATAATTTTTAGGCCTTAAAATTATGCATAAAATGGGTAATTTAAGGTTTAAATAGGTAATTAAGTAATTAAATGAATAATTACTAATTTGATGCACAATTATATGTTTTAGGATGTTGAAATCTGATAAAGTATGCTATTTGTAGCATTTGGAGTGTTAGATGTAATTATTAGCATATTATGCAGTAAATAAGTAATAGGGAAAAATAGTAAATTTTAAGTTAATTTTGTAAATTAAGATAATTAGGTGTAGAATCTGATTTAGGATAAATTTAGACATTTTAAAATGATAATTGACATTGGGAGATGGTAATTAGAGTGATAGAAATATTAGATATTTATTATGTACATAATAAGTAATAGTATATAATATACAATTATTGGAAATATAATAAATAGAAGATATTAGAATAAAAATTGATATTATATAAATAATAGGGATATATAATAAATTTGATAGAAATCTTAAATTTATGTAATTATATGAAAAATATAAAAATTTCTCACATTAGGAGTAAATTCGGTACACTAATAACGATTTAAATGTATTGGGTGGAATAAAATACTGACTAGGGATAATTATGTTATTTAGGATATCTGAAAGTAATGTGATTAATTTCTCATTATGAGTTGAAATGAGTTTTTAGGGTTCGGGTATGAGTATAAAACAGTATTTAGAAATTGAATTAGAACCTAATTTAGAAATCGATACAGAAACTGAACCCGAACCTAGCCCTAAACTCAGAATAATTGTAAAAGATTTGAGAACCTAGATAACTGGACATATTAAACCCTAAACAAAAGATAACAATAAGTGTTATGGGATAAAATCAACCTATAATAGTTATATGAAAAACTGAAACCACGTTTGTGTTATAGGGATAATCAGCAATGCCCTGAGCGAGTCGGACCTCTAGTGAGCAAGCGAGGAGTCTAAGTAAGTTGAGATTAATACATTGCTGTATTTTGGAGGCTTGAGATTATACTTGGCTGTGCTTATTAGATAGTTGGTTGTGTGCATATGCTTGATTATGAGTGATGCTATAATTCTATTTGTTGTTCCAACTTGTATCGTATGAAATAATTGTTCACCCTAAACTGAACTTAACAAAAATATGACTTATAAACATAAATCGATTTTGCATAGCAACCTATTAGGGGAAACCTAGGATTCTCCGGCCAAATATCGACCCCTTCAAAAGGGATAGTGCTAGATAGCATAATGGGTCACTTCTTCATCCTTAGTCGAATTAAGTGATAGGTGAGAAGGTCACTGTAAAGGTGAAGTCAATGGTTCAAAGGTAATCGCAGAAGGAGTAGTGTCTCTATTGCACAAGCCTAGGTTTGGTTGTGAGCTGTCGCATTAACGGCAACTCCTCAACCCGGATCAGAGTGGCTGTAATTTCTCTAATCTCACGACAGGCTAGACAACGTTGTGCGATGGCATTTGCTTAAACATGTATTGCACTTAATAAGTTGGTTGATAACCTTGTTTGTATTTATAGTATACTTTTAAGTCCTCCATCCCGACTTACTGAGCTGTGGTTGCTCACATCCCTATAGACATCATTGCAGATGCTAGCTAAGAAGAGGTTTATAACTACCTTAAAACTAGTAACTGCTGGATCTTGAGGAGTGAGGAAAAACATTTGAAGAACAAATATATATTTTTAAGGTCTAAGCTTTTATTTTAGAATTTTTCATTTCTAAATAATATATTAACTAGGAAATATATTACGATGAAACGCTGTAAACATTAATTATAATAACTGAATTCTAATGTATTTATATATTTTCTTACTTTATTAGGTAAATAACTTATTTAAATTACAAATTGTTTATTTTAAAATGGATTAGTCATGTACGCCTTATATAGATTAAGCCTATAATAACGGTTGTAAGGTCAACTTTTATATTAGAATGGTTTATACGGTGGGACTATTACAATTCTGCCACTTTGAGGGCGTAACAACTATTGTAGCCAAAAGTGTGCTCTTATAAAGGATTTTTATATTATATAGTAGTATATAATTATAATACTCTAAGTACGGCTAACTTTTGTAAAAACTTCCACTATCGACTATTATGATGAATAAGAAGTGATTCAGAAATAAGTGTTTTATGAAGTAAAGGAGCAGGTTGGATATTATTTTCGCCTTATCCCTAATTAAGGGATGGCACAAAGAATCATATTAAGCACCAAAAGATTGAGAAAAATTTTTAAGTTAATGCTTACAAAAGCGAAATGTTACAATAATAGTAGTTAAAATTAAAAAACAAAATAATAAAGGCACCAACTTTTAGTGATAATTAAAGCCATTTGATTTTAATAATATAAATGGTACTTATGGATAGTTATTAAAGCCTTTCAACTTTAATGATATAGATAATAAAACCTCCATCATCTTCCCATATTACCACTTTAATCAAGCACAAATTTCCATGCTACTTTCCACCATTGATCTTGTTATTCTAGACTAACAATTATATATTTTAACTTTAACATATTATGCCCTTATGTTGTTTATGGGCAAAATTAAATTTACTGATATAATTACATTTATAATGTAAATGCATTGTTTAATTACGTGTAAATACATGATTGAAATATACTATAAATTGAGGAAAAAAATAGAACTACGCAAATGCGTATAGAATATGGTTAACATAGAGAGTATTTTTAACAATTCTAATCATATCATATTATAATAAATAATTTCGGAAGCTCTTTCCAATTATAGATTCAAAATCATAATGTCTTTTCATTAATCAACTTTTTCTACTATTATCATTATAATGCATAATTGGTCAAATTATTCTTTATTTATATTAACTTGCCATACATATCTAACTTCTTCCCCCCATATATTTCACAAGTACAAAAGAATGTCAATGTACCACAAACACTATTTTAGGATTTGATTATTGCTCTCTAAAGTCAGAAGCTCTCTTACAATGGATGCAATATTGATTTCACAATCAAGAGAAAAGCAAAAGAGCACTTCTGTTTTATGATAGTTAGAGGTAAGTCTAATTCACTCTAGATTTAGATCAAGAACTTAAATGTTATCGTCAACATAAGAGCTAATTATGAATACTTTAGAGCCTAAAAAAAAAATTATGAATACTTTATTCTTGAAGTTTGCTTTATTATGTTAGAAAGGCAAATGTTGTGTAATATGGCCATTCTTTTGATACGCTTGCATAACATAGACATTTACTATAGTAAAATGGCTATTTCCTCCCTTATATCTAGATATTATTAATGTAATATCCTACTTGATTATGAATGGTATTTGTAAAGATCCATAAAAGTAAAGTTATTTATTATTTATTTATTTAATTATATAGAAAGAGAATAAAGGTATGCTGTGGATAAATAAGTTACAAAGCTCTAAAATTGGCCTAGCTCCAAGATATGATAGAAACTATATTTCTATATATATTTTGTAGTGAACAACGAGAAATTGTACTTTCAAAGTCTCATTTCCTTATGATAATACTTATCATATTTCTAATAAACTACCTATCACATGTAAAATTGACACAAATCAAACAGATTTCTTATAAAAAGAAAAATCAAATAGGAAGACTTTGACAAATTTTTCATAAATTGTGTTTTTAAAATCTATTGAAGCTTAAATTTTGACGACATTCATTAAACTCATAACATGATCTACATACAATTTGTGTTTGGGTTTATTTTATTTTGTTTTTTTAGCTAGGTTTAGATTTAGTTTAAAAATTAAAACTACCTACTTAATTTGATATTAACCATTGAAGCTTAAATTTTGAGGATATTCATTACAATCATTACAAGATTTATATATAACTTTTGTTTGGGTTTAGTTTTTAAATTAATACTAATCTACCTACTAAATTTAATATTAAGCAAATGAAAATATAATTACATTATTAGCCATTTTTATAGAAGGATTCAATCTAAAATCAATGCTACTTTCAATTGTTCAATTTGTTAGAAGTGCCATTTATTTGGAGGTAATAGATTAATTAATATACATACTTCTAATCTGTATACAAAAATTAGGTACAATAGTATAATAAAATATATAGCCATATAAATTATACTATTAGTCGTTTATAGAAGTAAATTATATACATGACTAACAATGTTAGAAAGAAATGAGATCTAATATGTCTTTATTTTTCCATGATAAATGGTTATCCATAAAAAAAAAAAAACGTTTTAAACAATCCCATATATAAAATATGTGTATTTAATCAATTATATATATATGGTATTTTATATTAAGAGAAATATATTGTATTAACTCTTTGGAAAAGAAAAAAAGAGAAACTAATATCTATATTGCATATTCAATGATTGCCTATAAATGAGGATTTTTATTTGATTAAAAAAAATCAAATTTGAAAAAGTTATTTGAAATAAAAAAAGTTATTACAAGGTATTTTATAGATGATGCACTATTTTGTGCTTTGTAAAATTTTTGGCTTCAAGTTGTCTTGAATGTATATTAGAGAGAAACTAAAGTAAAATTATAGTTGCCTAGGGTTTATAAAGAAAGCAATAAGAGTTAAGAAGATGCTTGACCAAATAAATAAAGAGATGTACTTATTGAAGAATTCATATTATATATGGTTTCAAATAAACTACTATAATTAGTTATTCCAAACTGTAATAATACTAATAATAATAATAATATTTTTTTTTATTCCTCTACGTGCAATTTAAAATTTGATAATTTTTAAACTGGCAATTTCCCTTAAATTATGAACTTGCAGATGGGATAGAGATTTGATAAATTATAATTTGATTGCATAGTAAATATAGTAATGATGTGACAATTTATTATAGTTGGATTATATATATAGAAGTAACTATTTAATGATAATGTGATAAATGATGCTATATGTAGAAGTAGCTATTTTTAATATAGAAATTGAATTAAGTTAACTAACATTCCTAATCCTGTTAAAATAACATGAGAGGTATGTATTATACAGTAGATGATGTAAATGATATGAAGTATAAATATCATCAAAGGGTGATTTGAGAATATAGAAAAAGACACTAAAAAGCTTTGCTCTTTTGCTTAATAATATAGAAAAACAATTTTTATATAAATAGTAAATTCACCTTTATATATTGGCCCTTTTTTTTTTCAAGTATAATATAAAAGTAGGCAATTAGTACAAGGTATTTATTTTGTTACCAAAATAATAGGTAAAGATACCATACCTAAAATGAAACAATCCATACTAAGGCATAATTAATTTTTAAATTCTCATAATGGCAATTTTTTTTTCTTGGTAATATAGTTATGTTGACAAATTTATTTTAATTTTTTTAGATTACAAATATCTCTTTCATTAAAAATTATAGATATCAAGTTAATATGGAATTTATAGTAATAAATATAACTGTTGAGGATAGCACTATAAATTTGAAAATATAAGACACTAAAGATATAAAAGTGACCTAACTACTTTAATATTATAAATATAGATAAGTATGCATAGCTAAAAATTTAAAGTGAATAATATGAATGTGCATTCATTTGAACTTGTTTAAATGTAATATCATTATGCCATTTATAAATGATTATAATAATGCTAATTACCTCTTAGATATTAATGATCATTAATGCTATTTGCTTCCATTTTCTTAAATATATATTGAGGTAATTTTGTTATTGTTGTTTTTTTCCATAAAGATAATATTTTAATTCAAAATCCATAATCATGAGTCATTCATTTCGATTATCTTGAATTGATAAATGATTTTTTTTATACATTTTATCAATATCTTAAAACCTTTTCCATTTCAAATTTGTTTAAATGCAGAATCATTTTTTTCACGTTTTAAAATAGTTAAGTCGTAACAGTCCCATCATATAAATCAATCTAGCATAGAGGCTAGCCGCTATTATAAATGAGTTTACATAAGGTGTGTATGACCAAACAATTCAGAAAAGTTCAGCTCATTACAAATATAAATGTAATAGATAAGCTTTAGCAGAAGTGCTTAAGTCGTTTATATAGAAAATATTTACACAAGTAGCTTACATCACAAGTAGTATAGTCAATTATTTACAAAAAGTTATTTACTTAATAAGTATATAAGTAGTCCAAATAGATAATTACAGCTTAGGTTAGGAATTTCTTTGGGTCACTTAAGTAGCCTAATAGTTTCAGCCTAAGAGAGAAATAAACAAAAGACTCAAAATGATCTAGATCCACCTTCATTCCTTCACCATATACCTTACCCCCCCCTAAAACATAACTGAACTTTGGATAGAAATAACGTTGCACATCTACCAAGTACCTGTAAAATGATCTATGGGGGTACGAGCAAACAACTGCTTGGTAAGATAAGATGGAGACATAAGTGTATATGACATAACAACAAGCAGGGTTATCAATTAGTTAGTTATATACAATGCAATAAAACATATGTCATCCTTTGATATGCCAATGTCTTCTTTCTTTTGCTTACCAATTTGTAACACAATACGCTCCTTTCTTTCTTCGGATCATTTTGTGAGTGCACGAATTCCCAATATATCATAAAGAGCCTAGCTCGATAATAACCATCATCCTGATGTACACTTCTCATCATCATCCTTCTTTAACAGCAAGAATAAAACTCCAGCACTCTAATATATACTTCTCGTTATCATTATTCTTTAACTGAACTTCTTAGGGACATAAAAGGTAGAAGCCTTTTCTATTTCACCAAAAATTCTTGAACACTCCATTGGAGCCTGCTTCACATAATGGCTTTTGCTACTCTATGATATATTTTATCTCAAACTTTTTAACCAAAACTTAAGACTGAGGGTCAAAACTCTTCAATACATAGAAGATTGAAGTATTTTTATTTTACTCGGAAAATCCGAACATTCAATTGGAGACCACTTCCATGCAACCACTTTTGCCTTAAAATATAACCTTTGTAACTACATTCATAAATTACGCTGTAATACATTATTATCCTTAGGAAACCATATGAACCATACCTTTGAGCAAGATTATTCAATATATCAGATGTTCAGTCTATTAAAAAATTTTCATAATGAGGAAGGAATAAATTATGCCATACTTTTTTAGAGATATATGCGACACATTTTCATTATGTTATACTCCAAATGCTTCTTCAACATGTGCTCTTATCATAAAATATCTTAATAAGGAGGGAAAAACATGTTAGTTGCAAGAGGCAAATATAATGTCCTAAGAAAGTTACATTACATTTAACCTTTATAGATGCAAATAACAACTAATGACTATCAATTATCTTGAGTTTACTTATATGAATAGAAACTCAACAAATAGAGAATTTTCATTTTTGTTGCAATTACACTCATTCGTAGGTGTTGCTTGATGATTGAAAAATTAAACTATATATACTTGAACTTTTGTATATTTCTTTCTAAAAATTATAAAAAACTCTTGATGTTAGTTTATTCACTGAACATAATTTGTTTCATTAAAGCCCCTAAATATCCCTTGCTAATATACATGCATCTAAAAGCAAATTGTTGCAACACAATTTTTAGCTCGACTCCTTTGAATCTAAAAACAAATTAAACCGTTATATAAAAGATTCTCATTTTTTGAAGTAAACTTTTGAGACTCTATGATTAAGTATCCCACATGAATTATAAAAGATTATAGTACTAGTTTATAAGGTCGTGATTATGAATATTTTGTCAGCATAAGCTTAAAAACTTTTGGGCCAAGTATTGAAATAAGCCCATTAATGTTTCACCACTTGACATTACCAATAGTATTAGAGTGATTCTCTTGCTAGTAGGTGGATAATTTAGATCTAGCTCTAATTTAGATAAGAGGTCTAACAAAGGTAAAGAGTGTCACCAATGTGTGATTCCTTATATGCTTATAGAATGACTTATAGATAGCGGGTAACTTGAATTGTACATTGAAAAAGGGAGAAGATTTAGACCTTATTATAAGATTCCGTGATGAGGACATTGGATGTTTGGGTAGGGGAAATTATGAGACTTAATAGTTAAGTATTTCACATAAATTGTAACTAGTTGTGGTATTAATTTATAAGGTCATGGTTGTGAATTTCTTATTAACATAATGTGAAAACTTTTGAGCTAAATGATTGAAATGGACCTATTATTGTTTTTTTTTTTTTAGCCTGAGGTGTTACAAAACTAATGTACAAATCATCTTATTTAGGATTTGAAGTATTTTCTCTCTTTAAAAGCAAGAGAGTTATATGTAAGTATATATGATTCCACATCATAATATCATATAAAGTTTGAATTTTTTAAGGTAAATGAAAAAAAAAGTAGTAGAGAATCAGATAAATTCCTATAAAATACTTACCAAAAGATAACAATCCATTAAAACAGTAATTAAGAATACAATTAGTCAAATTAAAGTTTAAAGTTAGAGAAAACCTTACTATACATGCTTTATATGTGTGGTATTTTCTATTAACTCAAACCCTTTTTAAAATCTTATTGCAATAGTCATATCTAGCAATCACTTAAGGGTTAATCTCAATAAATCAATACCGCATTAAAGGAATCAAATAGAGTCTAAAGTATGTTATTAACATTAATCAATTAATGTTTCTCAAACATTTTTAGCAAATTAACATATATTAAGTTTCAACTACTAAAGAAGCATAGAATTTCCCTCCTTTTACATAATAGAGACATACAACATGATAGACACAAACAGAGCACCACAGTAGGAAACAAAAGGCCCATAAACTTTTCAAATTCACGAAACAATCATAGTCTTTGGCCAAAAGAAGAATTTGCATTGTTAATGTGTATTATTAATTATTGCAAATTGCATTGCAATTATCCATAGGTTATAATAATTCTTCTCAAACTCTTATAATTTAAAAATTACTAACTCTTTTTATCTTAAAATGACACAGGAGGGTGGGGTCTATGCTAAGAGCAACATTGCTTAGGTTAAACCCTATCCCCATTGAATAACAAAGCCTTTAGTAAGGTAATTAAAAAGTAATTGAAAAGGGAATAGGAGAATTTGCATTACAATGGATGATTTTTAATTTTTAAATCTCATTAATCTTTAGGTTTAAAAAAAAAATCTCATTAGTCATTACATTAATTTACGAGGAGAAATTGATCCTCTTCATTTAGTTTTCTCAATTTCTCTTAATTTATTTCATTGGGATGTTGTCTCGATCAACGATTATGATTACAAGTAATATGATTATTTCATGATGACATCACATAATATTTTATAAATCTAGTTGTAACTAGTGGAAAATTGAGAAAATAACAAATGGAGAAAATTTTTGTAGAAGTGAGCTTTTACAATAGCAAGAGTTACAAGACATACCAACA
Source organism: Lumnitzera littorea (assembly GCA_024138015.1). Classification (NCBI taxonomy): domain Eukaryota; kingdom Viridiplantae; phylum Streptophyta; class Magnoliopsida; order Myrtales; family Combretaceae; genus Lumnitzera; species Lumnitzera littorea. The sequence continues at coordinate 12,428,463 of JAMXBB010000001.1, read as the reverse complement.
CTACAATACACTGTCATAATGCACACATAGGTTCTTATTTACCATAAGATTAGAAATCCTTATTATATATTGCATAAGGCATATCCTATCTTCTTTTATTTACAACTTTTCCTTTCATTATATAATTTTATTTTCATGACACTATTTTAAATATTATTATAGTATGCTGTCATTCTTCTATTTTTATCTTTTTATGATCTTATTTTATTTTATTTAGTTTTTTGTGTTTGTTTACTCGTACTATTTTACATACTAATTCTTATAAACACTATTGTTGACATGACATTTTGGACATTAGTCTCTTAGACCTGACTGAATCCGATGCACCTCGTGGCCTACGTCATCACCTTTGTAGGCTTAAACCTCAGGCTTATATTGATTAAGCTTAATAAGTTTTACAACGGCTAGAATGCACAAGATAAATATTAATTAGTGTAAAATAATCACGTCCAGAATAAGTGAGACACATTAGACATAACGACTTATGGGAGAAGATTTCTCCCATCAACCGACCTCTAACTAGCGATTTTATCCTACTATAAATATTGGGTCACTACTTAACAATAAATTTCTCTAGACTCTATATATCAAGTTTGTATATTATTCCAAATTAATTCATACTTTCAAAAGCCATATTACTAACTTAAGCATGAAAGTGATTATGTCGGATAACCTCTCGGTATCTCCTTACAAGTATGTTATTTTGCAAGCTTTCTATGTGTAAACTTCTAACACCTATCGGTAAGAACTTAAAGACGACAACTTTAAAAAATAAATGTTTTTAATTGATATAATCAAATATATACAATATCACAAACATGTAAATTAGATTTTACACGAACTAATCTACAAAAATCATTGACAAAGTTGTGTGTATATGCACGCAATATATTATATTTATAATTTGTATTATCCGACACCTAAACCATAATTGATATTGTATTACATGACTTAACTTAGTTATTATACTTATATAAACTATAACATAATATGTACCGTGTGTTTTACCATATATAAGAAAATTTAGGTTTTTATTTTCCATACCCAAAAAAGAATAAATGAATTAGGTTCTCGATCCACAAATATAAGGAGCTTTTTCGTGGAAATGAGTTGGAGTCTTGGTTTTGGGAATCCATATATGCTATAATAGTAAATACAACTATGGTTTGATGAAGTTATTCCTATGATGGATTCATCTCATGATTGATGCCTATCATATTTAAACTCTTTGTTATTACTGGGGGGAAAAAGAAAATCATAGATATGGATCTGTCACTAGAGACTGAAAACAACGGCTAAAAAGCGGATGGAATTGGTCCCATATTTTATTTAGTGCGGGACGAAGAACGCCTCGATGGACGGTCTTTTATTACGCGATGGATGCCGTTATCTATTATATTCTTGATTTTAATAATCTTTTAATTTAAATCATTAGATAAATTAAATAACCTTTCAATTTAAATCATTAGATAAATTAAATAGATATTAAATTAAGATTTAAAAATATAAAAATAAATGATATGATATTAAGTGGCAGTAGCAGCAAGAGGCCCGTCCCATATTTTTGTCTGTCTCTTCAGTTACCTCATAAAAAGCTGGAGGAGACCGCCAATTTTCAAAATCTCAGAAAAACCGTTATCCCCTTCACAAACACCAAATGCGAACTCGCTATCACTTCGTCGATTACTTCAACCTTAACTCTACCTTACCATCGTCTGATTTTCCTTCGACTTCTGATCAAACCCTAACCCTAAACCTAAGCTTTCTGAACCTCCCAATCCCGCACCTCTCTATTGCTCTTTCCCCTCCTAACACCTCCTCCGACCTCCTCATCTCCTTCTTCGATTCTCTCTCTTCTCCAATTTCCGACGATTTCTCCTTCCACAATGGCGCTTCTCTTCATATCGACATGGCTCTTTCAAACTTTCTCTCTCAAGTAATTCCTCAATACATACACGCCGATTTCGAGCTCGATCAATCTCAACATCGCATTGAGACTTACTTCAATGATGAATTCACCGGGGTATCTACAGGAAATACCGCATATAGGCGTTGCTTCATGATTCGATCTAGATTTGATGCCTTTTTTTCTTTTTCCTTTTATGATAGATTGATGTATATTCATGACATTGATTTATTTTGTTGCGTGCTTTTTGCAGAGAAAAGGAAGTGAAGATGTCCATGATGATGATGATACACGGGCACAAAGAACCCGTGCAATCCAGTTGGAGACACCGCAGCTGGATATATCCTTGGTAGCCTTAGTGTGTTGTGTCTTGGTTTCAGTTATTCCAACGAAAGATATGTACCGTGTGATTGATGCTGCTTGCTTATTCTATTTCTCCAGGAAAATCCTTGCTTCTCAAATAAAGAAGACATGGATGTCTTCTCTAAAGTTTCACCGCTTGAAATTAGTGAGGTGAATTTTCCAAACTACATAAGTTGTTTGAATCACTACTCGAGCCTGTTATGAAAAGGTTAAAATGATTAACCTAGACGAGCTGTTATCAGTCTGTAAGCTAATTTTTCAGACAAATTAGTATACTCATAATAAGAAAATAGTAGTAGTTGACTACTGCAACACTCAATGTTATTGAATATTGTTGTACGACTATATAATATTGTAGTACGATAGTTTCAACCACACGTCAATGGAAATACTTCTCTGTTATTTATTTTCTAAAGCAAATTCAAAAGGTTTTTTTTTCCTTCAAGTCCAAAAATCATATAAACACAAAAGCCCTGATTATAGAAGGGCTTATGTAAAAACCCGGTTCATCTGGGGGGCACAATGACGGTCCGTTTGGCTTCCCTGTAAAAGGTTGCATATGATGCCTGTAAATCATTCATCAAGTTTAGATACTTCAATACTCTTTTCTTTTAATATCCTTTAACAATGTAGATCGTCAGCCTATGTTATAAATAAGAATCCATGCCATGATATTTTCTCTACTTACTGTTGACTTTTGGCTGTTCAGAAATATACCTGAACGTTTGAAATGCTTTACTAATTGATGAAATTTTCATCTTTTAATCTTTGTACCAATACTAATGTTATGCTCTACCAATGGATAAGGGGCTGGTCCTTTGCACTAAACTTATTTGAGAGGTTATGTTGATAACCCTGCCAGAATTAGTAATTGCTTGTTGATTCCTTCAAGATTTTCATTGTTCTGCTTTCTTCATTATAATATGTGATAGAATTTTATAGAATTGCTTGCTGTACCTGGAATTGTAATGAATTTTCGTTTCTTTTCTTCTTCTTCTCCAATCTCTCTCTCTCTCTCTTCCCCCTTCTTCTTTTGGCAGAAGGCAGTAGACCTAGGTTTCACAGCAACATATCTGCATGATGTTCAAGAAGCAGTTTATGGGGTTAACAAGATGGAGTGTACAGTGGGACCCAAGGTTTATTTTTTTAATGAAAATGATTTTATCCAAGTCACTGAGCAGAAACCTAGATACTTTCCTATTCTGGAATGTAATCATATGGATTTGGAACATATTAGAAGTATACCCATGGTAGATGAACTTGAAAAGCTCCTGGCAAATCTGGAACCAGGACATGTCTCTCACTTGGATAATCTGATAGCCAACACCAAGGAAATTGTAAATTTGGGGGAATGCAATTTGCTAGAATCTTCTGCACTCAAGTGTTTAACCATGGGATGTGTTGAATCCGTCTTTCCAACATTGGAGTTCTATTTGGAAATGGATTTTACCAATGCAGTTGAGTCATTCTCTGTTCCACCAGCATACTTAACATCCTGTCAAAATATATTACGAGGAAATAGCTTTATTGTCCTTGAGGAGTTTCGGATATTTGACATGGAGTCAACTTCATGTTTTGAAGTCCTCGACTCAAAAGAATTTCACCACCATGAATTGTGCGACGTGATGCTTCAAAATGAGGGCAATTTCAAGAGCTTTGATGAATTGATTGTCAGCGGTGAGCTGGCTCTGGTAGATGATATGTTCCGATCACTGCCTGTTCCATTTCTGTCCGATGTAGGAATTATGAGACCATTGTATTCGATTGTTGAGGAAGTGATATCTAATCTAAAGCTGCTCCCATTTTCTGCATCTGATGGAATATACTTGGACTGGCATATTTTGGAGAAGGAGAAATTGGGCTCTTATGTTTCTACCTTCCATCAAAATGCTCTTACACTGTCAGATCTTCAAAATATTAACTTTGATTTGATAACTATTGACAATAAGCTTGTCCTACTTAATTTCTTTTTCTCTGATCATACTTTCGATGAACCAAATGGAGAAGAATGCAGTGTGACATTAGATGTGTTATTTGAAGCAGTCTCCAGAATTGATAGAAATGTTGACAGAATTGCTTCAAGTGAGGGCATAGATAATAAATACAACAAACCAGAAACTCAGACACACCTTTCTGAAATTAATTTAGAGAGGCCTTCATCCCTTTTCAAATCTATGTCCCCGTTCGATGACCTTGACTTTTTCTTGAATCCTTCCAAAGGTAAAGATGACCAAAGCAGTGTACCCCTTGTTAAAACCACTGGCAAATATGTGGAACAGGGGAAGTCAGAAGGATTGTCGAATTTATCTATCGAAAATAAAGTAGAAGCTAGCAATGTGATGGAACCCGATCCTATGCCTACTGCAGCTTGCTGTGAGCCAACTGCTGCAGGATTTGAGCCTCTTCAGCCAAGCACATTGTCTTTCCCTGATCTTATTATTGTTGTGAACACTCAAAATTCGAACAAGGAGATGATAATTTCCAGGAGAAGTACATATCAGAAAATTCTGGCCTTAGAGAAAGGAGGCGCTCGAGTCATTGAACGTGATTTAGACCTGCCGGCAGACATTATAATCAGTGCTGAATTTTGTCTTTTATGGTATGAATGCAGGAATGTTGGGAAGAAATCAACTGGTTCAAATGAAGCTTATTCATGGTTACCTTGTTATATTGATGACATTGCAACAAATATATTAACCTCGCTGAGTTTCGCATTCAGTCGCTGTGTGCTGGTAACCTCCAACCTCATTATTAAGACCATAGCTCACTAATGATATTCATCTGTTCCTGTGGAAAATGGTTTATATCATTGAAAAATTTCCTACTTATTCTCTTCATTTACTTGCTATGATCAGTCTTTATTAGCAGTTCAATCAAAAGCATTGGTGGTAATTGTTTGATGTTATAGAGCTAGGAGACTTCCAGTCCATTTTCGGATAGGATGTGTGGATGACTTTTAATGGTCTAGTAAAGACAATGGTTTCTTGAAATTAGGAAGACAATGAGAAGTTATAGAAAGATGCCTCTACTTTCGTTTTCCATTCTAGAGGAAAATACTACACAAACATGGCTTTACTTTTCATTTGGCTTTTTCTTTTTTGGTAATCAGCCAAGTTGGTTATTCCCTTCTAGGCTAGTTTGGGGCTTAGTTTATAAGAGAAATATATACCCTTTCATTTTCATTGTTCTCTTCTAAGACTCTAATCTCCATAAAAAATGAAATCAGAACTTTTACTGATAGAAAGCAGGAGCAGACACATTTGTTATATACAGGATAAAGAGGACAAAATGTTTTCTGAAAAACTCAAGCAGACAAATGCTTCTTTTCTTCCCTTGTGTGAGCAAATCATGCTTATCAATGCACAGAGATGCATCTAGGCCTCAAAAGGCTTCTGAGGGAAAATTGCAGTTGAAAAGCATAGACAGACTGATTATGACGTGGATTTTTTCCTTGAGTCTTTCTTTCCCTGTTAGAATTGTCTAGTACAGAAGATGATTAGCTTAATTATTTTGACACCTTCTTTTAGGTTTTTGAGGGAGATACTGGCTTTCTTTCAACTGTAATGGAATCATCGGATGGGATCTATGCTGCAGCAGCTAGTTTGGGGATTGATGTGCAGCTGTTTTGCTCCTATTCACCCAAGATGACTGATGAAATCATTTTCAGATGCATTATCAACGACTCTAAGCTCATCAGGGCTCCATATCCTAAACTTCCTGAATCAGAGACTCTTGCAGAATCATTCCTCACCAAATTCCCTTCTGTCAATCCGCTGACTGCGTATGCAGTACTGTCATCGGGAGGGGTGCTAATTGACTTCTTTAAGCAGTCTCAGGAGGCCAGAATCCACCAAGTTCGAAAATTCTGTGTGCCAGGTGAAAGCATTTCATTGTTAAATGCCTTATGCCGCTATGGGGAGAGAGGAGATTCTCAGTCTATAATGACAGACTGCTCCTCTTCAGTGTCTTCAGGAGCTGAATCGAGATACTGCAGTAAGTTGCATGAACCAGAAAGAACAACATGCCATTACATCCAAGACCCTCACGAAATCGACATTCCTGTAGATGAGTTGCAGCAGTTCCAGCAGTTAAGGCAACCTGTCGATGGTTGTTTGGAATTTTCTAGACTTCCCAAGGTGTCCACAGCATTGATATCTAGGGATATGAAGATCTTTAATGATCTTAAGGTTCCAAATGATGCTTGGTTCCAGGGTGTTGAAAATAGCAATCCATTTCCAAGTGATGATTTGATTGGTGAAACTCAGAGAATGTTTTTACCTACACCAAGTAGTTTAAATAGGGATAACATCAAGAACACCGACATTATCAATAAGGAAACTAGTGGTGACGTGTTTAATTTAGATGATCATTCTCATGCAGATCAGGTGGATCTATCATTTTTCACGCCATTTGTGGAGAAAGATATTACCAGAGAATCAGAGATGCCAAAATTTCGGTTTGGTGAAGTCAATCATTCAGCTTCTGCAACTGCGGATGAGATCGAATCGAGTTCTTATGTGCCAAGTCCTCGAAAACGTCAAAGACAACGCTTTCAAGAAGAACCTGATGTATTGATGGATGAGGAGATAAGTAATGACCCAGATAAACTGAACTACCAGAGAAAAACCTGTAAGGTTGATAATGCTCAGAGATCTGCTGGGAAACCTCAAGTCGTAACATTGTCCAAGGGGATGTTAAACTCTGGGGAAACACCGCTAAGAAGAGCTCTTCAGTCTGCAAATCAGCAAAAGGGTTCCCCATGGACAATAGAGTTCTTGAATAGGATCAGAGAAAAAAGCAAGTTGCGTTGTCAGTCCCTTCCACTGGGAAGTTCTCCTTGCAATAGAAGTCCAAGGAAATTTTGTAGCTTAACTAAAAGGAGAAGTCCATCTATCCTTGAATTTTTCAAGTACCAAGGAGGCAGCTGTAAGGCAAAATTACATGAGAAGAGGCAGAGTAAATCTACACAATTGCCGGCTTCACTAAAGAGTGAGAAAGCAACATCCATTGAACCAAGTTGGACACCAGTTGATAAAAGAGCAAGACGGGTCTGCCCCAGTATCCCTTTCAATCATCTGTAGCATTTCTGGCCATAATTTTAGGCATATGTTATATGCGTTTGACATTTTTAAATGAATTTTGTGTAGAGGCTGTCTTTCACAAGCAATGGAACTAGAGGACAGACAAAGCTTGTATGGAGGGATGAGGCGGGCTAGAAGTGACTAATGGAAATGACAAATTTCTTTAATCAAACAAGGTATGAAGAATTTCTGTTGAATCTCCATTTGGATTGGATCACATGAATCGGCCTTGATCTCTTGTTGAGAAATAGCAATAGAATGTTCGTCAGTGGGGAGCTTGTATTATTAAATCTTATCTAATGGCGTTTTCGGGCAGTTTTTATCAAATCAATGTATGCCCCAGCAGCACAGAAAGCTTGCAATTTTCCGCAACTCATGTGGAGATCTGGTATAGACGTGAAACTTGCAACTAGTTCTCATAATTACCCGTATGAATGCATGTCAAATGCACTGCCTTATTCTGACGCTTGTGACTGATTTGACTGGGCCAAGCCGCAACAAAGTAAAATCCATAGCACAAGCGATCTCCTCCCAATGCTCTGCCTAGTCCTGTGAAATGGCAGAAACTAAATATTGGACCCTTACTAAAATGCTCATGACGTATGAACTTGGCCTGTCTGCTGTCCATAAAATTAAAAAAAGAACACCCAACAATGTTTTGAATTCGTTCAAATAGGATTTTGTTTTGGAAAACTAAAAAACGAGGGGGGGTGGGGGCGCACTATTATAAACCAATAATTATAGGCTAAATTACATGGATATTTCCTAAAAACTTTTGATATTACACGGAATCCTTAAATTTTGAAAAGTTTACACTTATATCCTTGAAATAATTATAAGGCTCACTGTTTTTTTATACTGGTAACTTATGTGTTTATAATTATTGACATGCACAAAATAAAAAAGGATTAATAAATATAATGTTATGATTGTTACAATTTTATATATAATGTAAATATTATTATTATAAATATATAACTTATTCGGTTTCTTTATCAACAAAAACCCATCCCCATTTTCATCTCTACAACCCCAAATTTCTTGAATTTTGCTAAATGACTTAAAAAAGGTAAAAACTTTGGACTTCAAACAAGAACTCAGTGTGTGTTTCACTAAAAATAAATGCACTATGGGGAAAGCTGTTAGGTTCCGTGTATGAGATATTAGTTCAAGAAAATCTTTTCTTTTAAATGGAACTAAGGCTAAAGTTTTAGTGTGCTAAGGTTTGGTTAAGATTCTTCAAATGACTTTATAGGGATTAGATGAGGGTTTTTTGATCACTAGCTTAGAGTTCAATTTTACATACTAATGTTATATCAATTCTTTGTTCTCATCTAGTTTGTTATAAGGTTCCTCTTGGTTCTCTCTCTTATTTATTTATTTATTTTTAAATTTAGGTATTATATCAATTTTACAAATTAGATCTAATAAATGGGTTAAGCTTGCTATGTTAGCATATAAATTTGATATGGTATTTACTTTTTCATTTTCTTTGTGCATGTTAGCAAAAATAGATATATAGGCTGCCAACATATATAAAAAGTGGGCCTCATAATTATTTAGGGAGTGTAAGTACTGATATTTTAAAAAATAGAGAGTTCATACAATATTAAAAGTTTTTAGACTATGTCTATATAATTTACCCATTATTATATTCAATAATGTATTCTTATTGGGCTTAATAGAACCATATATAGGCATTAATAGATATTTTTATAGGGTTTGATAAATATCTTCTTTTTTTTTTATGGTTGCTCAAAATACAAAAACCCCTCTCTCTGTTCTTTCTTTTGTTTAAAAAAAAAAATTTAAATAAAAGACACCGAAAATAGGAAAGTCAGTGAAAGCCGTGCACACGTAATGCATCCTCTCGAGTAACACTAACCCAGGTCCGTTTATTCTCGTTGGGAGTACAGGTCAATTTACTGGTGAAATTATTTTCAATAAGCGGTTTTGTATCGAACCATCGACTTTTGTTATTGCTTAGATAATAAATAAAGTCAAACCTAAGATCTTACAAGTCAGTTATGGTGTTCAGAATTCAGCTTCGAATCCTTGGATTATCTAACACTTCATCTAAAATTCAACGTGATCGGCTCAGTCACGGCCCATATGATTGCAATCTTGAAAATTTAGATGGGTTGTTTGTGCTATCAAACTTATAAATTGCTTGCTTGAAAGTGAGCGCCCACGGATTTTAATTACATGTAATGATGCTCGATTATTCTATTTCCAAATTTTCGGGTCTTGAACAAGACACGATCCATTATAACAAGTTCGATTGAAAGGCTTGCAACATGCCATTATATTTGATATTAGTATGTACCTATATTAAAATTCAATTAAGTATTCTTTATTTCAAGGAAACGACTCAAATCCTTTATGTTGTTAAAATCCAATTTAATATTATATGTTTTGCTTGTTACTTAAATCCTTTATGTTTTAGTTTTTGGACCGTATAAGTTCCTTATGTAGTATCTCATATATTATTTGTCCATAAACATAGGGGATTTATCTAGTGAGTAGAGGAATCAATTGAATTTTGTTATAAGTATCGAGAAAATTTAGTACACTTGCCCCATTATATATTTGATAATTCGACTAAGGATTCTCTAATTTAACATTTTGGATTCAAGTCAAAATCATTATAATTAAATGGTATGAATACTAATCTCTCAATGAGATAGATCATATTCAATTCCTCCCCCTAAAGTTATAATATAATTTAGTTATCTAAAAGAAAGGAAAAAAAAAAAAGATCTATAGATTACTTCAAACTATTAACACGCTCCAAACCTAAAAGGCATGATAGCCCCACCATATGTTCTCCATAAATAAGATACACGCAAACACTCAAGTCATTCATCTCAACACGTTTCACTCATGTAAAGCACATTAAGACTTTTAAACTTACCAATTATCCTTTAACAAATTTTAAATTATGAAGTCGTTCATCATTTTTTGGAATGGTTGTTTGATTAGTGGGACGGATATTTGTAATGATCCAATTCTAATTTTGAAAACATTTGCCATGGTTGGCTTAATTACATTTTTAATTTGAAAAGCATCCATAAAATCACATATAATAGTCCAAGTCCCTAAAGCCCAAAACATCCAAAGTCTAAGAAAATCCACACTCCAGAGCTAGGATACAAACAATGCAAAAAATGAAAAAAATGTCCAGAAGGTTTGAAAATGGTAGCAAAAGTCCAAAGGTTTAGCGTAGTCACTAGGTCAAGACAGGCGAAAGCTTCTACACATCCTCAACATAAAGGCACTTGTTACCCTCATCCTTGATGAGGAAGTCAAATCCAAGCTCACAATAGCAATCATTAATGTATAATAGTGATTATTTGTAAATAGTAAGAAAGAGAGTGAGCCGCAATGAATGCAACAACGCAATAGCCAACAAACATGCATGATGCCACTTACATGACAAAATTATAATGCAATATTTGAGGTTTATTGAGATTCAAAAAAGTATAAATAAGCAACTTATTGAGATTCAAATTAAGTATAAACAAGCAACATACTTCCATCGTTCTAGAAGTTAATAGTAATTCATGACTCCTTAGCAAAGGTGGGGGAGCAGGTTGAGGGGAGATGGCCAGCTCTTACGTCTCATGAAACCAAAAATAGCCTCATATGGAATTACTGTCATATCAGCCACTAACAATATCCGCAATTCACATGTATCACATCATCCACAAGTCCCGTACCTTTATATGACAATTGCTACAGCTTCTTCTTGCTTACATCAACCCATTAACAGCCATTGTTACCTCCTACTAGCTCCCTGACCTTGGTGCCAAACAACCGTATTACCTTAGAACTATAATTGCAGCTATAATTCCAATCCAACGATGTTCCCTGATGATCCAAATTGACCAAGCATAAGTAAGACAAGCGATTATGAGGTCAAGTTTTCAGTTAGTTTAGTTTTCATTTCTAGCCTAACATGGAAGCAACACGTAGGGCTAAACATACCTAGAAGTCCAAATGATCACGATCAGTGAATGTAAAAGGATTAGCATTTTATGTATGTAGATGCCCCATTCATTTACTTTCTTTCTTTAATCTTTGCTTAGTTTAGAAAATATGAAAAAATTGAATAATGCAAAAAGAATAAGAAAATTTAGAAAAATACAAAAATTTTGAATGGAAAATAAGAGAATATATAAAAATTATTGAAAAATTAAAACCAAAAATAAAAATAAAACAAAAAGGGGTCAAGTCACATGACCCAACATTTGGTTTACATGACCCAGGTCTCACCATATCCTGTGGACAATGCCATCAACAATGACATCTTCTACCTTTAGATAAATAGAATACATTGGCGGCTTCTGAACAACTTTAACGAAAAATCTAGCAAAAAAGGAGATTTATGTATCTCCTTTGAAACATGTTGAAATCTTGATCTTTTTCCTTAATGAATTTTGATGTAGATTTATCTAAAATCCATCATAGATTCAAAATCTTCAATTCATTGGTAACTTTAAATAAGAGAGTGGATGAAACAAGAAAGATTTTGAACATTATCTCTAACATTAACAAGGCTTGATTTATCTTCATCCATCGCTCCAAACTCGATTATTGTAATGTTTTTAAGCTAAAAACAATAAATAGGGAAGCCAACATATATTAATGAGCCCATTTCAATCATTTGGTTTAAAAGTTTTAAATCTGTATTAACATAGTATTCACAACTATAATTTTATAAATTAGTATCATAATTTTTTAGAATTTATATGACATACTTAATCATGGGATCTCACAATTATAATCTCACTTCAACAAATAAGAGAGTCTAAATAATTGAAGAACAATTTGATTTTGCTTAAAAATTGCTTAAATTAATCACACTCATTACACCCATGGTCCCATTGAGTATGTGAGAGTATCAAGTTCCATAAAAAAAACATTTCTTTTCCTTTGACAATCCAAGAGTTTCATAGATCAAGTTCTAGAATGTTTGCTGCCGTTGGGTGTTCGAACACCACTATAGCTGCTGCTTCTAACCGCCACAATGTTCCTCACCCTTGAAAACCTAGGCATTGATGTGCTCTGACCTCTCTACGACCATTAGAAATGATTGAGAACTGAAAAATTGATATAGCAGTGGTTGAACTCTCAAGTTTAGGCAGTTTAGTGCCTGAACAGTTAAAAAATACAATCCAGTGCCAAAAACTTTGAATTTTGCTCATATCAGTGCTTATCTATAACAAATGTTAAGTAACATGTGAAATGGCAAACGGTTTAGAAATTATTGTTACTATGTAGATGTGGAATTGCAGAAGGTCAAAGGAAGAAAACTAAATAAAAATAAATTTTGCACGTGGAGTACCCAACTTTGTCTTCTAAACACCTCCCCATCTTCCCTAAATCATACACCTGCATTTGGAAAACCCAACCTTAAAACTATCATATCGTTGAAGTCGTAATTGATGTGTCATGAAACTTGGCCAGCTGATCAATGTGGAGTGGTCAACAATTGTCACCTGCTATTTCCTCCAGCATCACAAACGAATATGAGAATGTAAGCAACCCGTGCTGTGGATGTGGGTTGCATACTCTACTGAGGACATTGTGGATGCGTAACAATCCTAGAAGGCGTTTTTTTAGATGCCCAATGTATAGGGAGGGTTGATGCGGATATTTTAAATGGTACGACCTTGTATTTCCCTCCCAAGCAAAAGATGTGAGCAATCATCTCCTTCAAAGAGGCCCTGTACAAATGGGAGACTTGGACAGTGGATCAGGACGGTTTCAACAGGAAGTGTATATCAATTGTTCCGAGAAATTGAAGCTATTGGTTGCTTTAGCATTAATGGTGGTTGTTGTTATGTATGCCTTCAAGGCGTAGTAGCGAATGTAGTTGTTCCATCCCCTGTTAATGTTTTATCAGTTTTTTATTTTTATTTTTTTTGGTTGCGCTAAGGGACTGAATTTTGTTGCAGTAGATGATAACCAAGGTTATAGAAAAGGAAGCCCCTTTATTGTCAATGCTGTATTATGTAAAGACCTAATTCAATGAAAAAGGATTTCTGTTTATTGACACTAGTTAATGGCAAAAGTAGTTTTGCAATTTCTATTATATTATATGTTTTTTAATTTCGTTTCCTAAATCCGAGCTGAACAGTAGGTGCAGTGTCTTTGGAAAGTTTGCTGGCCATTGTGATTGTATTTGATCATCGGCTTAATTTGCTAATGCTAAGAAGCATGTTTGCTGGCCTAACGTGATAGTAAGCAAATTGTATGATTGAGGTGATGCTGCTGTAACTGCATAACAAAGCAAAGCAGTAGAAGAATAGCATGCCTATCTTCCCTAAGGTGTTAGTGAGCAAATTGATCATTGAAATAATTATCCATGGATTGTTCCCCTTCATTTGTTGCTGCAAATGCAGCAGGACAAGAAAATGAATTCACCTTCATTTGTTGCTGTAAGTCTATTCCATATAATTTGATATCCTGATGCGCATAAGACTAAATCAACCCACTAAAACCAGTCAAGCAAAATGGAATTTTTGTTTGAAGTCAGGAATCAACTAACTTCAACCTTAGAAGAATCAACACATGGAATCAATTGAGATGTTGGAATAGCGATTCGACTCATACCGACCCTATATCTGAATGAATGAATGAATTCACTAGAATCCTTAGTGTAGGAAATTCAATGATTAGCCTCTTGATGTTAATATTATCTTATTTTAGCAAATGCCAGGATTAAAAAGATCAAAAAAACTTGCAACCACCAGATTTAATCAAGCAATTACTTGAAACAACTTCAAACCGGCACTTGCAAAGACATTTTACAGTTTGCATTGTTTTGTTATTTGTATTTTAGACTTATAATTACACATTCATTCATGTACTTAGCTAGTTTGTTATTTGTATTTTAGAAGTATAAGAGATAGTTTTATATAAATAACTTGAAAAGATATCGATTAAACTCCATAAAACCTTAAGTACCATCCATGTCGCCCCCTCCTTGATATGTATCCATTTTGTTTTCACTATGTTAGGTGATGTTATTAGTTTAAAACAAGTAAAAACGTGATTAAAATACGGAAACACACTAAAATAAGTATTGGGTAGAAAAAGTTGAAGAAAAGCTTAGAAAAACCCTACTTGGCCATTACTTTCATGAAAATTTCAAATCTTTAAATTTTGATTTATTACCTTAATGACTTGATTATTTAGTGTTAAATATGATTTAGGATATAATTAACCAAGATAAATAGGGTAATGATGAGTTAATGACTTAAAATAGTTAAGTTGGTGATTAAGGCCTTAGGAATAATGTTAGAAGCCTTACTAATGAAATGAACTAGATCCGAAACACTTAGTAAAATGGGTTATTTAGTGAACCCATTAGGATATTTGGTCCATTAAAATAAGTTAAAATCAAGTTTAGGGTCTTAAAATGCAAATTAGTCGTAAATTAGCTTAGTTAGTGATTAGGGCCTTAGAGATATGATTAGGAGCCCAATAAATAAAAAGAACCAGATCTGAATCCTGATAGAAAATGGACCTATCTTAAGGTCTTTAATGGGCTTAAGCCCAAAATAATAAGTAAAGTTAGGTTTAAGACCCTAAAATGCAAAATAAGCTCAAAAGTTCTTAAAAAAACCAAGAATAAAACTCAATAACTTAGTTACCAGATCTAAACCCTAAATTAAAAAGGATTTTAAAATAAAATATAAAAGGCCCATTAAGTCCAAATGCCTATTAAAGCCATCTCCTATATGCCCCTTAACAAACTAAGGCCTTAAACTAGTAAAAATAGCCCATTTAGGCCCACACGAGCAACATCAAGGCCTAAGGTGAAAATTTAAAATGTTGGGCAGAAAAGTCCACTTAAAAGGAAGCCTAAAATATTAAGTCTAAGGTCTAAGATCATAAACTAAACCTAAAGCCCAAAACTAAGCCTAAATCCTACAGTGACAAAACTCACCCTTTGGGCCCACAAACTTGTAAGGCTCAAATCAAAACCTTACTAATCCAAAAGCCCAAAAATAACCTCGCCAAATGAAAAAACACTTGAAAATGATAAAAATCAACTTAGGAATGCAAAATTCCGACTTAAACCGAGAAAGTTATGACCAAGATACGAAATAAGCGAAAATAGGGAAATTATAGCGAAGCTAGTAAATAAATTATATTTAAGATAAGTCTTATTTACTTTAGTTACCCTACTCAGGTAATTGGAGATATCAAGTTTAAGACTGCCGAGAACTATTAGGAATACTTGACTTCAAGGTTGCGCGAGTGTATCGCCCCTTATTTTACTCTGTTATGTACTTATAGTTAGCATACTATTTAATTATATCTGATAATTGAACTTGTTGCATGTTGGGGTCTACAGTTACTTATATGTGCTTGCTCTGGTTGATTCTTGCTTGCAAATTATCTTAAGATATTTCAAACATCCTTATTTGTTGCATTAGAACTTAGGGCATTGGAGTGTCTAAAATATAATTACTTGACTACCCCATGAATTCAGAATTAATAAATATTCGGTCTCTAACTAAATCGGACATGCATTGTATCTTATAACGTGAGTTAAAGGGTGTCAGCAATACACAGTAGAGTGGGAGATCATGCATAGATGGGTCTATATTGATATTATATGTTGTGATTGTTTATTGTATGATGTATTCGCCCGACATGTTTTTATCTCGACCTTTGGGATCTACTTGGCTCTAGAGAGTGTCACCTTCTACTTGAGGCCGAGCTGTGTCTATTACTGAGGGTAGTCATATTGCTAAGAGATTTCGTATTGGACATGGATACCTGAGTCCTAATGTACCTAAATACTTCCCAACCCAAGCAATGTTGGGTGTAAAAACCATGCTGTATATAGTTACTGATTGATTATATATACTGTTTGCATTAGATATGCTTGTATATGTATTCATATGTTTGATAAATAACTTGCTTATTATTGTTTGATAATAAGGTAAAAAGATTACTCACTAAGCTGGATGTAGCTTATTCTCCAATTGTTTCTTTTGTAGGTTTTACAAAGCTCTACTAGGCTGAGAAAGTAGAATATACATTTAGGAAAGTAAGTAGTATAGTTAAATTAAACTTTTAAGGTATTTAGTGACTTTATGATTGTTGGGATATAGATATCTTTTTTTATTATTTGGTAGATGATTCCAACTCTCTACGATTTTGATGACTGTAGATTGTTGGATCACTTGTAGATATATATATATAGTTAAGTAAATATATGTAAATTGAATAAGTATTTTTAGAAATTCACTAGTTAGAACTTTATAACTTTTGACTTATAAGATGGTTTTTATATCGTAGGTATATACGTGATATGAAAATTTTGAGTAAAACTACTAAGACCCCTTCAAGGGCATTTCATTATCTATCCACTCCCCTATAATTTCCTATTTTTCCAATTTCCTATTTTTCCAACTTCTGTTGATTGTAACTTCATTTTCAAAATAATTTCTTAAAATTCTATTTTTCCTCAATTTATGTCAAGTGTCTCATATTGAGTGGATCAAACTTACTATGGGTTGAATTTAAGGAAAGATGAGAATTTAGGGCTCGACAAAATGCAATGGAAGATAAAATTGTCTCTAACTAGTTAATTAAAATTAGTTAGGATTAATTAAAATTAATTAGGATAAGTAAAGTTATTTACTTTATATAATTAAGTCCATAAACTTAATTAATAATTAAGCCCAATAGATTTTAGGTTATTAGTTAGGCCCAATTGCAAGTTAAGTTGATCATACTTAGTGAAGCAACAACTCTAATTCACGTAAGCCCATACAGTATATAAGCCCATTAATTAATCAATTATTAATTAATATTAAATTAGTAATTATTATGAATTTCATTTTTTAAATATTATTTAATTATTTATTAATTAAGTTAGTCAAAACTTACCATAAGTTTATGGTCTTGGACCGGCCGGTTCACTTTTTCTTTGAATGGAATAGTTGGGTCCAACCTTATGGGGGCGCAATTAACTAATTGAAGCAGTATACCTCTTACCGCTGACAGTGGCTGGAGTTTCTCTGATCAGCTACCGTAGATTTCCTTCCAAGAGGTAATTAATGTACTAAAAATATTAAATCAACTTAGATAACTATGAAAAAATATATGCTAGCTTTATTTTATATGTACTTTTATGTAGTGTTTATATAAGTTCCTTGTGTCATTTCATGAAAGTTGAAGTAATTAATCGAAAATGTAAATGACGTGGTTTTGACTTCAATTTTTTTGTATTTAAGGCACTGCAGTAGTTAATTAATATAAAGTTAGTATTTGTAGGGAAAAAAAACAAAACTACAAGTTAAAAAATTATTAAATTTATTTTTGCAACTATGGCAGTTTCTATAAATAATTATAGTTTTGATAAAATCAATTAATGAATTTGACACTTTATGATTATTAGAGCATTATAATAATATAAGAAATGGTTTAATTGTCATTTTACACAAAAATTATATTATTTATGTAATTTAAGCTAATTTAGGGATTAAAAGTGTTATTTTGTAAAAATAAGCGATGATAGAGTTGGATAATGAGACTCTGTAAAATTAATATATGTATTTTTCTAAGCTTAAAAAAAGTTTCTTCGAATTATTTAAGCCCATATACTGTTTATTGCACAAATAGCCTAATATTAAGCATATAATGGCTTATGTAATTGTGTAACAAATTATAAATCCTTGAAACACGAGAATGAATTAAAAGTAATATTTTAAAAACTTGAGCGTACTGGTTACATTAGGAAATGAGGGAACATGTGATGATATTGTAGGTGTCCGGTTTAATTCATATTAATTAGAAAGCATATGACCATATAAGGATAAAATGGAATAATGAAAGCCTAAATTTGTAGTTTTGCATGACGTGAGATAGACGATAAAGTATGAGAAACCTACTGATCAGTGCTGATTATGTGTGAAAATGTGATGACTATTTGAGATTTAAGTGAAATTTAAACTAAAAATGAAGTTTGATAAATTAGGAATTAAATGGAAGTACAAAAGGCCTGTTTAGTATTTTAACAAACTAGTAAAAGAGCCCATGCAATGTGTGAATGAAAATTTGAATAATGATTATAATTCTTTTTTAAAAAAATATAAGTGTAATTTAATGATTTTTATATATTATAAATAAAAATACTTTAAAAATAATTTAAGTAATACAAGGTTTCAAATGACTCATTATATATACTTTGTTGAATATTCAACAAACAAAAATAGAACATATGTTAAGTGACTACATGAGCATTAAGAAAGAAAAACAAATTCTTTCTCCAACTATCCGTGATATTTCAATTTTTATTAATTATGATGCCATTATATTTGATGCTAATAATATCTTTCGGTTATCATTGATATCAATTACCATTAATGTAAATGACTAAATTTTCTTATTTTGTTAATGATAAGAGGTTCGATTTCAAAACAAACTCTTCATAAAAATATTTAGGTTGCAAATGTTATAGAAAGGCAAATTATTTAATCGATAAATCTAAAGGAAAACTTATTTAAAATGCTTATCATAACGATATCTAATTGTCTATTATTTTGACGTAATAAACATGGAAAATTTTCTTTAAAATGCTTTTGAGAAATTATTGAACAAGTTTTTTTAGACTTTGTGCTCTTAAGTCCACCTATTTTTCTTCTTTAGGTTATATTTGTCTAATAATTGCATTGACATCTCAGAAGATGAGTCTCTTTTTATTGTAAATTGCTCGTGTATATATCATGTATATCTCTAAAGATCAATAGAAAAGGAATATAAAGAAAAATAAAAGAATAGTTTGTGAAACTTTGTTACCGTTTTTTTTTTTTTTATTTCATGTTTCATCACCTCTTATCAAGGTATACTTATATAATATTTGTAAAATATCATATTCTCTGTACTGATGTTGTATGAAGAAAAAAAATGAAACAATTAATTTAAGGATAAGAACTCTCAAAAGTACAACTACATAGAAACAGCTCAATAGTAAGCAAATAATTAGAGTAAAACTTTAAAAGAAGTGAAATGGATAGTTGGTAAAAGAGAAACAAATTATTATAATTCATTATTATAATCTTATGAAGTTTTTATCACAATAATCATTGGAAAAGTTAAAAATTGCTTAAAAATGAAATTATTGTTGGGAAAGTTAAAAAGTTATAAACTTATTGAGTTGTTAATGAAAACAAATAAATTAATTTATTATATATATTATCACTATAACAAATTATTTGAAATATTATTAAAAAAATAAAATAAATTATGTAAGCTAAATTAATAAGAAAATAATACAATACATTAGATTTGTAAGAATACATTTCTACACTATATTCTACTAATAAAACATTTCTTTAGTTTTTTCCTTTCTACAATTTTACAACTTATTTTTCACATAGAGAGCACAAATCAACATTTGGTTAAAAAATAAAAACCCTCAAATAAAAGTTGGTGGAGTTAAAAATAAATGCTTCTTTCTTAATGCCATCTTCAGTCCCTTTTGCAAACTCACTTGTTGCTAAATAGCCTTGACCTATGAGTATTTAAAAAATAAATATAATTAGAAGGAATATTATTGAACATTAAAATAAAAAACATAAACATTAAAATATAAAACTTGAAAATAATAACCTATAAAATCTATGGCAACGGATTAACATAACCAAAATAATATTAATAAAGAGATGATAATGTTACTAGAAAAATTTAATAAAACACATGGAATACCTTTTTCTACTAGATGATTGAATGCTTGGACAATTCTATTCTTGATTAGGATCTGATGGCAGTGCACGCAAGTGAGTGGTATCTAATAACTGTGTATAAATTCAATATCTTATTATTACGAACAGTAGAAAAGAAAGATAAGTTAAATAAGAAAAAACACTATTTAGAATATTTTGTTTGAAAAAATAGAATATAAGATCATAAACTTTTCTTTGAGATTGTAACATACTATATGGAAAGATATCTTTAGTTAAATGAATTACATAGCAATTGATAGTTTTCGTATGATTATAATTATATCATTGCCCTTCCAACATCAAAAGGCGTACGCAACTGTTCTCATCTTTAGACTTTACACTTTCCTCAAGCTTTGATATTTTGCAGCAATTACATGCAATATGGGCATTAGAGAGGGTGTTAGGTGAGAAAGAATACGCCTCAGTGTTTTGAATTAAGAATCTTTCTATTCTCTAAAATGGTAGAATAATAAAAACTCTTATAAAAACATGGAAGTGGAAGAGAGACAAATGATTAAAAATAAAAGAAAATGATTGTAGTTATTAAAAAAAAGAAAAGAAAAGAATGCTTAAAGCTATACTATTGATAGTAGTACAATTGGCTTTAATGGATAAAGTTAATTGATAGATATGATAAAAATAATTTAGAATAAACTTTAAATAAAATTATCAACATTCAATTAGAATATTATATTAATAACATCTAAATATAGAAAAAAAATGGATATTTCACTATAATGTATATCAATACTATAAATATAAAAAGAATGATCATATTACAAAAATATTTGTTTTTCTAACAAAATTAGTCTTTATATACATGATCTCCTTTAATTTCTTAGATTAAAATCTAGAGAGAATTGCGTCCACTCTAATTGTCACTAATTAAATCATTTTCAACATCAAATAGCTATGATGTTTAGCCTATCTCTTGGTTAGATCGGGATTTCTTTCATTACAAAAATGCTTTTACATAAGGATTGATCTAAGAGGGTAACAACTAAACCTTGAAATGGTGTCCATAGTATGCTAAGGTTCTTTTGTATTTGATGTGGATTATATAGGGAGATATAAGTAAATATGTTTTATACATCAAAATAAATTTAAGAATAATTTGAATCAATTATGAATTTATTACACTAATTACTAAATTAATGAATAAAGATAGAAGGAAAGATTAAATTGTGAAACTTAAATGGCATTTTTAAATAGTAATTACGGTAAACCTAATAATGAAAAATGTTATGATTTCAAAAGCTATATATGGAAAGAACTTCCAAAATCATATATTATAATATGATATGATTTGAAAAAAAAAAATGAAATACACTAATGATGTAATAAAAAGAAGAAACATAAAAAATAGAAAAAGAGCTTTCCAATAATAAGATGTATAGAGTGAGAAATGTTGATTTAACTTTCATTATCAAAAAGAGATTAATTCTAAGATGAGACTGACTCATATTTTTTTATTTGTAACGATATGTTTGTTATTATCCTTAGAAATAAAATACAATCAGAATGTTAATAGTAAAATTAAATTTTATTATGCTTTATAATAATAAATACACCTATAGTTGAAAGTATAGAAATGTTTGCAAAAGTTTATAAATAACAAAAAAATATGTAGACAAATCTGTCATTCAATGTAGGAGCATTATCAAGAGCAAACCGTAGAGTTATAATAGAGTGACCAATATCAATAAAATTAAAAAAAAATATTGATGAAATGAAAAAGATCTATATTTTAATCAATACTGTCTTTCCATTAATCAATTATAAAGTAATTATAATAAGTTCTAATATCTCTTTAATGCAATAAAAATTTTTCATCTCGAATAACCTTTGACATTTTAAATTTTGTTTATGCCCTTCACTTTTTGTGATATGTAATCATATAAGTACAAATTATAGATAACATTCATTCTATCTCTCTTTAGGTGTAATTCTTCAATTTCCTCAAGGTTTATCGTTAGGTGACAGCATAAATTTAATCAATTTTAAAATTTGTCATTAATTGGTATTGATAACAATAAAATAGAATGGTCATACTTAATGCACTCTATAAAATCAAATAAACTAACTAAAAGAAAAATAATAATAGAAAAAAGATATCAACAAAGAAACATATCTATATATCTATCTAGTAATGATTTATTCTGCTCTATCATATTATATACAAAACATATTAGATACTATATATCTATCCTTGCTATATCACTACTATTGCAACTAATATCTTGACAATGTACATTCATCAGCTGTTAAAAATTCCTGTTTTGTGTTGTACATTTTAATTTATTACATCTTTTTTCATTAATACATCTCAAATGCAATAAATATCTACCAATAGTTATATAATTTTTTCTCTTTCTCCTTAATGTAATACAAGCTTTCTATCTCAAAGAATTTATGACAAATAAAAATTTTCTACTCCATTCATTTTTATGTGATGTCTTATAATACTGTTATAAATTATTGTTCTCCCTAATTCTAGCTTTATTTATGGTGCTATTATTATACTTCTTTAAATTTCACCATCGCTTGAAATTTATTCAAATTAAGTGAAAATTGAATTTTGTTATTAATTGTCATTGATAATCATAAAAATTAATTAACATAATATCTACATGCTTATGAAATAAACACAATATATATTATAATTAACATTTGCATAATTTCTTATGCTATATTTTCATTTGATACATATTTTCCATTAATATGTCTCTATTTCTATATCTACTAATACACATGCAATTACTTTTTCTATCCAAAATTCATAATATTAAAAAGTAATATGTTTCGGAATCCCTAAAAAATCACTAAAAAGTAGTTAGGAAATTTGACTAAGTCATTATTTTTCTTCTTACTTAAAAATCATATTAAAGCCTAATTGGCTTAGTATAATTGTTGTTTACATATGTGAAGTCTAATAAAGCCCTTTGTAGCTTAATACATAATATAAATTGTCAGGAAATTAGACTAAATCATTTTTTTTATTTCTTTCTTAAAGATCATATCAAAACCTTATTAGCCTAGTATAAAAGATATTTAGAGATGCGGAGTTGAATAAAGTCTTATTTACTTAATATAATATATATATATATATATATATACATATTGTTAAACTTCATTATTACTATATTAATATATATTCTTTGTCATTATTATTATACTAGTATTGTTTGACTGTTATTATTGATGTATTCGTATTTATTAATATGGTATGTATATATTAATATGTGATATAGTTAAGAATGTATTAATATTCTTTGGGTTAAGTCTTCTAATTTGGTTTTGATGATAAAAAAGTATATGATAAGTTATCACTAATATATTTATGAAGTATGCAGATTATTTGAATTAAATAATTTTAGGACACAAAGGCCTAGCTCCACTTTATTAAATATATTAGGAAAATATATTCAATTCCGTTTCACTAAAGTTAGTTAATAAAGTTTATGTGGATTATATTTTATTAAGTGTAAATAGAATTATAAATTTTCGAAGAGATAAATCATAGAGAGCTTAATAATTTTATCATATTAAGTTGGATTAATTTATATCCATGGGGATTTTTAAGGAGGATTAAATTATGAGAAAGTGGATTGAATTTTTTAGAAACTTATCATTTGATTACAAATACAACTTTAGTGTTCAAAGAGTCTTTGCACAAGAAAAAAAAAAGATAAAAAAAATGGGAGCTCAAGGGTTCTTTAGTCAAGAAACTTTTGACATGTCCTGGAGGTCATTTCTATCATTTATGTAATCATCAAAAGAATCGGCAAGGTTGTGTTATGTTTAAATCAATGCTGAATTTATTTCAAGTATGTATGGCAATGGAATTTGAGTCAAAGTGAAGAATATCTTAAGTATGACACCTTTATTGACTTCAACATGGAGATATTATATTCATTTAAATTCCATAATCAATAAATTAAATGTTGAGAGCGTGAGGTGATTAAAGACATCTTGACAACAATTATTTATGAAGTTTGCTTCCATGTTATTTTGAGATAAGGATTTTCCAATATGTGTTAGTATGTGAAGTTGACAAAGGAATGGAGGAGTTTACGTGTTTAGTTCTTATGCAAGGCTTTCTCAATGTATTGACCACAATCCACCTATAGCATCTTATCATGTTTAGCAATTACAAAGTATAATTATGTAGGATTTGAAGCTATATTAGATAAATCTTATTGAGTTTCAAATTTAAATCAAGAGATAAGGATATGGAGCAATATAGTACAAATTTTTTGGAGATATATTTTTTGAATTTAAATTATAGAGATATGGTGGAGATTTTCAAGGGATTTCAAATTTGAAATGAATGGAATATATCTATTCATGGAAAAAAAAATATGTTTTTAGTAGATATTTAAGCTTAATGATGAAGTTTATGAAGAGAAATTTATGGCTAATATTTTAAGGCGAATTTTTTCAAGGTAACAATCATAATGATATTTTTTTTTTTAATTTGGTGAAAGTTTATCACTACAGCAACATCAGTTATTATTCAAATTCAAATTTAAAATTAAAAATAACAACCCCATGAAAGATTTTTTCCACTGAGTTACAAAGTGCTTAGTCAAGATAATATATTTTCAGCTAGCCTTTTATAGCTGTTATTCCAAGAAACAATGCAATATAAGTCGAGTTGCCAAAGAAAAAAAGAGATATATACCCAGTACAGAACTGAATTTAAAAAAACTCTCTAGTATTGTGTCAGAAATTGAGCGAAAATAAATTTCTCATTTCATTGTTTTTTTGTGTGAATATTGTAAAAAGTTCTTTGATTATATTGTCTCATTTTTCTTGTAAACATTATTGATATTATAATTGAGTGAGTGTGAGGTTAGGAAGTTTTTTGTAGTCCTGTAAATAGCATAGCGATAGTGATAACTAGTAAGACAAGATAGAGAAGCGATCGGATATCCTTATAACCTCTGATTCATTTTTTATTAGTGAAAAGATTGGACTCATGGAACGACACCAGTGATGAAGACCAAATTTTCAATAGTGAAGCTAGAAGAGAGTAGTAGGCAAAAGATCGAAGCTCTTTAAATCGATCGTCTAATCTTCTTTCTCTTTACTCTATTTCGTTTTTTACTTTTATTGCTTATGTTGTTATTTTTTCGCCTAAAGTTAAACAATTAATTTTGAACTACTTATCAGGCCATTTAAGCTATTAAGAGAGGTTTTATTTTTAAATTGAAAAGGTTTTAGTTTTTGCAAAAGATATCAATTCACCCCTCCCCTCTTAATATCTTGGACGGGACTTACACTTTGACCATCATTATTGGTGTATTCATATATATCATATAATATTTCGGTACTTTCCAATTAAAATATTTAAACATTTATATAATTTAGCTCCAGGATTACGTAATAGTCATAAAAGGGAAAAGCAATGTAAAATATGTTATTGACTTTTTAAGAAATCTGAAACATAATTGGAGATATTTATTGATTTTGTTAATAAGCTCTATAACATATTTGAAATAAAAATGCAAAAGCTAAATTTTGAGATTTTAAATTTAGAGTTTCACCAAAGTTTAAGAAACTCCAAAATAAGACGCTTAATTTTAGTTTCAAGTCAACCTTACACTTTGGCCACTTATACCATCCTCAGTTATAATTTTTGATAAATAAAATAATAGAAAGAAATTTTAATTTGGGAGCACATTAATTATAAAGAGTAATTCAATTTAAAATAAAAAATTATTAGCGATAGTTGATTGATGTATAAATATTTTATTCTTTCATTTTATCAATATTATACAAATCATAATATGTTGAAAAATCTACGACACTCATATTATGGAAATAGATATAAATTACACATGCAACATGTACAAGAGAAAGCAACAATAACAAATTACATTGAGGAGTTATGAAAATGTAAAAATCTCAATCACTTCTATTTCTCTTTATTATTCACAGATATAAATTTTTCTTTTCATTTCATAACTTCCCAACATGATTCTTTCCTTTGGATGTATTGAAAATAAATGTTTTTATTTATTAGGATCTTGTATGATTTATGCCCTCATGGTGATAACTATGCAATGAAATGATGAAAGTATAATACTTGAAAAGAATAAAAATAGAATGATAAAAATGAATAAACTTATTGACAAAAATAATACACACAATTAATAATTTTCTTACGATTGATAGTCATTGATAAAAAAAAAACTAAATAGAATAATTTGCAATTAATTATGAATAGTTTATACAACAAATAAATAAAAGAAAAAGAAAAGAAAAAATAATTAAAATTATAAAATAATCATATAGTATTACAACAGTATTCATATAGCTCTACTGTTACATTGGTATTCAATATCACTAACTTGAATTATGGAATGCATAAAAATCATAATATTACAATAGGATTTATATAGCTCCTAAATTTATTTAGGAATTTCTCTATTGATCTTTTTACTTCTATAGTTTGCATTAGTAGATTTGATTTGCTCATAATTTTAGCTTCGCATATATAAAAAATAAATATAAAAGTTAGTTAAGTAAGAATAATCAAAATAAAAAATGGAAATGTACAAAACAAGAAAGAAAATAAAATTATAATGTCTATGCTAATAAACAAAATTGAAATAGTTAGCTTGAATAAAAAAGGATGGTGAAGCACAATTTCAAAAAACAAAGAAGATGGTCGATTAGGTAAAGAGAAAAGGGAGTAGAAATAGAAATGAAGAGGATATTGGCATATTTATAATAATGGATAATAGAAAACAATGGATAATACATATTAATAGGCATTATGATTGACAAAACAAATTGTGGAAATAAATAAATAATGATATAAATAGATTGAATATTAAAAAGGAAAGTGCTTTCGAAATTATATATTATAATATGATTTGGTCAATATGATAATCTTAACATAATTAGTTAGCTATCAGAATAATGATTATAACAGTATTGTCTAGCCTAATTTTTGGGTTTTATTTTTCCTAAACCGATTAATATTAAATCCTACTCATTTATTATTAATCCTCTACTTAGGATTAAGAAAAATTTGATTTTGTTTAAGGGTTAGGAAATATTTGGAGTTATCACCTAACTAGGATTAGGAAAAAATTACTTTCAAATAAAAATAAAGGAGAGGAAAATATATGACTTTTTTTCTTTTTAGATTTTTATTGTTTCTTATAAATATATAATAAATAATGTAAAAGAACCTAAATCAGGGCGGAGGTCGAAATGTAGGTAAAGAGCGAGTTGTCGAGTTGAATTTGGGTTTGGGTTAGGTTGCACGTGACCCATATATGCGGTTAAAAGGAGGAAGACAGCAACAATAGAAAGGGCTCCTTTAAGCGGTTCTAGCAGCCAAAACTAACAAGGAAGAGCACTTTCATGTGCTTTTTATTAATGAAAATGAGTTTAGTGATGGTGTTTCGACTGTTGGTAGTGGTTTGTTGGATGGTTGGAGTTGGAGTAGTTACGAATAGTGTTGGCTAAGACTGTTAGGGATGGCTCAAGTTGTTAAATGAGTATGGACAAGGGTTTTTGGTGGTAGCAAGTGTATTAGTAGTGTTTGTTTTGGGTAGGGTGCAATGGAGGCTGGGGTTTTGAATGATGGTAGAAGGTAGCTGTTAAGGTTTTGCGATAAAGAGATGGTAGAGTGACTTGGAGGCATGGCAAAGACTAGGAGTGGTGTCTATCATGAGCTTGGAGATGAGGGAACTCAATGGTGGTGGTAGTTTTATTTAAAAACCACCATGAGTTGCCAATGAACTAGAGAGAGAAAGAGAGCGAACGGTGTTTCAGGTAGAGAGAAAGAGCTTGAGTATGAGTGAATGAGTGAGATTGAGTGAAAGTTGATGCCTAAGACAAGTGTGGGGGGGTCGAATTTAGATGATGCTAGCTGAGTCGAGCTTGGTAAGGCCAATTAATGGCCAATAGGCCATCGGTGGCTAAATCACGCAATCTCTGAATTTAAGGAAAGAAAGAGAGATTGAGTTGATTTTTATTGCAAAACACAATTTGGTTGATTAAAGAACAGCTCAGGTCCTTTAGAAACTTTCTTCATTACTCAAATTCAAAGATTAATGCAAGAGCAAATATCTTGGATATGAATTTTTTTAAGGTCGATTGCAATGGGCAAACAAGTATATCCAACCAAGTTTTTGGTGTTAATTCAAAGTATCCTAGGTGACCTTTGTTTGGTGAAACCACGAGGGAAAATGGATAAAAAATGGCATGAAACTAAGGACCCAAAGTTGAATCTGCATGAGAAAACGTAGGAAAGGAAGGGAAAGAGAGAAAATAAGCAGAGTCAACCAAAAGTGCCTTTTGTATTGAGTTCAAACTTTAGATATCTTGCATGTATAAGTGTGTTCTTTCCATAAGGCTAATGGCTTATACCTTATCTATGTATGAAATCAAATTGTATATATGACCATACTGGCTTAAGCCAATGTAAGCGTCCAAAATTGAGTTTAGGATAACCGAGCTCAGATTTAGGGCTTTTAGAGTAACTTATCCAATTGAGCCCAAACTTTGCAACTAGAATGAAAAAGTTAGTTGAGATATTACAGTGAAGTTAGATTTTAGTAATAATGATCCGAAATCCCAATTTTGCCCTTAGAAATTGGAGTATTTACTAAAGCCCTAAAATGTTCAGAACTCCTAAAATTAAACTTAGATTACAACGAGAACTTAGAGATAAGTTAATTGAGCTATAAAATGAGATAATGTAGTATAATTTACTATCAAAAAATACACGTATTTTTTTAGTATACCCGGTACAAATAATAATTATACTCATAAATTAACTTTAAATTGAGTAATTATATATATATTGTGTTGAATTCATGAAATTAACCTTAGAATATATCCTAAAAATAAAAGATATGCTAGAAACTTAATTATATGAGTGAAGTTATATATTTCACGTGTTATTTACATAAGATATAACTTAGTATATTAATTAAATAATTAATTCTAACATATAATATTTATACTTAAGTAATTATTTAATAAAAGAAAAAGAAAAATTAAATAAATAACATTGGAAGGAGGCGTGGCAGGAGGATGAAATTGCAATGCTGATTCAAAAGGTGAATGTATAATCTTTGGACACCTCATGCATAAAAAAAAAAAAAGGAAATTGGAAAAGAAAATATGAATTAAATAAAGGAAAAACCCTTAAACCGACTTTGAAGCACTATAAAAAGCCAAGATCATCAGACAAGATAGTTTTAGCAATTTGGAATCAGAGAAAATTAGAAAGAAAAATTAGAAAAAATCGTAGAAAAAAAAAACAAATTTAGAAAAAAACAGAAAAATTAGTGAAAGTGTGGAAACCTAACCTAGAGTAGATCTGCTGTGAAACCCAGCCAACCCCACATGGTCCACCCACCGCGCCAGCCGTCCGACAACCGCCCAGCCGCCGCCGGCCACCGGAGCACCCAAGAACACCAAGGTCAAATTTCTGCCCTGTTTTTCAATAATTTCTAAAAAATAGTAAATCCGCCCAGAAAATTATGAAAAAAATTATACTTAGGTTATTTTAGACATGCTTTCATGTGATATTTTTATTTTTGAAAAATTCGTAATATTTAATATACTTCATTAAGAAATCTGTAATTAATCCGAATATATATTAGTGAAATAAATATACTATATGATGTTGTTTCTAGCTGAAAATTTTTGTGTAGGATGTGTATGATATATGGGTAATTGCTACGTAGCCCAAATTTTTATTTGAATAATTTTAATATTTATTGAATTTTTAGGCTTGAAATTGGTCCGAAAATAGGCTGAAATTATGAATTTAATAGAAAATTATGAAATTAATTGATGAAGTGGACATGTACTGATCTATAATAAATAATAATGGTATTGAGTCAGATTGGAATTAATTAGATGCTAAAAGAATTATAATTGGATAATTTATCAAATTTAGGGATAAAATCGTCAATAAGAAAATATAGGCAATAGGTCGAAAACTTGAAACCGAGTGATAATTGAATTCCCTATATTTTTAGAAGTCCATAGAAATTTTCGGGGAATTATTAGGTAATCCAAACTATTTACTACGAATTTATTAAGTAAAATAGCTTAAATTACAAGTCGGGGTGTATTTGTAATATTAATAGACTAAAATGAGTAAAATACTTAAATAAAACCTATATATGGGATTGCTGGTCGAATTGGGTTAAATAGAGATTTTATTACAATTATTAATATTTTCTAATCAGGATGTACTTTAGGTATATTAAAATTGAATAATACTTATATTATTACAATATAAGGACAAATTGGATAAAATATAATTTAAAACTGTAAATTTCGCATAATACGGTCGTTTTTATATAATTATGTATAATTGTATTAAAAATTCAAACTACCCGTTAAAATCCATCTATAGGAACAGGACTCATAAGATGTGTCGTTAAGTCTATACGAACTCAATAACACTAGTTTTGTTGAAATCGGATAACCTTAAGCAAACTAGCTTATATCTATAACATATTCAAGAATACACACATTTCGGTAACTCTACCGGAATCAAAACGTGAATTAATAAATAAAAAGTACGTTTCGATACGATCAAAATGATATATAATACGTAATAGTAAATATGATGTACAATGTTAATAATTAATAATTTAATAACATAACTGTATATTATGGAAATAATATATATATATATATATGTATGTATATATATATCCATTTTAGATTAAACCCTAATGTTTTCGTAATTATTACGAAAACTAAATTTAGACCTTTTGTGTAATTAGGACCTTCCAAAGACGGCTGACAATTCAAGTCAGAAATAACGAACGTTTGAACAGGTAAGTTGGGATGGTAGCTTCGCCGCTGTTTGGGTACTATTTTAAAAGTATCCGGAGACCCAAGAGTACTTCTGGTTGTGTTTGTAGTTAGATGATTATGCGCATGCTATGTGTGTAAATGATACTCTGTTGTGACAGGAGTTCAACTCCTTGGTGTGCTGTTCTGCATATTTGCATGGATTCTGTATTGTGTGAACTTATTGGTCACCCCTGATTATCACTAATGATTATTCGACTAAAGTGTAATTGGTCATGCATAATCACCCGTTAGGGGAAACGATTAAGAGCGTTAAGCCAAACACCGACTTCCTTCGATGAGGATAGCTGAAATGGTCCTTTCCCCATCCTTAGTCGAACTAAGTGATAGGCGAGGAGGTCGCGGCAAGGTTGGAGGCCGTGGTTCGAAGGCGGTCTTGGGAGGGGGGGTGTTCTCCATTGCACAAGCCCGGGTTTGGTTTAACTTGAGTCGCGATGAAACTCCTCAATCCGGGTTGGAGCGGATGAAATTTCTCTAACCTCACAGTGGACCGGTTAACACTGTGCGATGTTTTCATTTGAGTGATTGCATTGCATTTCATCATAATTATTAACCTTATTTGTGATTGTATAGTACTCTTCTGACTCCGTCCCACTTATTGAGCTAGTTGTGCTCACACCCCTACAGACTCTTTTGCAGGTATTGAGTGAAGATAAAAGATGTTCCGGTACCACCGTTCTCAGGTTAGTGTGCTGCTGTGTGGGAAAGTGAGGAACGAGAAATTTAACTGAACCTGAGCTTTTGCTTTGTCTTTAAGTTTTGAAGAAAACTAAATGGGAATTTCCTGGGAGCCCACTAGTTTTCTAACTTATTGTATATAAATCGTATAATCTGTGGTTTTTAAAAGACTCTGATTGTAATTTTTACCCTTGGACGTGAAATGTTGTATAATTACTGTTGTAGTACTAAACTACAGATTGTATAGAACAAGTATTTTGTTAAAGCTCTACCACAAGTTTGGATATTAACAGATGTCAGAACAGACGTTTCAAGCTGGTTGAGTTGTGCGCCTTGTGTAAACTGCGTCTACGATAGCAGCTGTGAGGTCAGCTTCTATCTTAGATTAGTTTACACGGCGGGACTGTTATGACTCTTCTTGTTCGGGGCGTGACAGCCAAATTTAAATATTGAATTTAACCTAAGCCTAAACAAAGCCCTAAATGCTCTAAACTTAAAAATGGACCTTGCAAAATTGGCCAAAGGACCTTATCACTTCTAAAATATTTTAATTGTAATTCTAATTTATTATTGCTCTTATTTTTCAATGTTCTATTTTATCCTCATAATTTTCTACTTTTCCTAAAATTTCTTTTTCTTTTTTGTGTTTTTCAATTTTTCATTTTTTTGCATTTTCTGAATTTTCTAATTCTTTTTTTTTTTTCGTAATTTTCAATCCTTTTGTATTTTTTTGTATTTTCTCCATTTTTCAATTTGTTTGTATTTTTCTGAAAAGTATATTAATAAGTACACATTGATTTTATTAATTGGTTACCTCACATGCTATACAACAGCATCAATTCTATGGCAATCGATGTGGTGAATGTCATTCAGCATCTCAGAGGTGTGACTTTAGGCAATGCAACACTAGTAGGAGTTGCTACTACTGGACGTAAGGAATAACCATTGCTCTGGCCATCCCAAGGAGGACGTCGTAGGAGGGGTAGGGATTGAGTCAAGAGCGAGGCTATAGACATACCCATGTAGAAATTAGAGACAACCCATCCCCCCTTAGATGATATCTTGCATCACGCATTTGCTCCCGCAATGTACAAAGATCGTGAGCTAGGTTTATTTCCACATCTATCGATGCCATTTGAGATACCATTAGGTGATAGCTCTAGCTCTTACATTCAAACTCCTTCAGCTATGTAAAAGAAGGGACCTAGAGCTTATGGGGTTGACAAGGGGAGGGGTACATGGGTCCTCCCTGTAAGCCACCAAGTACAAGTTGGAACGGCACATAAATCACATAATGGGACATGGATCAATCGGTGCAACCTCGACTTGATACTTGTGAATCGCATACTTTTGCACAATGATGAAAATGGTAGCCTTAGATACGGTTTCATCTTTCCCTTTTTTTTTTTTTTTTATTTCCATCATTTCTTGTACATGACTTATATCTGTATATTATATGATTGATTAATGAAAATTTTGATGTGTGCTTTCGGTTGTATATCTTTTCTTGTTATTTCACTTGTTACATCTTATTGGTGAAGATCTATTGTGGTTGATGAGTTTAAAGTATGTACAGTACATTGCTGATGAGTTGTTGAGCAATTGTAACCATCCGTATTATAGTTTTCATTTTTGCTATTATGATCGAGGAGTTAGCATTGTGAGCGCAGCGAGGCGTCTACCACCGATGTTGAATATTTGGAGTGATTGCAAAGTTTTGATATAGTTTATAATTTGTCTCTTGCACATATTTGAGAATATTGAGAAAGCAGCTATGTTGCTACCATATATTAGGCAAAATTCATATCTTGAAGACATGATTTTAGCCTTTGATTTGAAATCGTAACTTCGGTATACGATTTTAGAATGATAGTTCAACATTGTCTTAAAGCCATGATGTCAAGCGCTGTAGCCTGTAGTCATAGAAATGTCTTTTAAGCAGACGTAACTTTAGGATTTTCTTTTAATACAGTGTTTATTTCCTTTTACCCCTCTCGATTTTGTTTAAATGAAAAAACCCAGATAAACGGTGACTGAAAACATTTTTCAAACACAGTTTCTTCAGTGGAGCCATGAAACATGCTCTTAAAAGATTCGAGCACCTTTGTGCCTGTCCTGTAGTATATAGGCATATTAATATATCACCAAATTGTAATTATTTCGGTTGTTATAAATTTGGTCATGTCAAAGTTTAATTTAAGCGTAGAAGTACAATTAGTAATTAGTATGCACATCAGCACGTGTAACATAATTTAGCTGCTAAAACCACATACTAGCATTTCTTTTTTTCGGTGGCTAAGGTTTTATCCCATAATAAGTTGGACAGCATTAGAAACAGAAAAATAAAAAATAAATAAAAATATTAAAATCGAAGCAAAATAAAAAACAATCCATTCTTACAGTAAACTGTTTGTCTAGAGTCCCGTTTTATGGCCAGCGCCAGATACGTGACGAGAGAGACTCCTTGTGCCAGTGCCAGTGCCAGCACCAGCACCTATAACTTGATAAATACATCTAACCTGTAAAGCTTAAGCCAAATGGGTTCTTGGATTAATGAAGCTAAGCCAAACTCGGAAGGAAACTTGAGATTGAGCAGTGAGACATACATATACCGAGAAAGATTGACCCTCCGGATACAGTAGTTTAATGCCGAAAATGATGGACCTCCTCCAGTGTGGAGTGGCTGTGAACTACAAATACGATATATACATACGCTCCCGGAAAGGCTTAACGATAACACTTTTAACAAGGGACCAGATCTGGTGATATTTCCCCTGCAAGCATTGGAGGAGAGCATCATAACTAGCAGCCTTAAGAGGAGTAAATACTAATTCACTACTGTAACATAGAGAAAATGATAAAAAAAAAAAAAACTCTTTGACCATAAAATGATACTACATTTTCTGAATTGAAGCAACAAAAATATATCAATAACATGCTTACATAAACCAACATGTTGGGTGAAAAAGGAAGAGGCAAAAGAGCTGCCAGAACATGCTCATGAATCACGTAGAGCCATGGAATATTTGTATCTTAGCATGCTATACATATATATATATATTCTCAAATCATTTATTCTTTGAAGCATTTCATTAATATAATGACCATTGTTCATCCTTTTCTTTAGTCCTATTAATAGGTGTGAGAAATTTGATTAAAAAAAAAAAAATTAAGCCTTCCCCGTTTTCTAACTCTAATTACATACTTAACCAAAGAATAAATAAATGTATAAATTACTGCACTTGACCTCTAAACAATTGTACTGAGGCACCCATTACCATTTTCTTTATTTTTTTCTCTTTCCCTCTCCCTATAACTTGGAAACACAGGAAGCTCAGAAGCAGCCCCCCTTGCTAAATACAAGGGGAGCTGATCCTGTCCACAGATCAACCCCAGATTCAGTAGTAATTTTCCTGTAGCAGTGAATCAAACTTGGATGTTGATGTCTCAATGGGCAAAAATAAGCAGTGAAGACTGACAGGACAGAGTGCTCTATATTTTTGCATTAAAGTTTTTACTTTTAACATAATAACGCAGATTTACATCAAGCCACTTCAAGTGGATGTCTGTAAAGGAGTAAGTTTTTATGGGTCTCGTTTGCCATGTCTCATGAAACTGATGGAAGGAGTATGCTTTGCAGGGTGGTCAACTTTTCTAATCATGTAACAGAGACCTCTAAATGATAATCTACATGCACATGATAATTATGATAAAACCTATGCTCTTTCTAGACTACAGGATCTATATTTACTACTACCTTGCAACAGTGTCACAATGGTGATTATGCAGTTAACAGGAAACATTCATCCCATCAGTTAAAACATGTATAGTAAAATTCATGATCCTTACCATGCATGCACTTAATGACATAATCCAATTCTGAGAAACCCACAGTGCTCTGAGCCAAAGGAGATGGCGGCTGAAAGACAAAAAAGGAGAATTGGTGGTGGTCTGGATCATTTCTTGGCTTTGCCATTTCAATTATTCTCATAAAACTCTCTCTATGATAACATGACAGCACATTTTCTCCAGCTACAGTCAATCCTTTATCCCATGCTGCATTTAGAACCTGAAGACACAGACCATCAAATAACACAAGATTAACAAATTGTTATGCAATCTAATATGTGATTAGCAGAACTTATAGAGTTCTTACAACATATGAAAAACTAAGACACCACCTGCCAATTCAAACTTTCTGGATCAGCCAAGGCTCCATCATCACTTTGGCCATGAGACTGTAGTCCGGAACAAACGAATTTCACAGTCACCGAGTGCTTCTTCAAAACCTCAAATACTAGTGAATAACCATCCTGGTTTGTTGGGTTATAGTACCCTGCTGTTAGTTCTGCTGCATGACTACTAGTCTTGTACCACCAATAAACTGCAGGTACCTACACTCAATGGTGTTATTCAAATGCACCAGTTTGATAACTTGCAGATGCTTAATCTACTCTTGAATATAGAGATAATTCTTGCAGTTAATAAGTAAAATACAACATAACATTAGCTAGTTTTTCAAGTCCAAGCAAAACTCTGATAAATGCACTACTGAACAAAATTACTTCAGTAATGCGTATCTACGTTGGACCTCAACAGCTGGAAGCACTTAATAACACCAATAGATGACACCAAATAAGCTTCGACATTTTCCTCTTTCAATTTTGCAGCTTGTCATTATGATCCTGATTACTGGTATTCTGGAAAAATTTCCCACAGCATGAATTGCATAATCAGGAAGAGGACATGATACTAAACTAATACATTGAAGTCCTCAAGGCAAATGATGCTGGTTGCCTTGCTGACCTTTTGCAAACAAGCAGCCACGAAACTAAGACACAGGTCCTTCAATGTCCAAAGTGCAGAGATGAAGTTATAATGAGATGACATCTCCACTGTGAAGGTTCAGCTACTCAGGTTGTAACCAGGAACTATTGATCTTTTCAAGCATTGTAAATGTTTGATTAGAAGTGCATGCACTCTAGGCACCTGGTTCTACATTTTATTGTTGCAGAGGTGTAGAGACGTAGTATCAGCTATAAGATGCACATAAATTGTTCACTGTCACAATAAAAGCAAGATGATAGGACATCCATCTAGCACAGAAAGATGATAGGAGATTTATTTAGCATGGACAGCTTGTTTAAAAATACAAAAGCACTATATCATAAAATAAGTTCAGAATAATCAAGTACCTTGACAATTATATTTAATTCCTCAAATGCAAGCCTAGCTAAAGACAAAACATTATCTGCATGGTCCATCAGGGACTGCGCGTACCAGCGGAGAAAGAAACGCCCATAGTAACTATCATAATCCCCTCGTTCACAGAAAAATCCAGTTTCATGAGGCCTAGAATTATATTGGCCAGCATTATCAGGTCCTCTTGCCGAGAAGGCATGCCCCCGAACTTTTGCTGCCTTCTGCAAACCTTGTTGTGAATATTTGTCATAACACTGCATCATGGAGATCAAATTAATGGGAAATAGAATTAAAATGTAAACTGAATGTAAAACAAAGAAAAATGTAGATTGAGCAAATTTGAGAGACACAGAAAATGATCAACATTACATAAGGCAGCCAGCATATATTCTCTCCTATAAATACCAATCAAAGCCCAATATCTTACCAAATTATTCAACATAATATTTTGAAATTAAAAATGCAGTGATTGGACAAGTGAACACCAATCAATTTGTTTATAACTTGGATTACTTTTGAAGGTAAAATACAAATGAAGTGGTAGCTCAACTTATGCTACATTATTTTCTCACTCTTTATTTTGAGCACATGTATATAGACAGTGCCGTGTAAGGGGATACACCCATTCTTCACATTAGGAAGGCAGCCAGGTTATCTTTAGAATTTGTCCCATCCTCCTCAACCCCATGCAATTTCCCCATTGAGTTGTCCACTTCAAATAGTGTTTACTTCCCAGCACATCACAATACACCACACAGCAGTAACATCTTTGGTGTATTAAGTACCACACACAATTTTTCCTGCCATCTACACTTTTTTTTTCAATATATGCATGAGAATTGGCAGTTAAACTCTGTTGCTGCATGATTCTTTAACTACATTTTCACTTCACCACCACCATCTCACAACCGTTGTAGCCACCGACATTTCACCTTAACCACTACATTATCACTATTGTTGCCACCTCCATCATGTCACGAGCATCCCTTAAGCCCATTTTTTGCTTTTTGTACTTGCACTTTAGTGGTTCTATAGAGTAGAGCATACAGCCAAGGCTTGGTCCATTTCTAGCAATATTCTAGAAGCATCCAAATAGAATGAATCTTGGTAGTTGAGGCTAGATAGAGTAGGTTATATAGGACTATATCATCCATTAGATCAAATATTTCTAGGCCGTCCATTGATGGAGGCCTCTTATATATAAGGATGTTCTCTCCTCATTTATAATCTATGCAAAAATACAAGTAATATTTCTTACTCCAACGTTTCTCTCTCTCTAAGTAAATATATTCTTGTGTGCTCTAAACAGGAAGGCAGACTCAACCTTGCCAAAGAGTCCAAGTGCTGCACGTGCTAAATGTTGAGAATATCTTTCTATGATAAGTAGTATTAAACAAGTTACTGGAAAAGATGGAAGGGAAGGGCGTTTCTAATGTCGCAATTGAATACGTTGGAAGCCCTCTGACTCTTCTGGGGGATGATGAGTTAACCTTCCAAGTAAGATCCCTTGGAATTGGAGCCTTATGGGAAGCCAAAGGTGGCTAGGTTGGAGCTAGCCATGGCTAATATACTAGAATAAGTTCAAGGAGTAGAGGAAGATTGAGAGGCACTGGAGAAGGAGCTTTCAAGCAAATTGCTAACCACCTTGAATAAAGCCGCAAATGATTTGTATAAATGGGATGCAACCTAAGAGGAGATGGTGAAGCTCTTAAAAGAGGGAGCTAGAGGAGTTAAAGGACCTAAGTTCAATAGCGTTGTGAGGCTAGGTATGGGCCAGCTCATTATGAGGCAATGGCACGAGTGGATGTGCCTAGGTTCAAAACCTCTTGTAGGTCTAGGAATGCAAGAGAGAGATACTTTCTAATGAAGTATAGAGTAGTGCTTTGATGTTGTCATAGTACTAGAAAACACATTTAGGCTATAGGTGGCTCTAATGTTCCTAAAATGGCCATTGTAGTAGAGAAGACGATTTAATGGGGCCAGTGAGGAATTGGGGTGAGTAGAACATAAGTTACAAGCCCAATTTTACCGGAGCAATGTAAAGAGGGATTGATATGAACTAAAAGAGTAACAACAGAAAACTAAAGATTTTAAGGATTTTTTGTTAAATTTTTATAGAAGAAACCGGTTACAAATCCTCAATCTCTTACAAGATGAGAGTCATAAGCTAAGAGCTCACAAACAAGTCCATAAGCAAGATGCTTACTAACAAACTAACTTTCCACCTAAACAAAATATCTGTCCTCCTTCTACCTAAGTGACTCCCTTTTCTATGCTAACTAAAGTGCCACATCAGCACACGCTACTTCACCTGCTAGCTTCGCATATTTTTACTTAACAGGAGTTACATATCAATTGCCTCCCCCTTGAGAAGGTTCTCGTCCTCAAGGACGAGTAAGAGAAATACCCATGGCTAACCAACACCTACTTTGTCAAACTAGGCCACATATGGAAAGGAAGAAACACTTGTCACAATTACCCCATCTTCATCAACAAAATCCTGCCACATCTCTACACAAATAAGCCCAAGGAAATTGATTCGCATGTATATTTTTGGTTGACCTACAACTTCTACAATCAACTGTGAATCTTACAGCTCATACTGCCAATCGTCATTCAATCATTTCAAAAGACAGACCTTCACATGACAATAGCAATGTATTCGTTGGATTGCGTTCACTACCTCCCTTTTGCAGTTCATCGTTTGGTAACATAGAGCACTTCTTATTGACTTTCCAAAGCAACTGCCCATTGTCAAATCCAACTCCTCCAACTATTGGTTAAAATTTGCCAAATTTGGATTAAAGAGATCTGATCGCTAGCCAACATTTGTAGATCGTTATTATCCCTTGATCAATCCACTTCCTCCACTCGTAGATCACTAATCTACCTTGATGGACATTCATCTCCATCTATCAATGTCCAAAGACCAGTCATTGACTTTAGATCTAGGGTTTCCATTTGATGACCACCATGCAACATCTCTGATCCACACATCTTCAATTCCCACATACATCACAGGGTTCTCCATTGTTTCTTTTAATAGATCCACACATCGGTTTCCTCGTACCTATGGAATAAATCCCCTCACCGCTTTTAGATTTCCATGCTTGTCTACAACTGCCACTGATAATGGAGATGTCTCCTTTGATTTCTCGTCCTCCTAAGTGATCGGTTGCCTGTGGAAGGAAGAAAACCCTAGGTATTATTCTTCAATGCGTTCTTGTGGTTGGTGTGGCGCCTTCCTTGCAAGCAACTCCTCTAGCATCGAATGGATTGAATTCAAACTTTGTTAATTTTCTGGTTTCTTTTATGAATACTTTGAAAGTTCAAAAACAAACATTTTTGACTTTCAACAATAGAAAACATACGTTTTTATGCCATCGCTATGATCAATACCAGCAAGAGAGAATTGCAAGTTTGATTCCTATAAATGTTGCCAATTGATACAAACTAAAAGATTAACAATAGAAAACTAAAGATTTTGTAGAAGCAACTAATTACAAACCCTAAATCTGTTACAAGATGAGAGCGATAAGCTAATAGCTCACAAACAAGTCCATAAGCAAGATGCTCACTAACAAACAAACTTTCCTACTAAACAAAACATCTCTCCCTCCATTCTAACTAAGTAACTCCCTTATCTATACTAACTAAAGTGCCACATCAGCATACACTACTTC
This sequence comes from Lumnitzera littorea, assembly GCA_024138015.1. NCBI lineage: Eukaryota > Viridiplantae > Streptophyta > Magnoliopsida > Myrtales > Combretaceae > Lumnitzera > Lumnitzera littorea. The sequence goes on along the minus strand of JAMXBB010000001.1, from coordinate 12,387,932 downwards.
AAATACTAGCTTCACTTATTTTTACTTAACAGGAGGTACATATCAACGATGCTTGGGCAAAGCTAAAGCGTTTGGAGCTTAAGATGTCCATAAGGGACCATGCGGGAATTCTTTGAACTATCATTGTAGATTCTTAATATGAGTGACGGAGATGTGATGTTTGTTTTTGTGTTTTGAGTTGCAAGGGTAGGCCCAAGTGTAGCTAGAGAGACGAGGAGTCCAACCTTAGCTCAAACCATAGCTTTTGTGGAAGGCCTGATAGAGTTTAGATTAACTAAGCATCCCAAGAAAGAAGTACCAAAGGGTAGTCACGAAGAAGGTTGGGGAGCCTAAGAGGAGATGAATCCAAGCCCAATAAGGAGTGAGAGGACCCCAAAGGGTATGACTCTTGGAAATGAAAGGGAGGCATCCAGCAAGAAACCTTTCTTGCTTCATACATGCAAAAGTACATAAGGTGAAAGATTGTCCAATTTGAGATACGTTGGTAGCATTAGTTGCAGCAAAGGAAGAAAAGGAAGCACAAGCGGACTATAAACTTACAATGTTAAAGCGATTGAGCCCTGTAAAAAGTAAGCCTACTTCGAAAACTTGAAGCCTAATGTATATGGAGGCATTTGTCGTAGGCCAACGAATGAATGCCTTAGTGGACACTAAGACAACTGATATATTCATTTTTCAAGAGGCAACTAAGAAACTGAGCCTTAAGGTCCACAAGGGAAAAGGGAAGCTAAAAACAGTGAAGTCCCAACATCTGGTGTAGCCTAAGACGTTGAACTTAAGATAGGTCAATGGAAAGGCAAACTAATATTCGAGGTGATCCCTTTAAGATAACTATGAGTTAGTCATCAGCATCTTTGGTCAAGTGAGCACCCAGATCTTCCCATCAGTAAATCACATTGTGATCATAGATGATCTACAATATGTAGTTCCGTTTAGCCATATCCCTAGTTAGGCCCTAAAGCTTTTTGTATTTTATATAGGCCGTTGGTAGGAGAAAGCAAAAAAAACAAAAACCCACTATCTAGGCACCGAAGGGAGTACTTTAGAAGGGGTGAGAAGTGCCAAGATGAAGAGAGATGCTTAGACAAGAGTGCTAAAGGAGCTTCCCAAATCTAAGCCACCTAAAGAAAAAGTGATTCAAAAGGGAGACCCAAGGCAAAAGAGACTAGCACTCCGAGCCAAGGACTTAATAAAGTAATAAAGCAAATCAAGGAAGGTTCGATCTAAGATCCTCAAGCCAAATTGATGTTGGAATTGGGAGGCCAAACTAAGAAGTATTAGATAAAGAAGGGATTACTCTATAGAAAGGGATAAAAGATATACATCCCGGATAATGAGCACCTTCGAGCAAAGATTCTAGAGACGCATGATAAACTAAAAAACCCAATTCCCTCAAATGTCTAATGAACACTTGTTAAGGTAAAAGACAGAGTTCATCAACTGAAGATGTTAGAGGATATAGAAGCCTTTGTAAAGATTTGTACTGTATGCTATATTAAAAGAGTGGAGAACTTGGTAGTGATAAAGAGGAAGGTCACTCAAAGTAAGAAGGGGGAAGAGAGGTAGAGAAGTTCCTTTAGAGGTGCTTCACACAAGATTTAAGTTAACCATTTTGCTTAAAGCATTTAGTGAAGTGGAAGGGTCTACCTCCAAGTGAAACCACTTAGGAAGTGCGATAGATTGATACCCTCTAAGTGTTTGGTGGACCAATTTTTTAAGGAACCTAAGGTAATAAGGGCATCGTTGGTTTTTTTTTTTTTTTTTAATTTTCTAGTTGAGGAAGGAAAGTCGCAAGCTTCTCTATGCCCATTTTTCACTTTATGTGTTGGCAAGCTAGAGGATCCCACAAACATAGCTCGACACATTTCTTGAAATATTCTGGAAGTTTCCAGATACAATGAATCTTGGTAGGTAGATGTAGAGTAGGTCAAATAAGACAATATGTTATCTCTTAAATAGAGTATGTCTACGCCATCCATTGGTGAAGGCCTCTAGTATATAAAGGGGTTCTCCCCTAGTCTATAATTCATCCAGAAATATAAGTATTATTTCTTACTTGAGTGTTTCTCCCTTTCGACTTTGTCTCTCCAACTAAGCATACTCTTGAGTACTTTAGATAGGAAGGCCAAGTTACCCTCTCTATAGAGAGCCCAGCTGCACATGCTAAGCGCTGAAAATTAATACGATCCAATGGTGGAATAAGAAGAAGATGGATGGATTTTTTATTCATTTGATAAATGAACTGTGTTTACAAACCTTAATCTCTCAATTGAGAGCCATGAGCACTAGCTCACATAAATGAGTTCAAGACTTACTCAACACTTGATAAACAAAATATCCGGATGTTTCCTACTAACCAACTCAGCCTATTTACAATAAAAACCACTAGCCACATCAGCATACTACTACACTTGACCATTGACCCCTTTTACATGTACTCACATATTATACAAACTACCCTCATATGCTACTTCAACCATTTCACTATATAGATGGCACAATACCACATATACAATGCAAACACTAGAGACATATCAAAAACACTCTTCACGTGACAACTACACTATCATGGTGATGGTGTTGGTGCACCAATGGGGGCGTTATTCATGATGAGATGGTGGTAGTTGTGGTGGTTGTGATAGACCAATGATAGCATAAGTCCTTATAGAGGGAGAGTGTTGATGGTGACATGGTGGTAGAAATGCAATAGTTTAATGGTGTGGTTAGGAGACTAGTGGTGGAATAGTAGTAGTTGTAGTTTCGATGATGCGTGAGGGCTTTTACAAATGGTGGTAGCAGCAAAGGTGCATTGTTGTAGAGATGCTAGTGGTAGGTGATGCAGTTTTAGTGAAGTGGAGATGGTGGTAATAGTGGGGTGATGCAGTAGTAATGGTGGTCATAGTGGTCAGGTAATGAGTGAGAGGGATTAGGTTAGGTGTCCTAAATCAGATTTATCTACTGCCAAAAAGATAACTTATGAAATTCGTTCCATGAGTTTTTTTTTATTTTAGTGAGGTAAAATTATATGATATGAGGAAATACTTAGAAATGTCACTTGCAGAGCAAGGAAGCATACCTTAGAAGATAAAAACAAGCAGATTAGGGGACCATAAGCCATACCTAACACATGGACAACCAGAACCTAGGTAAACCAACTACCACAAGATGATTAATTTGAGACATAGGAGAGAATCCTTCTAGGAAGAGCAGAGGGGATTTGGGTTCTATTTCCAACACCAATGGAGTTACAGTTGCAACAAAACATAGGTACTTGCTTCTGGGGCCACTCCACATGAAAGAATTACAAATGGGCAGATGCTGTTGCAACAAAGCAAAAGTTAAGCCTTGCCACGAGAAGTATGATGGACACACAAGCTTAACAAACACCTCCTGCCATACTTCCAATGAAAATTGGCATTTAAAAATGATATGGGGTTGGTCTGCAGCAGCTATGCTACAAATGTGCCCTGCTGAGGATTTGAGATATCATACCACCTTACCTAGGGAACTCTCAAAGGAGAAAGCCTTAAGAATTCCCCTAGCACTTCAGATGGAGAAGAAAACCAGAAGGCAAGGAGACCAGATTAGACTATTCAGCCTACTTGAGGATGGATGTTGATTGAAAACCACACTTCTCACTAAGGAAAAGTCCTATCATTTCGTTATATAATAAAACATAGCCTTGCAAGTCCACTAATACCTGTGGAACCAATGGCTCTGGGATCAAATCTGGATATGAGAGGGCAGTTGGTAACCACCAATCATACCACAAGGAAATGATATTTCCATTCCCAATTTCCCAGTTACAAAAACACTAGGAAGCAGCTTGATTAAGTTTCAGCAACTTTCCCAAGTTCCTGGAGCAAATTGTTGGATGCTATCAGCCCAAAAAGAATTACCTTTGAGGAGGTAAGTAATTCCACTCAACCAACCATTTTCCTTATTCCGATATAGGTGTCAGATATATTTGAAATTTGCTGCCTTATTCCACACTTCCAAGTCCCAAAATTCTCAGAGGTCCTTCCACTCTTGGCAAGGGCATGGTCCCATACTCTATACTGAAGCTTATTTATAAGCCAAAATTGGGACGCTAGGTATTATGTTTGTACTATAAAGAGCTGCAAACTAAACACTTCCTTAGATACTCTAGAAAAGATCGATGTTTATGAAAGCATACAAGTCCTGATTTGACCAACGATCATATTATAGAGTGGGAAACATACAAGAGTAGAAGATTTCCAACACTCAATTCAACAGAGAAAAATCTAGCACTTTTGCTTAAGAATTTTCATGTGTTTACAAGACTCAGGGAGTGATGAGGCACAATTACATAGTAAACAACTTACACATGGCACTTTTATTGAGTCAGTGCCAGTTTCATCAATAAAATCTTTAGATATGTAATTACAAACCCAACTTGAACTTCAGTTTTCAAGAGAAAAGAATGCAAATATTTATGAAGTCAGTTGAAGCATGCCCCTTTATGTAAGCCAGACATACGACAACAGCAAATATCAAACTAAAGAAAAAAAGAAAAACCAAGAAACTGCAAAATTCTTCTGTTGCGTGGGATGCAATCTGGCCCTGATCATTCGAGACCTCTTTGGTCTTAAAACAAAGAATTAGTAAGTGAAAGGAACCATCCGCTTCTACAGACCAGGAATAAAGTATTATGCACCGCTTGGGATGGCAGTATAATAAACATTCTTGCCTACTCCTGACTCTGGAAAGCTCAGTATGATGGTAAATGGCAAGGACATGCTGTTCCCATGTCACGAACTATCCAAATAAAAAAAAAATGATACAATGATTTTTAATTGTGGAGGAAAGAGCAGCTTGAATCCCATTAATAAGCAAAGACAGATTTTTTAAAAAATTAGTATGTTCCCTTTATCCGTAAGTCAACTGTGAAACCTTTTTCCCCCCATCTCCAAAGCATACTCAGATTTCAAAAGAGTAAAAGAAGGGACATGCATATTTTATGTAGATACCTGAAACTCACCAACACCAGGGTATGTCCAACCCATTCTTTCTGGAAAGGAAGGATATTTGAGCTCTCCAGATGCTCCTAAACCAATTTCAATTGCTGAAATGATGCCCTCAGCAAATAAATCATCGAACTCCATCCTGAAGCTTCTCATGAAATCAAAATAGACCTATGCACATTTTACAATTAGAATAAAAAATATCACAAGCACCTCTAGATAAGCCATGGTCATGACAAAAATTCAGACCATAAAGATCCAACAAAGTAAATTGATGATATCCCTGAGCATTCAACTACAAGATTTATTCAAAAGGAGCTACTCTAATGCAAAAGAAAACCTTCCAGATATCTTCACTTGGCGATCAAAAGGTGAGAAGTTAGCATCAATAGAAACTATGAGTTAATACCTCAATACCAGTTCTACCCTGAAGTACCCGTTCTTTGTCAATGCTCCATGTCATGCATTCTTTGTTTCTCCTTCCTTCACGATCTGTGAAAAAAATATCAGGGTTTTCTTTCCCGATTTCCAAAATCCATTGAGGTAGGGAGATCAACACTTCAGTTGAAGCATTTCCACCATGCTCATGAAATGCCAGAACAACCTCCAACAATCAGGAAAATAATGCAATTCAAAATCTACCAAACCTTTAAAAAGTTCAATGAATATGTTATAGTACAAAATGAAATTGTGGACAATAATCTAAGTTTTAAGTTGATAATGATTGGCAAGAAGCAGGAATACCTACCAAAAGAAGAACGAAGTAAAATCTAATCACAAATATTCATCTCCTAAAAGTCTATTAGTAACAAATCAACATTGTAACTGCTTAGTGGTTTTACAATGTGAGTATTTTAAAAGTACATAGTACTAACATTATGGACATAGCTCTTATATACCAAGTGTATTGAAAATTCTGCGACCACATAATCCCTGATAGATGCCAAAGATGCAGGAACTGGCTTTTTCATTCAAGGATAATTCCTTTGCATAAACAAGTATATATCTAAGAAATTTTTCATTTAAGGATAATCAAACGAAACTCATACATTTATTTATACCGCAAATAAAAACAGGAAATTTTGGAGATTGAAAATTATTATTTATAGAATGTACAAAGTGCTCCATTCCATTCATTAATGGGAATTGCAGCATTTATATTATTGTCTTCAGAGTAATGTGGTTGTACACTATTTCACCACAGCTGTTCCACCTCTAAAGCATAGTCAAGTTTGTCTGTGCAAAAAGATAAAAAAGATAGAGTAGTTCATATTCCTATATATTTGATGCTTCAACTGAAGGAAAAGCTTTAATGCATGCTTGAAAATGAAGTTATGTAAAAAGAAAACAAATGCACTTACAAGAAAGGAGGTGAAATGCTACCTGCAGTTTTAGCTTGAACTCTCTAATGAGGTTAAATAACTCTCTGTACCCAGACCATATATATTTTTGGGGACTCCAACCTTCAACAATACCCCACCAACAATCTACTGTAACCCCAGTTGCGTTTGATGATTTTACATGACTTAGCTCTTGTCTGACACCATCTTGATCAACCAACTGACAGTAATTGTCTATGAATCTGTTCTGCCACAAAAGTTTCAAGATTTTAGCATCTGCAGGATGACCTAAATTGAATGTATTAAGATACCATTTCTGATGTGTGATTTCCCGATAGAAAAAGTATTGAAAGAATAGTAAAATACCATCAGTTCTTCAATAACTTATGCACTGAGTTGGGCTCCTATACCATTCTATTCAATTTATAAATACGTCAACGAAATATGGCACATTTTTCAATTTAATGAAAGAACAGTGGAATCAGAAGCAGTTTGGAGGAAACTTTATTTGATGCTATCTCATGATTGGATGAGGAAGTTCTAGCATATAATTTACTCTCCTCTGAACTGCTCAGCTGAGGCTTAAAGCCACCATATGAAGTTTGGAACAAGAAGCCATAGGCACAAAGTGCAAATATATAAGAAAATGATAATAGTGAGTGAAATTAAAGATCCAAAAATTAAATATTTTGAAATTAAGTTCCAACATTTTCATCTCTTCAAAATGGACAAACATAAAAGTGAGACCTTGCAGATTGAGACTGACAAATAATTGGTAAATGAAGGGGGTGGGTGGGAAGTTTAGAAGAACAAATAACAGTAGGGATTTTCACAGTTCTTATGCCATAAATTAATCGTAAAGCTGACTGCATGCCACTGGTCTCAATAAGAAATCCTTTCCATCATACTTTTCAAAGAAGTTGGTGTAAGAAAGTCAATCTCATGACAAGAAAGCAGAGCATACAGAGATCACTTACTGATAGTTTTACATAAACAGGAACATACAGGCTGCCCGTATAAACATTATCTCGATCTCCTGAATGAACATCCAGGATAAGCTGCAAGATAATGTGAAATCATCTGCATTATTCCTGAATTTTATGGATACAGCATAAAGCAAATTATTTTCTTGGTTCATGTGGATATCAACACTAGTTCCAACAAGCAAACAGGTAAGCAATTTGCACAAGATAATTCCTATACGCAAGGAATTTCAGGTACCACCAAGTACTTCATCATTTGTTCCTTTGTTGTATATCACATTTACATAGACAAATCCTAATTATCTGTGTGGTACAACATAGATAATCAGAACCGCATTTCAAAAGGAGCTATGCATCAAGATCCCATGTCCCCGCAATTCCAAAGAGTACTACAGTAACCTGAGTTATGCTTGAGATCCAGTCATCCATTAAATAACTAGTGCTTTCTGCCTATAGCTTGGATGTCAAAAAATGGAACTTCTAAAGGTTACCAAACTGCATAGAACATATAGCTAAGAGCATTCACGAGAACATGGGGTTCACCTGATCAGTATCCAAGCAGTCAACAACTGAATTAATGGGGCTGGCAGTATCATATTTCCCACTCTTTGAATCCCTTTCAGCAATCACAACAGAGTCAAGTGATCCTGGTGACAAGCTTTCTTCCATTCTTATTATCATCGTTGGTGTACAATTATCTAAAGACCCTTTGACAGCACTACTCCTCAAAGAAACCCCAGATGCCGGACTCTCCATCGACCTAGCAGGAAATGTAGCCTGGCCAACCATTGAGACTCAATATTAAACACTTAAAAGCACATACGAACAAGTATCACCTAGTAAATACATTATTTTATGGGAAAAACTGGGTGCTCCTTCCAGGAACCTTTTAACACATAAGAAAATGGGACCACCCATACATAAAAATAAAATGTTAACAGTGCCCCAGGAACTTACAACTGAAAAGGAAAATCAAAATTTTCATTTACCCATTGTCCTCGTGAGTTAACATCACCTCGATAGAAAGCCACTTTGTTTATCATACAGGAGCAAGTGCAGTCCAGACAAAAAACGAAATAACCCACTTTTAACATTAAGCTGAGTGCCACTTTTCTACATATCGAAAATGTAGTAGAAGTACTATGCAGAGACAGGTGGTATTGGAACAAGCTTCTTTTCCCACTATATTGTACACCTAGAACCATAACTAATCATGGTCATAACATACTCAAACAATTCAAAATGACATACTTATCCTCACGGAACATGAATTGCCACAGTTATTAGACTAATTGATTATTTGCAATAAACTTCTAACACTAGTTGACATGATTAATGTAATGGGGAAAAAATTTCTTTTGATTTTCTGACATATAGATTTAAGGGAGGGCTGATGCCATCCCATTAATTCAACACTGACCACAAGCACTCGTAATGCAGTGTGCACTGAAAGAATTCAAACTTCTCTATATAAGAAAGTTAATTACGATAATATTTTCCACTTTTAAACTATATCATATAAAATTCGCGGGGTCAAATAGAAGTTTTGGCTTAATAATATAGAATATAACGACTAAATATCTGTGCTAAAAGCTAAGTGGATGATACTTCCGATAGCAACGCAACTTCTACTCTACAATAATAAAGATAACGTAATGCTACTCGTATGTATCAACCCTCACCAATTGCGAAGGAGGAGGAGACTGTCTATACGTGGTGCCATCGGCCTCAACGATCCACCCGGCCTCGCGAGCGAGCGCAGCAAGGACGTCATTCATGTCGGCGCGGGCTGGTAGAGGGAAGTTTCCGTGATGGCGAAGTCCGGCGAGCATGCGACTGGTGATGGCACGGCGGTGCCGCTCACGGAGTTTCGTGCGCTCTTTCTCTTTCTCCCTCTCCCTCTCTCTTTTGGTTTTGCCGGGCCTTGAGGCTGTAGCCGAGACTGATTCTGTGGGAGATTCCACTGCAGCGGCAGTCGAGGCGGCGAAGCCACGGGGACGACCAGGCTGGGAACGAGGATTGGGTTGGGAGTGGTGTTGGTGGTAGTTAGGGTTTAGGTCTTCAGTGAAATTGGGTTTAGAATTCATGTTTCTGAATTTAGGTTTGTCTTTGAGATGAAAGAAGTGTGTGAAAAACAAGAATCCTACGCTAACCAGCTGGTGATAGCCAGTTGAAGCAAACCCTGTTCAGTAACCTTAGTAAAGAGTGAAAATAAATGAAAACGTGTAGTGAAAAAGACAGAAAAAATGAAAAGAAAGAAAATAGAAAAAAATATATTATTGATTTCTTGTTTAGATTTATAAAAATAAAATAGAAGAAAATGGAAGGAAATAAAGTTAATAAATAATTAAAATACCTTATATGTTTAATAATTTTTTAGGGGCATTTTTATAATCTTATTTAATTGCTATTTATTTTCACTCGTTTTTCTTTAAAAATAGAGAGAAAATAAAAATAAGTAAAAATAAATAACTTTAAAAATAGAAATGTTTTCGATTATTTCTTCCTATTTCTAATCATTTCTACCCTTCCTTTTAATACCCAAACACCATATTTATATAGGTTTCATTCCGTTTTCGTAGGCTTTCTTTGATTCCTTTCGTGCCAAATATAGTGTTAGACTACGTGCTTTCTCGTCCTCTTCATTGTATACTGTTTTTTTTTTTTTCTTTTCTTTTCTTTTTTTCACCCCTTACCACTTCAATTTTAGGATGTAACGAGTAATGACTAACAAGCGAAGTAGAGGACTCTAGTTACAAATAAATCACCTTACAAGTAGATTTCATTTTGCTTATTTTGTTTTTTTGTCTTTCTACTTAATCAATTTATTTTATTGAAATATTAGTATTTATATCATTAGCTTATAATTATCTTAACATTAAAAAAAAGATTTAATGATATGAATATATCACGTGAATCAATACATGTAATGTGTTAGTATTGAGAAAGAGAAAGGAAAGTATAAGGAGGAAAGGAATTAAGGGGAAAATACTAAAATTATTTGTTCAGTTTACAAGGAAAAATAAGAAATAAGGAAAAAAGAAAAGGGTAAGGATTTGTTTTCATAGGTCTCACACATTTTCTTTCCTTTCTAAAATGGAGAGAATGAGGAGGAAAAGAGAAACCAAGAATTGATTTACTTATTTACCTCTCTATTTTTTTTTTTAGTTATCATTTTAAAGAGTATAATAGTAATTTTAATTTATCTTAAGTAGTGATTACCATTCCTCCCATTTTCTTTCTCTTAATTAACCAAACACATTAAAAGGAATTAAATACTCTGACAATTCCTTCCCTCTACTTAGCATGGGAATCTCTTAATTATAAAGTAACACTTGATAGATATTGAATGAACTGATATAACTTCATAATATTTCTACTCTTTAAATACCTTATTATGATATGGTTGTTCTCCCTCTGCTTGGCACTAGAGTCTCTCCATCCCTTTATGGGATCCTATATTATTGTCTTTGTATTGAGTGTATTCTCATATCTACTTTTTAGTGATCCTTTTCTGGCTTCTTATATTTTATTTCTTAGGTCGTCTTGTAACATTTTCTCCATTAGGGATCTAGTTGGTTACTTTTTTCCTCTATTTCATGTAGATTGTTAGTTATGAAAGTTAGTTTGGTATATGTTCGTAAGTATAGCTCTTCTTATCCCTTTCTGTTTATTTGTCATATTAATTAGATTTTCTATTTGTTTTATTCTTAGTTCTCATTTGTTCTATAGTTGCATCTTATTTCATTAGGTAAGTATTCAAGATGTCTTCTTCAATAAGGGATCAACACCCATTTCTCTTGTCTAGTAAAGAGTCTGAGGAAGTTATCACCCTCCATTTCGAGAGAACAAAGGAGCAATACATGCACGCAAGGAAGGTCTTTTCCTAGAAACCCATGAATCGAGTGGCTGTTTGCAACATTATGATGAAGGTATGGTCAATGTTTGGAAAGGTGGAGGTAGTTGCTTTGAATAACAATTTATATTTATGCAAATTAGGCTTCGTTGTGATGCTAAATAAGATTATAGACTTTGAGCCTTGGTTTGTGATGGGCATTTTGTTCGTTTAGGAGAAATGGGATAGAAGTAAGAAAATTGAGAAGTTGTCATTATCCACCGTTTGTTTTTAGGTCCATTTATCAGGGCTTCCTTTGAAAATGATGACTAATAAGAATGCTTAGAAAATTGCTTCTTACCTAGGTACTGTTATTGTGGTAGAGGATTGTAGTTCTCTAATACGTGATTTTCTAAGTGTTAGAGTTGCTTTAGATGTGTTTAACTTGTTAGTGGTAATGAAGAAGGTTAAAGATGCAGATGGTAATAGTTGTTGCGTATCTTTTGCCTATGAGTATCTTTTTGAATTTTGTTACATTAATGAGCATCTAGGTCATACAATAGAAGGTTATGTGGTAGATCTTCCCACATTAGAGTAAGCTAGGCTCTTTAGACCTTAGATTAGAGTCACTATTACCCCAAAAGGGGATCTCAAAATAGTCTTTGAGAAGATAGAGGAAGGATATGGAAACATTGTATTTCATCTACAGAGATCTTCTATAGTAATTGCCAAAGGTGTGGAAAGTGTAATTATCCCTTGTAATAGAAAAGTTGCAAGCAATGTGTACGTAGAAGGCACTTGAGGGAATGATAATGATGCATTTCCAAGGTTGTACACATGGAGAGACCCCATAACAAATTGAAACAAAGGAAAACAAAAGGGTTTTAGCAAAACCTAAGCAGCTACCAACTAATTCAATTCAGCCTAACCTCCACTTGATATGACATATAAGTGAGGATTAGGGTTATTCGCTACTATTACTTACTAAAAAGAATAGATAAGAGTTAAGGCAAAAGAAGACACGACTAAATGCCCTCAAAAGGGTAAATTTCTATATTTAATAATGAGGTAATTGATTGTATGCATACATAATAAATGGGGTTTTTATACTAACCCCTCTAGGATTACACGTACAAGAGAAGACCAAAATGGGTAAAATACTAAAAGATTCCTAGTTCATGCTAAAAAGGGTAAAATTGACAAAATATAGTATAATGTATGAAAAGGAATCCTTTTGGAATGTCATGCTAATAGATACGTGTCAAATAATGGTTAGTGAGTTAAATGTGCATATGTTTGGCTACTGTTGTAGTTGTAAGATCTCTGATGGTTTGGCGTTAAGGTTAGCTCAGAAGGGGTTTGTACGAATTCGCAAATGAACACATGAACCCAATATCATGTATAACTGAATGAGTGGGTCCGAGCCATAAGATGGCTCAAATAATAAACGATTGTCGAGGGTGAGTAGGGATTCCTGTACACCAATGATGAATATAACGCACCAACGCCTCACACGAACTTGGGTTACGCTTGATATAACGTACAAGTATGGCTGGAATTCATTTGCTACTAGTCACACTCAATAGGCTAAATAAGAGTAGCTCAAGAGTAAGTAAAAGGACACTTAGCTCAAGAGAGAATAAAAGTTCAGTGTATTTTTTATATGATGTTGTAACTATTACATTATGCAAGTATTTATAGTACTTCGTTAGGGTAAGTCCTAAATTACAGAAAATTACAAAAATATATCCCTATTTGCTAAACAAAAAGGAGAATAATTCACAAGGAAAGCAAGTATTCGTGCAAAAGAATATCCTTTATCAGAGAGGACCATATGGATATTAGAAAGAACAATGCGCGTACACTTTACTCAATCTATAGTCTCGATAACATTAGGTGTCGAGCAAGGGTGGGCCTTGCTAGGTAGTCCTCAACATCACTACTTCCAGAAAAACTTGGAATACGCATCCTTAATCCTTCGTCTTTAGGGGATCGTGCATTCCTTTCTTCATTCTTATAGTACTCCTCTGCATCATCATCTTCTTCTACTTCTTCCTCATTCTTTTCAAGCGCTAACCTTTGTCTAGCATCCTTACTAACTCCTTCAGTTCACGGTAGTCAAGCTGGGGCATTAACTCGACCAAATTGACTATTGCCTCACTGTTGCTGCTCTTGTTCTCTAATGGGGCTATTTTTAGGCCGTTGCCTATCTTATTGGATAATAGTCACCAAACTAGCTACCAAGTTGATAAGCTTATCTAAGTGATCACCCATTGACTAAGGTATGAAGCTTCATTCTTGCCTTTAGCCACATTGAGTACCACTTTCTTGATTTCCCAAAGTTCCTTGGACACTAGAGTTTGACATTGATTGTTACTTCACAAAAATTGACATTTAATATACCACTTGGAGATCAATAACTAATACTCCAATCATCATGACAATTACACAACAAACGAACAGTCAACCACACTCTGTTTTGCATATTAAAAACAAGAAAAAACAGAGCACATAACACTTCTCAACTACTAAACTCTAAGGTTAATAATAGAACCGTTATCTCATGAGAGCAATAACAAACCACTAAAAGAACACAATAACAAAATTCCATCTTTAAATGTAACCAGGCTCCGATACTAGGATGATATGGATTCATGGATGAACACGCGAACCCAATATCATACGTAACTGAATAGGTGGGTCCAGGCCGTGAGATGGCTCGAAAAGTAAACAATAGTCAAGGGTGAGCAAGGATTCCTGTGCACTGACGACAAATATGACACACCAACGCCTTACACGAGCGCAGTTCATATTTGATATGACATCTAAGTATGGCTAGGGGTTACTCACCACCATTTTATGCTCAATAGGCTACATAAGAGTAGCTCAAGAGTAAACAAAAGGACACTTAGCTCGAGAAGGAATAAAAGTTCAATGTATTCTTTATATGATGTTGCAGCTATTGCATTATGCAAGTATTTATAATGTCCCGTTATGGTAAGTCCTAAATTACATAAAATTACAAAAATGGATCCCTATTTACTAAACAAAAAAGAGAATAATTCACAGGGAAAGCAAGTATTTGTACAAAAGAATATACTTTATTAGAGAGGACAGTACTGATGTCAGAAAGAATAGCGCGCGCGCGTATTTTGCTTAGTTTGTGGTCCCCTTAACATTGCGTACCAAATAGGGGTGAGCCTTGATTAGGTTTGGTAGGTGTTAGCAATTAGGCAACTTTAATTGCTGGGGCTAGACAAGGGATGGCTCACATTCAGTTTGGCCTTAGGAGGTCGACTCTTAACAATCGCTGGCTCGGCTTTGATATTATAGAGAAGGCTATTTTCCTGATTTGGTGCTTAGATTGGGTTATTGTGGAGGGGTTGGTTCCTCTTATTGGCCGATCACCTCGGTAACTTCCTGGATGGTGTGAAGAGTAAAGTAGCTTGGCAAATTGGATTGGGGTAAACATTGCTCCTTAGTACTTAACTCGCCTCGGACAACTTAATAAACCATCTAAGAAAGCCCTACGGCTTGGGATTGTGTGATTAGTCCTTGATCCCTATCAGGTTTAGAAAGAGAATAGAAGATTGGATTGACTTGATTTGGATCAAGTCAAAGCTCAGACATTAGGTATAGTTAGAGGCCTCTTCAAGTCAGGTGACTAGATATGATAAGAATCAATTCCTTAGACCAATCATCCGTAACCATACTAGAGGAGTCTAAGGATTCACTTAGAAGATACTAGCTCAAAGCTATATCCAAGATAGAGACTCTTATCTTAACTTGATCTACTACCGACCTGACTGCCAAACCTTTACGTGTGTTAGACCTGCTCCTACCAAGCAACTATACCCTATTAGGATAGCCGAGAAGACAGCCTAAGACCATTTGAACTGAATTTTGAAGCCAACCATAAGCATTCGGCCCTAACTCAAGCTGACTACTTTACCGCATGATTAGTTAGCTCTTGACTCAACCAAAATTTGGTTGGCCCTTGACTGCAAACCCTTTTCTGTTTCACCTACTTTGTATCATATTTCTAATGTCCAGCCATGAAATGATACGTGTCTTTTGACAAAACATTCCATAATGGTTCCGACTTTTTCGCACTGAATATTCTTTGTTTCTTTTATCCCTTTTAGTATATTTTATGTAACCTAATTGTAAGAATACCCTTTTTATTTTTTTATACATGTAAAGTAAGCTTAGTAGATGAGTATATAAACCCCCACTTACTTATATACAGATAATTAATCATTAATACAAAAATTATTCACAATTCTTTTAAGTAACCTTAGTGTTCTCATTACCCTTCAACTCTTATCTATTTCCTTTAGTAAGAAGTAGTGGCGAGTGATCCTTCAGTTCAGATTAGTGAGTCACATTTGGTAGATTATAGGCTGAGTAAGATCTAGTGGTATGTCATATTTATTCAGTAACTGCTTGGACTTTGCTAGCTTTTCTTTTATTTCTTTGGGTTCACTTCATTATGATGCTTCTCCATGTGTCCAACCTCGAAGATGCATCAGGATAGCTCGGCTAGAAAATAGTCTAATGTTCTTCAGTTTGAAAGCTGCCTTGATTGCAATTAGAGCTTAGCACTCAGGTCGAGTAAGATGAAATAATTCCAAGTTCACACTAGAATCCTCGCCCTTAAAGAGTGTTTAGGCTAGTATGCATTGGCTAAGTCCTTGCAAACATCTAACTCAGCTTTGGGTGATAGGTTAGG
Source organism: Lumnitzera littorea (assembly GCA_024138015.1). NCBI lineage: Eukaryota > Viridiplantae > Streptophyta > Magnoliopsida > Myrtales > Combretaceae > Lumnitzera > Lumnitzera littorea. Next base: position 12,372,057 of record JAMXBB010000001.1, on the reverse strand, counting down.
GGGTTAATTCCTATTAAATAACAAAGTAAGGGAGAAACAAATTTCTTAACATGTGCAGCCATTGCACCGAGTAGAAAACCAACTCTCCTTTTACCACTCTTTTAAAATTACTACGTTAATGCTATTTTACCCCTTACCTAGCTCTTCTAACCTAAGCCTTCACACTCTCAACCCATACCATTAGCTTGAAAACCTTACCTTACTCTTTCCTATCAAAACCCATCCCCATCCATTTATCTTAATATGCTATTAGCTCCAAACTTATAAAACCCTTAATCAACCCTCCTAATGACTGAAACACATTAAGAAGCTTTAACATACGTAGCCTTTTCTCCACCTAATGAGTTGCAAAATACCCTTATTCAAACCCTACAACACCAATCGGACCCTTATGTTGTATCGTTCCCCAATCACTAAGTACACAAATTTCATGAAATTCTAAAGTTAATTATTCTAGCGATCCTTTTATTCCTGATATAGCCAACAAGATTGTTCAAACCCCCCTGGCTGATGCCTTGAGCCTTCTATAGTTGAGGAGATGAAAGGAATCTAGAGGCGAATTGGGTTGGAGGTTTGTTCTTTGAAGAAGAGTAAGGACATGGGGTTGATGATTAAAGAAAAAGAGTTGAAGGTAAGAAGATGCAAAAACATCAAGTTAGTGTGTGGTATAGTAAAAAGAGTTTTGCAAAACACAACATCTCTCATGGAACTTGCTAAAGTTCATATAAAAGAAGTAGCATTTGATTTCATGGGCTTTGGTAGTTAGCTTAATATAACCACCTAATCACCATGATTTTCTTAAGTTAGAACCGTTAAGGATTTGGTCAATCCTTGACAGTTAAGACCTTTAGGGTGTGCAGAAAATTTCAAATCCATATGGTGTTCTTTTTGGAGACAAAAAATAGAAGCTTATTTGTTGAGCATATTTGTAAGAGGCTGAGGTTCAATAACTCTTTCTATGTTGAACCATGAGGCATTGGTGGTAGTCTGGCAATTTGATGGAAAAGTAATGTAGATGTAGAAGTTAAGTGGGTTATCGAGAATATATTGGATACTATTGTGATGCTAGATGAAGTGGATGAGTCCTTTCAAGTCTCTTGGGTATATGTACCTCTAACTGTTGGTCTACAATTGTGATTCTAAAGAAGGTTGGTGGATTTAAGGAAGTATAGGTCGGAACCATAGTTATGTGTGGGTGATTGGAATGAAATTTTAAGTAATTAAGAAAAGAGCTATGGATTATGTTGGCCAATCTCGCAGATTATTGCTTTCCAATAGATGGTTAGTGAGGCTAAGTTGGTTAATTTGGGTAACTCGGGACACTTCTTCACTTGTTATAATGGAAGGAAAAGGGAAGAGGACTAAAGAAAGACTCAATTGTAGCTTTGGTAACAATGCTTATTTATAGACCTGGCAACATACACAGTTCATTGCCCTTCGTACCATGAAATCTAACCACTCTCCTATTATGATTAAGTTGAATAAAAAAGATTTTAAAGGGCTATGTTTTTTCCAATTTGATGCTAATAGATAGTTGTTGAGATATTATAGAGCACGCATAGAATGATAGTGATAGCTTTGAAAATTTAAATGGCTTCTTAAGAAGGCTAATTCAATGTAAAAGAAATTTGATTTGATGGAGTAAACATGTTGTCCCTAATTTCTCTAAGGAAGTAGATTGTTTACTCCTGCTGTTGGCAAAGGAGCAGAATAAAAGGGTTCAAGAGGAAACTAAAGATCATGAGGGTGAGATTTGGGTAGCCCTTGAGGAATCTTTGAGTAAAGAGGAGGTTTTTTGAAAATAGAAGAGTAGATAACAATGGATATCTTGTGGGGACAGAAACACGAAACATTTCCACCAAGTGACTATCAATTGGAGGGCTGGAAATAAAATTTTTTGAATCAAGAATGATGTTAGTCATTGGGTTGAGAATGAAGAAGACCTACAATGTTTGTTTACTCAATTTTATAAAAGGATTTTTGAAGCTGAACCTTTATATCAACATTAAGGGGTCCAAAATTAGTTGTTGTGTATTGTTACGTAAGATAGAAACCCACAATTAATAAGAGACTTGACAATAAAAGAGGTTTAAGGAGGCTATTTTCCAACTTAGAGCTCATAAGTCACCTCCTGATGGCTTCACTGGGGCTTTCTACCAAACTTTTTGAAATGTGATTAGTCTATTCATTTTTGGAGCCATCTTGAATATTATGAACTTAGGTATCATTCCTTATTCCTTGAATGAGACTGATTTAGTTTTGACCCCAAAAGTAAGTAGTTTAAAAGAGTTAGGTCAATTTCGCCCTATTAGTTTACGTAATTTCATATTAAAAATTTTTTCTAAAGTCTTTACTAATGATTTAAAACCATTTCTTAATGCTTTAATTACTCCTTAACAAAGTGCTTTTATTTCTCAACACCTGATCAAAGACAACATTGTGGCGGCCCATGAAGTTTTTCATAATCTTAAACTGAAGAAGAGAAGTAGAAAATTTTCTAGTGCAATTAAGATTGATATGATGAAAGCTTATGATAGGGTTGCCTAGACTTTCATAACAAATGTGTTCTTGAGGTTAGGCTTTCATGATAAATGGGTGAGTTGGATTATGATGGGTGTAATTTCTGTTACCTATAATTTGATGCTTAATGGAAAAAGAGTAGGTTACATTAAACTTGCTAGAGGGATAAGAAAGGGTGATCTTGATAGGAATTAAACTAACGAGTTTTTGACCCGCAGCCAAGCTTGAGGACTAAAAGGACTAACGAGGCAAATCCTCTTGCTCTAATCGACCCTCCACCAAGGTCGAGCTTCACCTTATTGCTAACCAACTCCCTATACCGTACCGAGTGAATTCACATCTTTTGGAAATTATGTGTTAACTCGACGAATACTCTGCTTATAGCCTGACCGGTTATGGCCAAGTCAACCACTTGCTCTGCAACATTGAAGCTGAAAGGGTAAGAGATCCCATACGAGTCCTTAGCCACTTTTTCTTGGACGAGTCCACATCTATCCAACACCCTTGCTTGGCCACTCAACCTAATCGTACTGATTTTTCTGCATTTTCCAAGGGCATCGCCAATACATTGCTACCACGTATCTAAGCCTGCTTGGAGAATTTGTTGCACTTAATCATTAGTTTTCTATGAATATTCATTTTTACCCTTTTGTATTCCTTGTATATTACTTCTTTAGGACAAGACGCTTTTTATCCTTTCCATTTTTAGGTAAGTTACCCTAATTTCTCAGGTATAAATACGCACTGTACATGTAGTTGCATCATCTTATCATCATTATCATATACTGAATATTCCCTTTGTGAACATTGCTTCCTTAGCTTATTTATTCTTGTCTTTACTTTTATCCTAACCCTTAAGTAAGGTTAGGTAGTGAATAACCTCATAAGAATATCTCATACATCATATTGAGTTATGCCATGAGTCCTCGAAAGTTCCACTGGTATGTCATATCTCTTGAAGCTGTTCGTGGGTTTGCTTACTTTTATTTTCTTTCCCGTTCTCTTATGCTCTTCCATCACTCATTTTAAGCTTTCAACAAGCTTGAACTTATACCTTTGCAACCAGCCTTGTCTATCCTTAGCCTCGGTCCACATCATCTTGGTATCAAAGCAGAGGTTCCATTTGGGTAAGTTATGTTTGTGATTAGTGAAGTAGTGCTTCTTATAGCATTGTGTTGTGGTTGTATAGAGATTAAATGGAAGTGTTCTAGTAAGTAGGAGAGTGGCATTGCTTCTTTTCGTGTTTACTTTGTTTTGCCTTGTTTCAAACATTTGAAAATAGAGCAAGTTTAGTGTTAATAGTTTATTCGTCAGTATTGTTACTATGCTACGACTTAGCTAGACCTTTATGTAAAGATTGTACGTATTGTTTGATTGGGAGAAATAGTGTCAGTTTAACTTAGAATTGACGATTGAAATCAAATTTATTGGGGAAAATGATAGACCTGAATGTTAATACTAGTATTGAGGATGACAACAGTGGTATTGTTCCCCATGGTCCACAATCCTAGGTTACCTCTAAGAGTACAGACGAGAGACTTGATGAGGTAGTCAACCTCCTAGTTGATTTAACCAAAGCAATCCATACATTGGCCTATCGACCTGCTAAGGTTGTGTAAAATACCCTATAAGCTACTCGACTTGCTAGAGGACAGAACCTAGCTCAACAAGTGCGAGGTGGAGTAGTAGGTGGCTGAGCCCAATAAAGGATTGGTTTAGGGGAATTGGATGACATTGAAGAAGAAGAGCACGAAGAAGAAGGAAAATGAGTTAGAGCACCCCAAGCTACCGACCATGTGAAGCTCTAGATTTCGAGTTTCAGTGGTTTTGGGAGTGTAGATGATTATTTGGATTGGGAGGAGAAAGTTGAGCGAGTTTGTGACTAATACCGGTATGAAGATCGAGAGAAGGTGAGAACTGTTGCTATTGAGTTCTTAAGGTATGTTGTCATGTGGTGGAAGAACTTTTAGGTTATGAGAAGATGAAAGGGATATAAGGAGATTAATACTTGGTCTAAGATGAAGAAAAAATTCAAAAACATATTTGTACCGGATACTTATTTATAGGACATTTTTGCTTGGCTTCAAGAGTTAAGGCAAGGAGGTTGAACATTTGACGAGTACATCTAAGAATTCCAAATGCTTATGATTCACTGTGAAGTAGAGGAACCATCAGCACAAATAGTCTCTAGATTTCTTACTGGATTGAGAAGTGATATTCGAGATATTGTGGAACTTTAACCATTTATTATAACGGATGAGGCTATACAAATAACCTAACGAGTAAAAAGGTAGAGAAGAAGTAGAATGTCGACTCAACTCCTAGTAAGCTGACCTTGATGTGCCTAGGAGCTCAATTATTAGTAAGACTTACCATAGGAGATGGGAACCAAATGGGTTCTTCAAAGTATCGAAGAAAATAGAATGGTAAGGTCAACAAATTGAATGCAATAGCTGATGTGAAGTTGCTCGGAGGATATGACTCACCTATGAGCACAACACAATTTGGCACTTCACTTAATGTAACATACAAGCTAATGTTAAGGTCCACTCATCACTAATCTTGAGCTATTCAGTAGATTAGATAAGAGTGTATAGAAATGGATTTAGAGAGGAATGTCTCGCAAGGATCAAATATATTCAAACTGTTTATAAGGAATGTAAGATGATTTTGGCTATAAGGAGAAGTGACTGTTTATAGTAAGTCTCTAGAGCAACATTACAAATAAAGAAAATTACAAAAAGGCATTCATGAAAAGAGATTTCTAATATATACAAAAAGGGGTAAATAGGACAAATGACAAAAAGGGAAAAATAGTATAGTGTCAGGCAAAAGGACAAGTAGCAGTAAGATATTGGTTTTGTATTGACAGCAAATGTAAGCGTCACCGTGTAAAGTAATAGAGATAGCAAGCTGAAGGGCAAGGGCAATCATGAAAGGGATCTCATCATTCAGCAACTGAACCTCGGCCATGGCATAAAAGGGGTCCAAGTGATAGATGCAGTGCCTTATGAATAATGTCCTTGGCTTCGGTACTATAAGCTTTAAATGTAAGCTCTGTAACTATAGGATCGGACTTAATACGTGCTTAAAGCTTAAAACTTAAAGCAATCAGCTAAAAGATTCGATTGAGTCTAAATTATAAAACAAAGTTAGAAATATTAGTAAAAGTGATCCCGTAAGTTTGAATTTAAGAAAATAAGTAATAAAATAAAGAGTATAAAATTTTCAAATTTTAAGTATATTACCCATTATTTATTGAAAATATGTAGAATGCATTCTGATAACTAACAAATCACTAGAGATAAATTATATGTATACTAAAAATCATAAAATAATATAAATAATATTTAGGATTATTTACTTATACTTCATATGTATTTATATGTAGGTAAAAATACGTAAAATTATCTAAGATGCTTGAAAATTACTAGAAAATTTCTAAATAATTAAAGAAAATTATAAAACAAATCAAGGAAAAATTAGAAAAAAATCAGAGAAGTGAGAAATGATCTAGATTTGGGTCATGCCAGCTAGGGGAAGAAAGAAAAAAATTAGCCAATTAAATTCATCCATTTAGAAAAGGCAAATAAAAAGTAGATAAAGCAAATGTCTAGTTTAATTAATGCACCAAAAATTCACAAGAAACCTATAAATAGCCAAATCTCACAAGAAGCTAATTTGGTCAATTTGCAATCTTAGAAAATTGGAAAGCATCGAAATTGAGACAGAATTAGGGTTTTATAAAAAATTGCAAAAATTTTATGTAGTAGAAGTAATTAGATTAAACCCACGAACCACTACCACTTGGAACCAAATCACTACCACCACCACACTCCAAACCAATTGCCTGGATTGGCCGACACACCTTAGACCGTTGTTGGTGGCCAGAAATCTAAGAGAGTTGAGTCCAAATTTCCAACCGATTTTGTATAATTTATTAAAATTAGTAATTTTATTTAGAAAATGATGAATTTTATTATTCAGATGTTTTATTATATGTAAATTTAAGAAAAAATATTGATTAGGTTTAATGACATTTGTAAATATAGGATGCTTAAGAAACCGAGCAAAACTAAGTATGTTTCGATTTAAAATTAAACAGTCTTAATAGTGTAGTTTTAAGCTCCAATTTTTTTTATAGACTATTTAAGTGATATAGAATAGTGCTATGAAACCATTTTTTTAAAATTAATTTTCAAAATTTTTAAATAATTTTTTAGCCCTAAAATGATGAATAAAATGAGTAATTTTAGACTAATTAGGTAATTAAATGACTAATTACTGATTTAGTGTGTAATTAGATGTTTAAGGATATTAATCTCTAATGTGGTAACATAATCATAGCACTTGGAGTATTAAATGTAATTGTTATGGGAATTATGCAGTAAATATACGTAATTATAAGAATATGTGAAGTTGGGATTATAATAAATATAAAATAATAAGTTAAAATGAATAACATAATAATAATATTAATATGTATTAAATCTTATAGAAAACTTAAATCTAAGTAATTATTTGAAAAATATAAAATTTTCTCATATCGAGAATAAATTTGATACACTAATAAGGATTTAAGTGTACTAAATAGAATACAATACTGGTTTAGGACTAAATGTGATAATTATGATACTCGAGCCTAATGTGAAAATGTAATGAATTTCACATTAGTGTTCGGATCATATTTTTAGGATTTATGAATTAATAATTACTAATATGTATATTAAAAGAACTGAGTTAAATCATAACCTAGAGTATATATATATATCATCAAGATATAAATACTAAAAACATATTTATATTATATATTATAGAATACGAAGACGAGTTGACCTATGATAAGTGATTGAGCAACTAAGAGTTCTAAGTAAGTTGGGTTTAATACTTCGTCGTATTTTGGAGTATTATTTTAGAGCACTCGAAGACTTAGGATTGTGTTTGATTGTGTTTGTAAGTAGTTATGTATGCATGTGCTTAAGTATTTGATTTCGTGCTGAATCCCATGTTGTGTTTGGTGATTGATGTGTATGGACTAGTATGAAATTGTTTGATTACCCTAAATCGCACCTAACAATAACCGACCTAAATAACCTAATTCGACATGCATTGCAATCCTTAAGGGATCATTAGGATTCTCCAACCAAATAACATCTTCAAAAAAATAGCACTGGATAGCATAATAATTTTTTCATCATCCTTAGCCAAACTAAATGATAAGAGAAGTGGTCACGATGAGGATGAGAGCCTTGGTTCGAAGGATTGTCTTCGGGGTAGCAGTGTCTCCATCTTATAAACCTGGGTTTGGTTATGAGTTGTTGATGAATTGCCGACTAACGGTCCCATTACTTGTGTACAACTCCAAGGACTCTAATCCTTCACCTGGTGAATTCTCTCTCGACAACTTATTCATGACGAGAAAGTTTACACTGAAAGAATGTGACTAAACTCCTTGAGCTCCCTTAATTGTTGTACATTGATCTATATACTTAGTAGTGATGATGCCGACCATTTCCTTACCGAGGACCCTGTACCAAGTAATCTGACCAAACACAGCCGAGAAGTTCTTGCCAAATGACAAGAGATTCACTTAAATAGTCGAATAGTTTTCTCTCGGCATGCCGCCATCTTTCTCAGCCTAACCCTTTATTGTCGTAACATTTTGACCCCTCTCACCTGTTGTGCTCAGAGTATATTCGTATGGGACCAATGTTGTACTACTATTTGTCCATCTCGTTTGATATTGTACTATTTTTCCATTTTTGGTCTTTTGTCCCTTTTTACCCTTTTTGGTATATACTAAGAATCCCCTTTTTGTATATACTTTCTTGTCATGTTATTATTTGTAATGCTGCTCTAAGGACTTACTATAAATAGTCCTTTTTTTTAAGTCGTAGATAACTTACATTTTAATATTGAATATTCTATTCTTATGAGACAACCTTCTCCAAGTCTATATTTTAAACACTCTTATCTAATCTTGCCAAGTAGCTTAGGATTAGTGGTGGGTGAACCTTGACATCAACTTGTGTGTCATATTAAGTGTAGTGTCAAGTCATGTTGTGTTTGTTGGTGTATTACATCCTCCGAGCAGCTTCACATTAACTACTCTGGTTCAGTTGTGGACCATTTCCCTCTAATTTTCTTCGATATCTCCAACGACCCATTTCAATTCAAATCTACCTTGGTAAGTCCTAGTGATAACTGAGCTCCTAAGCACACCAATTGTTGCATTAATAGAAACTCCTCAACTCGAATTAGAGTAGGTGAAATTACTCTAATTTCACAACGTATCGGACCACGTTGTATGATGACACTTACTTGTTGTATTGCATATAATTAATTGTCTAATAACCTTGTTTGTGCTTATTATACTTTCATAAGTTTTCAACTTAACTTATTGAGTTATGGTTACTCATACCTATATAGATTCTTTTGCAGGTTCTGACTTCTAACTAATATACTATGTTACAACTATCCTGAGGTCAGTTCTCTTTTAAAGCTATGAGGAGTGAGGATCAAATGGCTATACGATTAAGTTTATTTAATATCTTGATAGTACTTTATGTTTATGAATTGAGGTATGAGATGTAAGTTAGCAACTGTTATAGTATGTGTAATTTCCTAGGATTTTGAGATGATATGGATGTAATTATATATATGAATGATAGTTCTAAATTTTATGTAAATTTTATATTAAACTTTAATTGAACTGTTTACTTCAAAGTGATGAGTTATGGATGTCTTGTATAGATTAAATCTATGATAAGGACTGTTGCAACTTTACAGCTTTAGGGTGTAATAATACTAGGTTGGTTGGACTTGACACTTAGCTTCTTGGCCTTGGCATTTAGCAGAAAATGTTCGATACTTAGAGTTTGACAAAGTAAGGTATGGTCGAAATGAGCCCTTAAGGAGTTCTTCCACCATTTTCTTGTAAATTGCGCCTTGTCCTCGATAACCTGATCAGAGAGAATTCTTTGGGTAAGTGATTGAAGGCCTCACAGGCATGTAGGAATGAGAGGATCAATGGTCAGCAATCCATTAGGCCTGGTTAACCGAGTTGACCTAGTCAGGGAAGTTTCCAAGCTCAGTCAAGTACTGAATCGACTAGAAATGTTGATGTCCAAGTTGAATAAAAGGGCCAACCTGACAGTGTTGTGCTGACTCGAACATACGAGAAGGGACCAGGGTCTGGCAGAAAAACGAGACAAATCAAATGCTTCAAGTGCCAAGGGTTTGGACATATGGCTGCTCAGTATCCGAACCGAAGGACTATGATTATCAAGGGAGATGCCCTAGAGATCGAAGTAGATAACACGAATGAAGAACTTGAGGAGAAAGAAATGAAAGATGAAGCTGATGTAGATGCTAACTTGATTAAGGAGGATATGTTTGCGGAGGACTTAGATAAGTTAACTTTAACTATCCAGTGTACAATGAGCTTGGAACCCTCACGTAAGGAGGAGTAGGGAGATAACTTGTTCCATGTCATATGCAAGGTGAATGATTAGTTATGTACACTCATTGTAGATAGTGGTAGCTGCATTATTGTAGCCTCAGCTGATTTGATTAAGAAGTTGAAGTTGCTGACTATAGTACATCCGAAGTCGTATAAGTTGCATTGGCTGAACGAGAGAGGGGCACTACATGTCACTCAGCAAATACTATTGTTGATCTCTATTGAAAATTATTCTGATGAAATCTTTTGTGACGTAGTACCCATGTGCGCTTTACATGTGCTACTTGGCCGACCATGGCTCTTTGATTGAAGGGTTGTGCATGATGGATTTCGAAACACCTATGTGTTCGAAAAGGACAAAAGGAAGGTTACCTTAAATCCGATGACGCTGAGTCAAGTTGGCAAATTATAGGCTAAACTTGCTCGAAGACCCAAGAAGGCTTTAATACTGAGCATAACCGAGCTTCAAGAAGCTATAAAGGCTAATACATTGACTTTTATATTGGTTAGGAGGCCACTAGAATTGAAGGAGCGGATTGAATTACTCGATGAGGTTAGAGAGCTATTGGACGAATATGTTGGCCTATTCCTAGAACAATTACCAAAAGGATTGCCTCTGTTTAGACGCATTGAGCACTGCATTGACTAGATTCCTGGCACTGCCTTGCTGAATAAACTAGCTTATTGGATGAACCCCGAACAAGCTGCTGAGCTCGAACAACTTGTCAATGAATTGCTAAAGAAAGGGTATGTGAGGGATAGTCTAAGTCCATGTATTGCTTCGGTACTCTTAATGCCAAAAAAGATGATACCTAGCAAATGTGTGTTGATAGTTGAATCGCAAATAAGATCACCATTAAGTACTGGTATCCTATCCTTAGGTTGGATGACATATTGGATGAACTGAGTGGAGTTAAGGTCTTCAACAAGATTGATATGAAGTTTAGCTACCATCAGATTCAAATGAGGCCAGGAGACGAGTGGAATATTGCTTTCAAAACTTAGCATGGACTCTACAAGTGGATGGTAATGCCATTTAGCTTGTCAAATGACTCAAGTACTTTCATGCGACTAATGAACCGTGTATTGAGCATGGACTTTGTCCTTGGATTACCAAGAACTGCTTAAAGCAAAGATTCAATAATGGTTGTCGTAGATAGATTCAGTAAAATGGTATACTTTGTGCCCTACTCTAAGATTAACGATGCTTCAGCTATTGCTTCTCTCTTTTTGTAGGAAGTCATTTGGTTACATGACGTGCCAAGTAGTATGGTTATGCTCATTTTAAATGTACTTTATTAAATGCATGTGCTTCTTATAAATAATATAAGTATATGATATAAGCAAATATACAATTACATATATTCATATTAACTTAAATGCTAAGCTGTGAGTACCTATTCATAAGGCCTATAAACATTTATACATAAAGCTTATATACACATATATCATATATACACATTCATGTTCAAATATCTTATTTGGAAGCCAACACTATAAAAGTTATTCATATATCTACATATACATATCGCTTATACATATATTTTACTACATGACGTTTCTAATTAATATGTATCTATTACATGTATAATTGATTTATGTTATATAATCTTAAGCGTCAATTAAAGTTTTATAGATTAGATAAGTGGTAAATAAATAAATCTACTCAACGACAAAAGGTTAAATTGAGTAGAGAATAACTACTTGATGTTGTATATTAAGTTAACTAAGTAAAAAAATGATGGAATATAGGCTAAATGTAGAGATCTAATAGGATTACAGGGGGCATAGTTGAGCCAGAAGGTAAGTTAGAAGCTTCGTTAGATAAAAATCCTAAACCTAAATTCACTCATCTGAAGGAATGGCAGAGGATCCTTTGAAAAGAACTCTAAACTTAAAGCAATTCAAAGTGTCTATTAGAAGGTGGTTAGTATAATAACCTTTTTAGGAAATGACCACATCTCTTAAACATCTAGGTGCATATAGCTCACCCATTTATGAATAATAAACCTAATCTAGAGTGTAATATTTAGATTACTGTTGTTCTCATATCTTATAAAAGTACTAAAGATGTCAGTTATAATAAAGGGACCTTTGATGAAGTAAAGCCTAGCATCTTGATAGGAATCAACTCCCTAGACTAATCACGCGAAGCCGAGTTTAAGACTCTAAGGACTTGCACGGAGAATACTGGCTCGAAACCAAAGTTGATACGGGTATCTCTATGCCGAACTAATCTCCTACCGACCTATTTGCTTAATCTTGACGTGTTAGACATGCTCCTGCCCAACAGCGAAGTCCTAATCTAGAAGACAACTTAGGACAAGCCAAGCCGAGCTTCCTAACCGATTACTGGCGTCTAACACTAATTCGATTGACTTCCTTACTAGATTGGTTGGCTCCCAACCTGATCTAGATCAGGTCGGCCCCTAACTACAACGCTTTCCTGCATCCACTTACTTTGTATCATATTCCTAATGTCCAGCCACCAAGCGATACGTATCTTCTAAACACAACTTTACAGAATGATTTTTTCTTTTTCGTACTAAATATTCTTTCTCTCTTTTACTTCTTTTAGTATGTTTTATGTAACCTAATTATGGAGTACCATTTTGTCTTTTCATACATGTAAAGTAACTTTAGTGGATGGGTATATAAACCCCCACTTTCTTGTACACACACAATGAACCAGTTAATATAGAATTGTTCACATTGAGCAACCTTAATGTTTTCGTTATCATTCAACTCTTATATATTCCCTTTAGTAAGGAGTAGTGGTGAGTGACCCTTCAGTTCAGATCGGAGTGTCATATCCGGTGGATTGTAGGCCAAGTAGGATCAATTTGTGCGTCATATTTATTCGATAGTTGCCCGAGCTTTTGCTAGCTTTTCTTTTATTTCTTTTCAGCTCATTTCGTTGTGGTTCTTCTTCGTGTGTTTGACCCTAGAGACGCATCACATCTGTAGCTAACTTAGGCAATTGGAAATTCTAGGTAAGTGGGATCAGTATTTTACCTCACTTTACAATATTATTTCAAAATATTTGGGGACTTTGATATGTATTTGCTTGTGAATGTAGTTAATTGTTTGTGCATATGTGGCGCTTGTGTTTGAGATTTGATTTTTTATGTTAGGAGCTGAACTCTATGTTATTTTTACTCTATGAATATTATTCTGGTTGAATTACTTGAGCTCGGTTGATTACTTTAAAAATAAACTAACTTGGACTTGGCCTAACATCTAACCTGACATGCATTGCAACCTACTAGAAGTAGCGGCTAGAATTCTTAAGCCAAATACGAACCTTTTGATGAGGATAATTGAAATTGACCTTTCTGTACCCTTAGTTGAACTAAGTGATAAGAGATGAGGTCGCAGTAAGGTTAGGGGTCGTAATTCAAAGGTAATCTAAGCTGAGGTTATTCTCGATTGCATAAGCCCTAATTGAGTTCCAATTCGTGTATGAAACAATAAACTCCTCAACTAGGATTAAAGCAGGCAAAATTTCTCTAAGTTCGTGACGAACCGGACAATATCATGTAATGGCATTTACTTGAACATGTGTTGTATCTAACTGAAACTGCTTGAAAACCCTAGTTGCTCTATGTTAAATACATACCTTTGTCTCTGTCCCAATTACTAAGCAGGTTGTTGCTCGTTCCTCTATGGTCTATTTTGCAAGTTCAAAACGGAATTACAAGTACTACTCCTAAAACTAGAATTTTAGCAAACAGGGTCAAAGAGTAAGGATCAAGAAGAATTTGGCTACACTTTTGTTATTATTATTAACTTTTTTTAACTGCTAAGAAATCTACTCGAGTCTTCTTAGAAGGCTCTCTAATTTTCAATCTTTTGATTTATATACTAACATGTACTTATAGGCTTTACGATTACTCTTCTGAAAAGTCAAACTATGAGTTTACTTTATCAATTATGTTTAAAGAATATTCCATAGGTTTATATCAAGTAGGTAATGATTTGGATGCTTCAAAGAGCTAGAGTTAAGTATGCTTGGTGTGACTAAGTTTACGATAGTAGCTATAAAGTCAGCTTCTATCTTAGGATGATTCACACGACAGGACCATTGTGATTGCACCTCTTCAGGGCATGACATTATGCGTTTAGTATTTATTAAAATTATTTTATTAAATTTGCTACGTTTTTCATATGAAAGAAATAGTATGTCTTTAATTAAATTTCTTAATGAATTTGATTTGTAATGATTTCCTGAGCGTAGTTATGATTTTGGAAGTATTTAGTTCAAATCTTGCAATTTTATTTGGCTATTTACCTGATTTAAGCTAATTTTCAATGAAATTATGCTTAAAATCAATAATTTTGAAAATATATATAATGGCCATATTTGAGAGTTGCAATAGTCGTACCTTAAACTATATATTTTTATGGATTTATAGTATTTTTTGGAGATGTAATAGAGTATAGGTACTAATTATTAAGTACTTTCCTATTATTCATATATATTTTGCTAAATACGAATAGTACGATAAATTGCGTACTCAACACCATAGTAAGGGGGAATCTTAGATTATATTACGGTAGATGTGCTCTTTATTGGTCTTAGCTTAGTTTAATCGAAAAATGAAAATATTATAAGTGAATATAGTGTTTTGGTTGAATAAGAGGCTAAAACAAAGAAAGGATTGGAGATTACACTTAAGGGCTCTTGTGTAAGTTAGGGTTAGGACTAAGTTAGATAAAATACTAGAGATCATTAATTAGTAGAGCTGAGGATATAAGTCAAATATAATTCGTTTAGAAATTCTGAAATTAGCCTAAATCGGAGGATAATTCTGAGGCTGATTTAGAAGTTAAGTCAAAGGCTAAATTAGAGACTAAGTGAAAGGCAATTTTAGACAAATTTTCAATTAATAAAATGAAGTTAAAATTAACAATTTAATATCAATCTGGAGTATATATACACACGCCACAGTTGACTATGGTACCTTGTATCCTTATTAGGTAAAGTAGTTAGAGAGGAGACTTGTGTCAACAAGTAGTGTTAGAGCGATCAACAAACTCAAGTAAGTAGATATTTATGTGTTTTAAGTAAACTTATGTCTACTTCTAACTTTGCATGCTCTATGATGTTTTGTCTTGGCAGAGCTTGGTTGTAAGTTTAGTATACTACTTGATGAATTATGTGGAGTTTCCTTTTGTAACTATTGCTAAATGAATAACGATTGATATTGGACTTAGTTGTTGTGATGATATTACTAAATGCCTATGTGACATTTGTTGGGAATTACAGTAACTTGGAAAGAATTTACAGACTAACTTTGCCTCCTAAGCTGTTCAGTTAAGTGAACCTAATACCAAGGTCTTAAAATTAACAAAGAAACTAAATAAAGACTAGGCTAATAAATAATGAGTAAATTTGCTTGAATCTGATAGGTGTTGTTTAGTAGATTACTTAATACATACATGGCATGGTACGAAAAGGACTTACGGGTTAAGTTTTTATAAAACCGAGTTTTTACTAAGCTAAGTTTCAATAAGCAAATGATTTGACTTTTGAAAGCTAGGTTTACCAAGTTAATAACTTAATTGGTAAAAGCTGGGTTTCGAGCATATAATATTACATCTCTAAGCTACTTCATGTAGTTTATGTTTGGCTGTGTTTTGGGGGTCTTACTATTAGGCAACTCCTCGTTGCCTCTTGGTTCTTAGACTTTGTATCTAGATACTCAGGTATGTTGACTAATTGAATGAGTTGCTGGTATCAATGCATATCACGTATATTAGCATAGAATACATTATCTACATTGATTGATTGGCAAGGAAGTGTTAATATATTATGTATTGACTAACTATTTGTTGATATGCTTATGGTACTAGTTATGTTTGTTGTTGTTTGTTTGTTGTCCTCTTTCACTCAACTTACAACAAGCAGAGGGAATAATTTGTCTTATTCTCAAGTTAAGGATGAATTAGACAATAAATGGCACCTTAGAGGCAAAGAGACTTTACAGTACTAGCTAGAGATGAGCTCTTAGAAGAAGAAATTTGCTACAGGATATGAATTAAATATATGAAGGCAATTATTCATAGAAGATATTGGTGATACCTTACAAAATATTTATTGCAATAGTTGTAGTCAAATGTGTATTCTTGTAAATGATTACTATATTGTATAAAAGTATATAACTATGATACTCTAAGTACGACTTACTATTGTAAAACTTTTGTTGTTGTTTGTTATATTGAATAAGAAGTGATTTGGAATCAAATACTATATGAAGTGGAATAGCAAGTCGGATATAGATTTTTACCTTATCTCTAACTTAAGGATGGAAGTAACAAACCGTTTTCAAGCACTAAAATTTTGAGAAAAAATTTTAAGCAAACACCTGGAAGACGGGGCATTAGAAATTGCTATTATAACCCAAAATTCCTATAATTTCTAAATTCAACATTTGCTAGACATATTATCAAAGCCAAAATTTGAAATTTCATCTACTACATTTATTTAGTGAATAAGGAAATAAAGCAAATTCACGTATTGAAAATGGGAAAAATATAAGTAAAAATATTTATCCATTTCTAAAATATAAATATCTTCCTTTTTCCAAAATATATTTATGTGTATGTTTGGTAAAATATAAGCATATAATTCCATACAATATATATGCTTGTGTATATTCATTTCATTTTTTTTTTATCACGTATACAAAACATACCGGTGTAGTAATTAATTATCTTATTATAGAAAAACAAAATGAAAAGCTAAGTTAATAAGACTTATCTAATTAATGTGTGAAATATTAGTACGCTTTTTCTTTCTTTTGTTTTTATTTTATACTTTCTCTCTTATGTTTTAATTGCAACTATGTGTGTCAAATTAGCCTTAAATGGTGACTTCCCCTGCATTTACACATTTGTTTAATCACCTAAGTTAAGGTGGTTTAAAGGAACTTTCTTTTTTTTTTTTTTCTATTTCTATTTTTAGTTGCGAGCATTATTATATGTTATATGATTTTTATATAGAAATATTAAAGTCCAATCCTAGGATGCCATGTGTCCTCAGCTGCCACCCTAAGATAGTTATCCTTAATTCTTCTTCTTCTTCTTCTTTTCTTTATTTTAATATATTTTGGTAAATTTAATATATTTTATTTCATATTTACCATAATTTCTAAAATATTTAAAGAATATTCTCACTCTTTATCGCTAACATAATTAGCAAGGAGTAATTTACGACCGCAATTTTCTTCTTCTATATATTGTTATTTTAGATAAGCTTTAATATAATTATTAGTAAAAATATTAGTAATATAATATATAGATAAGTTTTATTAATTATTCGAGACTTATTCATATATATTTTATATATAATTTTACTCACTAATATTAATTATTAAGATTATGTAGTTGATTCTAATAGATTTATTATAAGCTATATTTAAAGTTACGAAACTCTACACTATAGTGATTATACCCTATAAACTTAATAGTTCTAAGAAAAATGAATATAAATGAGTTTAATTTGAGATATTAAAGTTATACATTTACTTCTTTTAATTTTATTACCTAATCATAAGGGTTTAACTTAATTCAAAAAATGTTATGAGTTATTATTTCTGGAGTAGGTGTCTCGAGTATCAAATTTTTTAATTAGTCTCATAAATTTATATAATTACATATCCAAGTTTAGGTATGATTCAGACATTTTCATACCTATGAATGCTTCCAATTGGTCCAATGAAGGAGAGATATCAACTCAATTAGGTGTCATTTCCAAATGATTCTACATGCTAATATAATCCTGCTAAGTGTTCAAGGAATATAAATTACTATTTTTTTTAAAATGATCGTTTACTGCTGCTAGGGGCTATGATGCTATTTTTTTGCACCATATATTGCATTTGAAGCATCACTTAATAATGTTTTTGTTAATTATCTAGCTAATATAGGTTTATTATATATATTTATGGTTTTATTAATTTATAGGCATGTATTTTATTATGGTAAATGAGTATAAATTACTTTTACATATTATTTCCTGTCACTCTATTAGAATTAGCTTTACTTAAATAGTTTTTCTTTAAGACCTTGTTGATTTCTACAGGACAAATTTCACATTTTAGATACATAACAAGTAATGTTATTATATTTATTATTTTATTGCCAAGATTCATCTTCTCGTAGTCACTAATAAAGCTAGTATGTACCATTTTATACTTGCTAACCTAGCTTATAAGCACATATTTTTTTATGAGGGATATAAACTACTCAAAAGCTAGCAGGTCGAGGTTATGTGGTATTACAGAAAGGTCCATTAATTAGTTTTTTTTTTTTTCTAATTTCTATATGGTGAGTTTGTCTTAATAGATTAGTATTTGAGCTTAGTTTTCTAGTTAAATATTTTCTAAAGAGTTATTTTATAGAAAATTTGTAGACTATGTGAGACTTGAACTTTTACTAGTCGCTTTGAGTGAGTAATTTAAAGCATACACAAGGGTAACTGATTAAGTCGATACTTCATGGGTGAATCCTAAGAGTTAGACAAGGATACCCCATAGGTTCGGAATGTAGAAATATATTAAAATAATAATATTATAACTAAAAGTAATTAATTTTACTAAATTATATTATATCATATTTTACATGTCAAAAATGCACAATTTAGATAATGAAAGCTAACTAAACTTTAGAGATAAATTATTAGGACTATAAAATTATAGAATGACATAAAATAATATGTAAAAATAGTATGTGCACTTTAGGTATAATTATCACATATAAATACATACTCATAAGTACTTAAAATATTGAAATTATGTAAAATTACTTAAAATTTTCTAAGAAAAACATTAAAAATGATAAAAAAAAAATTCACAACTAGCATATTACAATAGCTTGGATGTTGCTTTGAAGAAGAAGAACACTTGTTACTTAAACTAAATTACCTTGAGACACATTACATGCATTAAGGGTAGATATTTAAGCAAAGTGGAGAGAGAAAATTTTCATTTTAACGCTTGTAAGCCTAGAAATTATCACCGAACCCTCTCTACTTGTTCTTAAGGATGTTAGAAAATCAAGAAAGATTTTAAGGGAGAGGGAACAATCAAGAAGAAAATTCTTGAAATTTTATACAACAAATAGTACAAATTGAGCAACTTCTTGGAGTACGAGTTCGAAGGGCACTTGAGTACAAACTACCACCACCACCACCTAATAGTAACGGTGGCGGCTAGTTAGGACAATAACTAGGGAATGGTTGTTGGTGGCCGGACGTCCACTTTTCCAGTAAATTGTAAATTCTACTTAATTTTCTATAATTTAGTAAAAATATCAAATTTACTCCAAAAATTATGAAAAAAGCTAGTCTCAAATATTTTTGCATGTATTATTTTGGAAAAATACCAGTTTGAAAAATTTTTAAGTGCATATGTTGATGTTCTTAAGAAATTGCCTAAAACTGATCTATTTTCGAAATTATTTTAAATAACCTTATTGTTGTAGTTTTAAAACCAAATTTTTTTTGGGACATCCATGTATTGCATGCAAGAATGATATATAGAGTTTTCGGATAAAAACATTTTCTATGATTTTTAGGATTTTTTTGAACCCTTAAATTAGGAGGAAAATGTTATTTTTCGGAGTTTTTATGCATCTAGTTCTAAGGAAGAAAATTTGCAACTGTTTTAGAGTCAATTTAAGTTGCAATCTACTATGGTATATGATCTAAAGTTGAGTGGATTGAATAAGAATTGAATTATTTAGAAGATATTAGTTATGGGTTTATTGTATTAAAATGAAAATATGAGAATTTGGAAGTTTTCCTAGTATAGTGTTATTTAATATGATAAACCAATTGTATGATCATGTATTAACATGATTATA
Source organism: Lumnitzera littorea (assembly GCA_024138015.1). Taxonomy (NCBI): domain Eukaryota; kingdom Viridiplantae; phylum Streptophyta; class Magnoliopsida; order Myrtales; family Combretaceae; genus Lumnitzera; species Lumnitzera littorea. The sequence goes on along the minus strand of JAMXBB010000001.1, from coordinate 12,352,208 downwards.
ACTAGAAATATAATGCTGGAATGAGTCGTTTAGAGTGAACTTGTAAGTTGAATATGTTTAGAGGGTTTTTGTAAGCTCCACAACCAGTTACTCAGTGTTCCAATCGGTTGAAAAATCCGATCGAGTCTAAATTATAAGTAAAGCTAGAAATATTAGTAAAAATGACACCGTAAACATGAATTTGAGAAAATAAGTAATAAAATAGGACACTATAAAATTTTCAAATTTTAAATATAATAATTGTTAATTATCAAAAAGATGAAAAGTGTAATCTAATAACTAATAAATTAGTAGAGATAGATTATATGTATACTAAAAATCATAGAATGACCTAAATAATAATTAGGAATGTTCATATGTACCTCACATGTATTTACGTGTAGATAAAAATACTCGAAATTACTTAAATTAGTTAAAAACTTATTAAATAATTAAATAAAATTATTAATTAATTAATAAAAAATCAGAGGAATAGGGAATGATGTGGATTTGGTCATGGCAAGTCAGGAATTGAAGAAGAAAAATTAACCAATCAAAATCAAGTAATACAAAAGGTAAAAATTAAGGGATTTGGGCAATGTTTTATCCAATTAAATACATAATAATTACTACAAAACTCTATAAATAGGGAAAAAAAATTACAAAGCTCATTTGGACAATTAGAAGTTAGAAAAAATTGAGAGCATTAAAATTGGAAGAGAAAAATTAAGGTTAGGAAAAAAAATAAGAAAATCATGCAATTAGGGCCTTAGAGGGGAATCAACACCAGATGAGCACCTGTAAGTAGGCAGCTATGACCACCATACGGTGGTGGTAGCACCTAGACCGGCCGACAAGGCCACAACAGCCAACGGTGGCCAAAGCCACCCAGACCGATGAGTTCGATTTCCAGCCCGATTTTGTGTAATTTTATAAAAATAATAAATATTTTTATAAAATTATGAATTTTATTATTCTACAATATTTTAGTATGTATTTTTTAGAAAAAAATATTATTTTGATAAAAATATGTCCTGTGATATATAATTCTTGAGAAATTATGCAAAACCGAACATGTTTCGGTTTAGAAATAAATGACCTTAGGAGTGTAGTTTTGAGCTCAAAATTTTTGTGTAGTCTACTTAGATGATATAGAATAGTGCTATGAAGCCCATTTTCAAAAATTATTTTTTGAAATTTTTAGATAAATTTTAGGCCTTAAAATGAGGCATAAATGGGTAATTTAGGGTTAATTAAGTAATTAAATAGTTAATTACTGATTTAGTGAATAATTATATGTTTTAGGATGTTGAAATTTAATGAAGTATGATACTTATAGCATTTAGGGTGTTAAATGTAATTATTAGGTTGATTATGTAATGAATAAGTAATAGGGAAAAATAGTAAATTTTAAGTTAATTTTGTAAATTAGGGTAATTAGGTGTAAAATTTGATTTAGGATGAATTTATACATTTTGAAATGATAATTGATGTTGGGAGATGGTAATTAGAGTGATAAAAATATTAGATATGTATTGTGTACATAATAAGTAATAGTACATAGTACATAATACACAATACTCAATTATTAGAAATATAATAAATAGAAGATATTAGAATAAAAATTGATATTATGATAATAATAGAAATATACAATAAATCTAATAGGAAACTTAAATTAGGGTAATTATATGAAAAATGTAAGATTTTCTTATAACGAGAGTGAATTCGGTGATTAAACTAGAATCTGGGTGTACCGTACGAATTAGAACACTAGTTAGAGACTAAAAACAATAATTAGGATATCTGAAGATAATGCAATTAATTTCACATTATGGGTCGGAATAATTTCTTAGGATGTACATATAAATCTTTAACAAAAAATTTAGTTAAAACCTAATTTAGAAATCGATGCGAAAACTGAAACAGAACTTAACATGATTCAAGAAGAATTGTAAAAGACTTAAGACCTAGATAATTAGATATATAAACCCTAAACAAAAGATAACAATAAGCGTTATAGGATAAAACCAACCTATAATAGTTATATGAAAAAATGAAACTACGTTTGTGTTATAAGGATGATCGGTGATGACCTAAGCGAGTTGGACTTTGAGTGAGTGAGCGAGGAGTCGAGGTAAGTTGGGGTTAATACGATGTTGTATTTTGGAGGCTTGAGATTATATTTGGTTGTGCTTATTAGATAGTTGGTTATGTGCATGTGCTTGTTAGATAGTTGGTTGTGTACATGTGCTTAATTATGAGTGATGTTATGATTCTGTTTATTATTCTAGCTTACATTGTATGAAGTGATCGATCACCCTAAACTGAACTTAACAAAGATATGACTTGTAAACATAAATCAAACCTGCATAGTAACCCATTAGGGGAAACCTAGGATTCCCCAGCCCAATACCGACCTCTTCGAAAGAGATAGTGCCGGATGGCATAATGGGTCCCTTCTTCATTCTTAGTTGAATTAAGTGACCGGTGAAGAGGTCGCGGCAAAGGTGAAGTAAATGGTTCGAAGGTAGTCGCGAAAGGAGCAGTGTCTCTATTGCACAAGCCTGGGTTTGGTCGTAAGCTGTTGCATTAACGGCAACTCCTCAACCTGGATTAGAGTGGGCGCAATTTCTCTAATCTCACGACCAGCTGGATAATGTCGTGCGATGGCATTTGCTTGAACATGCATTGCACGAAATGATTTGGTTAATAACCTTGTTTGTGTTTGTGGTATAGTTTTAAGTTCTCCATCCTAACTTACTGAGCTGTAGTTACTCACATCCCTATAGACGTTGTGCAGGTATTGGCTAAGAAGCGGCTTACAACTACTCTAAAGTTAGTAATTGTTGGATCCTGGGGAGTGAGGAAAAATATTTGAAGAACAAACATATATTTTTAAAGTCTAAGCTTTTATTTTAGAATTTTCCATTTCTAAATAATGTAATAACTAGGAAATATATTACGGTGAAACATTGTAAATGTTAATTGTAATAACTGAATTATAGTATATATATATATTTTCTTACTTTCTTAGGTAAATGATTTATTTAAATTACAAACTGTTTACTTCAAAACGGGTTAATCGTGGATGCCTTGTGTAGATCAGGTCTAGGATAGCGGTTGTAAGGCTAACTTTTATCTTAGAATGGTTTACATGGCGAGGCTGTTATGACTTTACCGCTTTGGGACGTGATAGTTCTTTAGAGAGTTGACTTGATAAACAAAGAAGGACTTAATCTTTGGTTCAAAAATTGATCAAAAAGTTGGTTGGCAAAAGGATCTTAACTATAACCACGTTGGAGATTTGTTAAGGAAAATATTTATTGAAGGAGGCATAGTTAAAATGGATTCAAAGACTTAATTAGAGGGTTGATTGGGGTAAAAGGCTTAGATGAAATAACTTAGAGACATGTTTTGAGTGTTGATTGTAGTAAGAAGCTTAGTTAGAATAACATTAGAGACCTGGTTAAAGGGTTACTAGTTTAGGAACATTTGTAAGCTTCATATTTGTGCAACTAGGTTTCGACCGAAAAATTTAGAGCGTTCAGGAATGCAATCCAATTGGGTTAGAAATTTAGTAATATTAGTCAAGGAAAATCCAAAGGATCATAATTCAAAAATATAATAAATTATTAAAAATATAGCTAAAATAGTGAAAATTACTATATTAATATTTACATACTAGAACCATGCGAATTAGATAGTGCTAGTTAACGAACTTTTTAAAGATAAATTATATGAGTAATAAAAATTACTAATGGACATAAAATAATATGAAGAAGATATGTATAAGCATTAGGTAAAATTGTTATATAAATATAAATACTGTAATTACTAAAATACTCGAAAATATAAAAAAATTACTAAATTAATGAGATAAAATAAGGAAAAATTATAAAAATTTTTCATAGCAACCAAATTAAGAGGATAGTTAGAGTTGAAAGGGGAATTAAGAAAAACAACCTTTAAACACCTAATCAAGTGGAATTACACTTGTTTAGTATAGGGAAAAAACCAAAACCACCCTTAAACCTCCCTATAAAAAATACTAATTGCTTTCCTTTTGCGAGTTTTGATCATTTTGAAGTTTGGAAAAAATTTTGGAGTTTAAAAGAGTGTAAGTGCGGAAGAAAATTAAAGGAGGAAAATTGGGTAAATTGAGGGGTTGAAGAGTTCTCGAAGATGGTCGTAACCTAAAAGTGGAAGGGGATCACCACTTAAAAGAGTGGCCATCGCTAGATTAGGCTGATATAACCCTTCTCCCCCACGGTGGCTAGATTAAATACTTTATTTTTGTCTCCTATAATTTTAGTACTTTTTTTAGAATAAGCAAAAATGGTCTTAATTTAAAAATATATAAAAAAATAGAAAACTTAGAAAAATACAAAAAAATTTTAAAAAATAAAAATAAAAAAATTTAGAAAAAATAAGGTTTTTAGGAAAATAAGAAACCTTAGGTCATTTAGAGAAAGTCGTTTAGCGTAGGGTTAAAGTACAATATGACCATTAAATTTGGCTCAATTAGAAAAATTAATTTATACAGGACTATTTTTAGGTCCTATTAATTGGAGTTTAATTTTAGGTTAGAACTAAGTTTAATGTAATAACTTTTTTTCATTTTAAAAAGAGAAGAGTTGGAGAAAAAAAAAAATCAGATTGATTAGAATTGAGCTAGGCTTAATGCCCAGCCCATGTGTGGAAAGGCATAAAGCTGACCTAAGTGAAGCACCTGCAACGCCTCTTTCTTTTTTCCAAGCTAGTGCAGTCCATGCAAGCTCTAAGCACGTATCATGTGCAACGTACATGCACCTGGAGCTCCTTCATCAATGGTTGCCCAAGCTTCACTCTTCTTTCCTCTTCCATCAGTTCTCTTCAAGTTCATTTTTAGTACTTTTTTCTTTGAGATTTCACCAAAATAATGGTGAAATCTAAAAGATTATGTAGCCTTCTTCGCATTAAGACCAAATTCATGTCCAAATACAATTCTTTGCCTATTCGAATAGATCCTAAAAATCGAAGGAAAGCTTGATTCTAACTGACCTTGATTATGTAAATCCAAGCTTGTTAGGCAATTTAAAAAACTTTCAACCTTTGATTAAACATGACCAACATCTTCTTAACACAAATAGTCCATCAATTACGATTATTTCCTCAAGAATGAGGAATAATTGAGCTTGAAGAGATCATGCATGAGGTGGCTCAAATAAGCCATTAATGGCTTTCCTTAACTTAGATTCGAGCTTGGAGATTGTAAATAGGGCATCCTAATCTTCGTTGAAGCAACAAACTCTTACTAAAACCCACTCCAAGTAATCATCCAAATCCTTTCTCTCTTTACTTAGCGATCTCTTTATCTTTTTAGCTAGAAGCTTGATCGTGGTGGTTTTTGAACCAAACCAACACTATGGCTAATCTCCTTTGACCCTTAACTCTCTAACCCGAGGCCCCTTGTAAGTCTCCATGATCTCTAGCAACTGCGGCCAACACCAAGCTCTTAAACCTTAAGCTCTACCACTTAGCTACTACCGCCCCCTTCGAAAACCTAACTTCCACTCATTCTTACTTGAAACTAGCCACACCACCATGACCGTCGACCTTAAAAACCCTAGGACACACATCTCCATCACACCCAACAACACAATTGCGCATCAACTACAACCATCGCTGGCCACCACTTCCAATCACCACCAAAACCACTTCCATCATGCTAGCTCCAAATCTCCGTTCCCTAATGAAAAACATGTGAAATCTTCCTCCCCTGCTCATTTTGGCCGCTGTAACCACTCAGAGCTACTCCATCGTTGTCCTCCTCCTTCTCCTTCGCATGCATGTAGCATACACGTGTTGACCGGATTCAAATCGAAGATTTGACTAGAGACCGTACTCTAACCTGGCTTTGACCACACACTCGACCTGTATCCACTTTCAATTAGCCTAAGTTCAATCTCTTTCATTTTCTTTATTTGTTTATTTATTATTTTTTAATTTAGCTTTTGTATCATTACTTAATTTAAAAAAATAAAAAATTACAATAAATAGAAAAAAAAAGAAAAATACTTGCTCTTTTATGAATTCTATTTCAAGAAGTTTGTTTTCGAATAATATCTTTCCAAATTGTTATAATAAATACATGTTCCTTAGAAAAACCTTTTAATAAAATAAATAATTTTACTTTTCAATGTTAAGATTTCTTTAAAAAAAAAAAGAAAGAGAGAACTTTTTCCCAAATTTAGGACCCTTTTCTAATCAAAATACGGTCAATGTTCCAAAGTTAAAATGAATCAACACATTTAAGTTTTCTAATCGAATTATGGCAAGTCTAATCCCGAATAGCGAGTATATGGACAATTGTGACAACCACAAAGTAACTTGAAATAGAGAATTTTTTTTATTTTCCCTTTTTGTATATAAATTTAATTTCTTTTTTTTTCTTTATGTAAATAAAATTGATTTTCCTTGTAAATTCAAAATTATTTTTTCAAGTTAAAAATGGTATCTTGAAAACCAAATTTAAACTTGAAAGATTATGAGGCACCCATTTAGGATTTAATGGGTTAGCCCATAGATCTAAAATCTCTAATTTTCAAGGTCATTTTAAAAAAATGGAATTGGTTTTTACACAGCTTAATAGCTAAGTTATAACTGGTCCACTCAATTGGTTGTAACTTAATATTTTTATTCCTAACCCTTGTCATGACCCTAAAGGGGGCCTAGTAGGATTACCTAAAATTTCCATAACATGTGTGCAGCCACGATATGAAAACCGCCTTACAAGTCAGAGATTGCAAGACTCTAAATGATTAATTACTAAGGTTACTGATTTTTAAGTAATTAATTTACTGTAAAATTCAAATATAAATAACTATGGGTATCCGATATCCCACAGTTCCTCAAAACCGCAGAGAATCGGTATCCCCTACCAAATAATAAGATAGGATATACTAATATTACAAAAGAAATACAAGAAAAATTAAATTATCAACAAAGGTTGTTTATGTATCATCTAAAGAGTACTCAGTTATTCCTAATACTAAGAGACATATCTTTATCTCACATTCGGCACTCGAAACTTATCCCAATCCTAATGTAAGTAAATCTGCAAAAGAAATTATGAGGGAGTGAGCGTATAATAGCTCAATGAGTTCGTTCCTCACCACCATCGTTCAAGCAAGTTATCACACATTATATCACATATGCAAGTAAGCTATCTACATATAAAATGAATGTAGGTACGATGAATGCAAACAACACATCCATAGGAGTCCGGAATTATGGAAGGTGTAAAATTACGTTGTCTACACTTCGATTATCCCCTGTACTTACCCGCACAGGGCACCTTAGCTTACTCGCATGAGGCTATCTAGGAGCCTCACCTCACTAGGCTGCACTCGACTATTACCCTAGCCGAGAAAAGATTTCAATTCAAATAGGGAGATTCCATTCTAGGACTATCTACCCTCCAAGGCCCCTCGGGTACAGTTTGCGAGTCCATCTTACAAGCCAAAATTAACCAAATTTGCGAATCCATCTCGCAAGCCAAAATTAACCAAGGCCTTACAGGCATAATAAAGTGAGTCCTCTCGCTATCAAGTGGAGAACCTATGTTAGCTTTGCCTTAACGATAAAATATTATTTCTGGTACTACGACCCTTATCAAATTCGTACAAAATATGTTTAAGATTAAAAAAAACCTTTTTCCAAAAATACCCTTTTCAACATTTTGCAAGGCTAGCACTCTCCATCTATACATTTACTAGATCATAGACATGCGACGAATAGAACCGGTTATTTGGGTCAAATATTTATATTTATCAATTTAAAAAAAAGTGATCATACAGATGATGGCATACAAGCAGAACAATCATTTGAACATATAAGCAACAACAAGTAACAAAACATCATACAAGTAATACGTACAAGCAAGTAGCAGGTCATTAGAATTCCCTCACTTGGATTATTGCTCATTCTTCAAATCTTTGGGGTTTCTAGAACTCGATATTAAACACCTAAAATATAATAACACTTATAAGTATTCTATAAAGTCAGACTCCCTAGTTAACTAAAAGTCTATTATAGTTTATCTAGTTTTCTCTAATATAACCCAAGTATAATATGTATAGGGTTTATCATACTCAATGGGGTTAATAGTAACTATTTTCTCATATTTGTAAGTTATGAGACTTCCTTTATATATTTTGGAACTTTTTCGTTTTAGCTCGGGTCGTTATAAACTTATAGTCCATTTTGATTGTTTTCGAGCGTATTTTCTCGTAACGATTTTGATTTAATAATTGCTTAAACCATATAATTGATATTTTTATTATTTTAAGCATGTTTTTCCTATTTTTGAAATTTTTAGATTTATTATGATTATATTATTATTCTAACCTTTATTATTCTTATTATTTCTCATTTTCATATTATTTATGCACTTCACGATTTATACATACATATATATATCTATATATATTTTCAGCATACTACATATACATAAGATAGGTTATACGCTATATATATGTATATACTTATTTTATGAAAATAAATATACTCTTATATACTTCACGATTATACATATATATATTAATATATATTTTATAATTTATTTTATTGAAAAATTACGGTATCATATATATATACATATACACCTTACATATTTACGGATTTAGTAAATATATTATATATGCTAATACATATTTGGTATACCACTTATATATATATTATACATTATACGTATTATATATGTATATGTATTTATTTAAAACATATTCTTATATACATATTCATGTATTTATATATTTGTCTTTATTTATATATATAAGTCTTATATACATAAATATGAATACATACATATATCTTCGGTTTATATACATATAATTACCTCTAATGAAGGTATTCTACTATATATATACTATACAATTATATATATATATGTATACTAAAGTGATTATACAAGGATACACACATATATATATATATAGTTACGGTACAAAATATGTATATTAAATAAATAATACTAATTATATGTATTAAAAAAAAATACATAACACATATTCTTATGTATAATATACCTATGCATATACATGTATACATACCTAATCTTATACATACATACACTACTCAATTTATGTATTAGTGTACATATACATGTATTAAAAATATTGTATTTATAAGAAAATACTATACAAATACATATATAATATACATCTACATAAAAATAAATACTTACCTTTTTCTTTTAATTCTTTCCTTCTTCTTTTCTTCTTTCTTTTTCTCTTACGATTTTTAAGCTTCCAGGTTTCTTTTCTTTTCGGTTTGTTTGCTGAATGCGCCAGATTTTCCTTTTTATTTACGGGTGTATTAGCTTAAATTATAAGCTAAATCTTTACTAATCATTTCAAGATTTTTGCTTGCTTATTTATCTAACACTTGTCAATATAATTAGTCACGTGGGCTGCTAGTTTAGAGTTTTATTTGCTGATTTTTTTTTTTCACGTTTTGTGCAGGATGTGAGTATTGAAGTGGAAATGGAAAGAAGGAAATGAGATAAATTAGAAATAGAAGAGAAGGAAAATGAAAATTATTAACAAATATATGTAATCTTTCGAATCATATAAATTATAACGATTCTCCTCGTAAATTAATTTTCAAATTTTTGTAAAATTTTATCAATTTAATTAGTACTCGTTACAATTATAATTTTTACAAGTCATTGTGACGATTTAGTTATAATTTCATGCGAATAGGCGATTTAGTCGAAAATTACATTCAACTATAATTTTATCACTATTGAGTAATATTTAACTATTTTATAGATTTATGTTTATGATTTTAGGGTTTCGAGTAATTTCGGGTTCAATTTTGATTAATGGTGTGTAAGTCAGTTTTAGGGTTTTAGTATGCAGTGTAGGGTTTTGATCAATTTCTAAGGTTTTTACTACTTATAATATATTTAAATTTATAATTTATTAAATTTTTATCTTGCTCGACTTTAATGACTCTTCGAGTCATCTATAGTATTAGGGTTCAATCCTACTTTTAAATAGCTAAATTTATGGGGTTTACAACCTTAGTTAGGTAACGACTCCAATTTTTTCAAAATAAAACTTAATTTTCTTAATTCTTAGTTGAGGGTTGGTATTAAATGAGTTAAGGTTTAATACTAACTATATTAAGGGAATTAAAGACCAAAAAATTTAGACTCGACAATTTGGCGACTTCACGAGAGACTGTTAAGAGGGCCAATTACTTAAACCTTTCGAAATTAAATTTATCTTTTCAAATACCTAAGTTAGTCTATGATTTTTTTTTTTATAAATATTCTTTTTTAGTTGTCATATTTACTTTTGCATGCAACATACTTAACATATTGGGGGGTGAGGGTGTTATTTATTGCATCATCAATGTAAGGTAGATACGGTCAAATCTAAGCTGTCTTAAGACCCTAAGAGATGAGCCTATTAGGATCTTAATGAGGGCTTAATAGAATTGCTTAAAACTTTCATGTTACGTGTGCACTTATAATATGGAAATCGCCTTATAAGTTAGAGATTGTAAGACTTTAATTAATTAATCACTAAAGCTTCTAATTTTTAATTCGTTAACTTAACATATAATATAAGTAACTATGGATACCTAACATTCTATAGTCCATTATAACCACAAAGAATCGGTATCCTTTACCAAATAATAAAATAAGTTAAATCAATTTTATAAATTACAACAATTATAGATGATACAAAACCTTAACATATAAACACTTCCTACATAGAGTGTTCCTATAGCAGTTATACGTTTCCTAACTAAATTTAACTTTCTCTTACATATCTTAGATTTGCACTCTACACTCAAAGCTTATCCCAATCATAGCTTAAATGAAGTTGCAAAATAGATTATTAGGGAGTAAGTTACACAAGCTTAGTGAGATATCCCTCATACGATAATGGGAAATAAGTTATCAAATAACTAATTCACAAACATATGAATGCATGAATAAGTAATATGTCAAACAATATATGCAATTGACTAGGTGCTACATACAACTTCGGGTTTAATGCCTTCTAAAGTAAAGGTTAGAGATTCATCGGCACTAATCACAACCGGGTTCTAATACCTGGATTTTAAACTATATATTGAAATTCCGTATTTCACAAGATATATTTTTGTTTTAAAAAATTCAACAGTTCACAAAATTCAACAGTTCACAAATTCTTAGGTCTAGTGATGAGGTAGTCTTTACAGTTTACATTCATGCCTTATAGCAGAAATCTCTAAACTCAACCCTTAGTTACTTAAGGTTAGCATCTTTAGGTGCCAAGTAAGCTTGCAAGCCAATGATAAGATCATGTTGTATGAGTGCACCATACTAAAACACTTTAATTCAATATATAGAAATAATCCCCATAGCCTCTCTTTATCTCCGCATAAGGTGCCGATCAAAATAAGTGATGTAATGCAGGTTGATGCATGATCTATTTAATTTAAGATAAGCCAAATATAACTAGGTGAAATTATTAGGTGATCAACCAATATCAGCAAACAGCAAACCATCAAAATCACGTAGCAGTAAATCATACAACCAAGTCTTCAATTATTATATTTAACAATATTTTGCACAACAATCAACTAATATTCAAGCATATGCACATCCCGAACCCCAAGCATCAATTCATTAATATAAACCATCTAAGTGTACTAATTATAAGTATAAAACAAGTATAAAGTCATCGAAAGTACTCACTTAACTGAAGTCGCTACGAGTCGTAATAATCAATAGGTGGCTTGTCTTTTTGGTCGGTGTCTCTTGATAAATAATAATAAAAACCTAATGAGTATCTACATATAGTGCTAAATGGCCCAATTAGCTAACTATCTATCTTTAATTCCCGTTTTTGCTTAAGTTTTGAATCATATTTAACTTTTTGGTTTTACCTTTTATATTTATATTCTTATAGCTGATCTTTATTGAGTTTGGGTGTACTTCTTCAATGATATAATTTAGTTAAAACTTTTAAGAATATTTCACATTGCTTAACTTATTTACTATAGTAAATAGAAAATATTATTTTATCATATGAGTAATAATATATAACTTAGTAAATATTATACGAGTTTGAATTATCTGACTATTTATAAATTTTGTATCGATATATTGTTATGATATAATTTAATTATAGTACTCTTGTATGGTAGAATAGATATCAGTGCAACAGTATAAGTTAGACAATATAATAAAGTTAGGTGAAAAATCTTGAAATTATATATTGAAATAACTGACTTGATAATGAAAACTCTATAGTATTATTCTAAGAACATATTGTACGAGCATGCGTACATATATAAATATACTCATTTAATTCTTTTAGGTGTATAATCCCATGTTATTATTATCATTGTTATTAACATCATTATTACTATGATCGTTATTGTCATTATTATTATTATTATCATTATCGTTGTTGTTTCATATTAATATGATATCGTTATTACATTTTATATATTTAATTATTTGTACATATAGAAACATATCTTCTTTAAAATGTTTGGACTTTTAAGTACGCATGTGTTTGTATAGAACTTTGACCTTTTGAATAATTTTGTATCTTATAATTATGTCTTATTCGCATTTTATAATATGTGTTTATTAGTTTCTCTTCGTAGGAAAATATACGAGTACATTTGTAAATAATTACATTTGGATACTTATTTATTTAGTTGGGGTTTTATTCTAGTTATTTATTTATAAGACCACATCACTTGAATAATTTAATCAATTTACTTATATCTCTCGATTTTTCCTAAATTTTTAATCATGTATAACTTTTTCATCTTAAGTTCGATTTTTAAGATTTTATAGTTAATTTTTATTATTTTCAGATGTATTTTTATATAAAGAGATCCATTTTAAGAGTTAAGACTTGCATTTTCTATTATGGGCCTGAAGAGATACGGATTTTATCATTTTGGGCCCAACAACCTTCTAATAGCTTTTTTTGGGCTTTTCTCGGTAATTTTACTAATTGGGTTTTACCCAAATTTTATTAATGGGCATAAAATTAAGTGAACCTAACTTTTGCCTATTTTATTTCTATTAGGCCTAGCTAAAAATTTTAAGATTCTTTATTGGGCTTTTTATGTTAGCTTTGAACTCAAACTTAAATAGGGTTTATCTTATTGGTATGTGGGCTTTCTAAATTTTTATTTGGGCTTATATAATTTTACTTACGTTAGTTTTGAATATAAACTTAAATCTTTGTGTATTAACCCTAAATGGGCTTTTTCTTTAAGTTGTTCGATTCCATACCTTACAGGCATTATTTATTTACCCACTTTCGTTCTTAATTTACTTAAATGTAATTTTTGGAGCTTCTTTTTCTACTAAACTAGATTTAGGCGTGGCTTGTTTTTGGGTTTTTAAGTCTAATTTACTCATTTTCTTAAATTAACACATTTGGGCTCTAATTTGACAATTATTCTAATTAATATTATGATAATTGTTTTAAATGATTTTATAATTATTATTTTTCATTAAAAAAATAAAATTTTGGTCAGGAATTTTTGTGTAGGTTGTCCTTGGTAATTTTAGGGTTTTCTAAGAGATTTTTCTTAGTTTTGCTAACTTTAATATTTTTGCTAAACTATAATATTGATATATGCATATTATACCAACATAATTAAATAAAAGAAAAATAAAATAAAAAAAATATTATGCTTTTTCCACTATAGGTCACATCCAATATATACACACAAATATACATATATTTTTGTATCTATACTCATATTTTTAGAAGGAAAAAAAGAATACCAATATATATGTATATTCGTAATATATCTATATATACATAAATACATGTTTTATTATATATTTTAATTATAACCTAAAAAATAAAGAAAATAAAATAAAAATAATATATATTTATAACTTTGTAGGTCTATACATATATATCATATATATGGGTTTAACTTTGTATTTTTTTTGTAATATACATTTATAGACCATTTTCGCAATATATTTTCACATATGTATATGTATATATATATATATATGTACCTAAGTATATATATTTTTGTACATATATATATATACATGCATATAATACTGCAAGTTCCAAATAAAAAATAAAAATAAACACAAGAATACACATTAAACCCTAGCATCATGGCGTACATGTATAATTATAAAAGTGCATGTATTTCGAAATATATTCATTAAATTTTATTTCTCACTACATACAACCAAGAAAATGCAAAATATTCTATATTTACACAACAAGGTCAAGATTCTTGCTACGAAATCTCTAGCATTTACAATCCTTTTTAACTCTTAAAGTCTATTCTCAAGACTATAATCTCAGAGGAAAGTATATCAAAGTCAAATGAAAAAAAAGGGGGAAATTATTTACTTTAATGGTGATCTAACTTCCACTCTTCTTGGTGAAGTTTCCTTCCACACTCAGATTTTCCTTCGAGCTCTCCTTTGGTTGCTCCAAATGGGTATCAAATGGTGTAAGAATGGTGGTGGTGTTTTGGAGAGGTTTCAATAAGGGTTTGGAGGCGCAAATATGAGCTAGAGTTGGGGGTGCTTTGGGTTACTTGTTGGTTATTGGAGGTGGAGCTTTTGGGTGGTATAAGGACGTTCTTGGTTGGGGTTGGGAAAGAGCACTTGGGATTTATTTTTCTTTGAGTGATGAAAGTGGTGAAAATAAAAATGAAGGAAAAATAGAGTTGTTTTTTTTTTATGTTGAATAGTAAAGTAATGGAGTTATAAGGAGATGTGATGTGTAGGGAAATGTATCTACTTGGGAAGAGAGAAATAGGGAAGTGTGTTGGCGTTCGTTAACTTTTTGAAGTGGGCAAGGAAAGGGTGCTTACTTAGCTGGAGTTTTGTACTTTTATACTATATATTGTGAAAAAATGTACCTAAATGGCATATCCTGAAAAAATTTTAAGAAAGTAGTATCATCGATTTTTTTAACTAAAGGTGTGCTGTGTGTGTGCATGATAAAGGCATATTTTTCATGTTTTAATGTACAAATTAGATATAATTATTATTGATTTTATAGAAATCATTAAGAAATGGTACTTAATTATTTTCATTTGGACATTTTAGGAATTAGAGGATTCAAGAGTGGAATTACGAACAAATTAAAAGAGTTTTACGAAAATGAACGAAGTTCGAATCAACATATTGCAATTTGGAATAAAAGGTAGTTGGTCTATAATGTACACCGGCAACCTTTGAAAACTACGCCGCGGCCTTCAATAAAAAGAAGCTAGTTACAAGACAACCTTAATTTTTCTTATAAATAGATATGTATTTGATCGTTTGAGAAACAGATACACTTTCCTTAGAGTTAGAAGAGACTTTTACATCTCCCTTAAACTTAGAGAGTCGTAGAATAGTTATTAATAGTTCTTGAAGAATTCATCTATAGAATCGCTTGGATCGTTGAGAAGATTTTGCTTTTGTTGTAGAGACCAAATTTTGGAGTTACAATTGAAGTTTATCTTTTCCAATTATAGAATTGGTGACATCTATTTTAATTATATTTATGTAATTTTGTGAATTATTTATGCTTTCAATTATGAATTTCTTTGCAATTTCAATTAGTAGTTGTGCTTTCATTTCAAATTCCATGGCTAACTAAATTTTTTTGTGGGAATTGATGAAATCCTAGATAGCTAAAATAATGATTGTGTTCGTGTTATAAGATTAATAGATATAGGGATAATTCATAATTACAAATTTTATGATTCCGATTATAATTGTTAGAAACCCTAGTAATATGAGAGTTGATATAAGGTTTGTTAAAAATTCTTGGTTAATTTGATTAATCAATGTGGAAGTATTATTAATTGAATTAACTAGAAATTATCTAAAGATTAATGCAATGTTTAGTGATTAATTATTCACTAAGATATTAGGGATAATTGATTTAGGACATTAGACAATCATAGTATCAGGAGATATGTGATTATAATTTATAGTTCACTTTTAATTGGAGATGTGAGAGCTAACTGATTAATTAGGAGTTTAAATCCTTAAATTTTAAGACATAATAATTTCACTTGAATGATCATATAACTATTAATCTATATAACATGATAACAATTTGATTTTCATAATCTAAGGTGGATTCTATTTTTTCACAATTCTCAATTAATTGCTTAGTTTTAGAAATTTTATAGTTATTTTCTTTTTGATAGTTTTAGTATAATTATTAGATTAGTTAATTTATTTATTTTTATTGCTTGAACTATCATAGGTTTAGTAATATTATAGTTGTTGAGGGATTGATAACCTTACTTGCTTTGTATTACTTGATTTCAACCCAGTATACTTGCTGAAGTATTCGTGATTTATATATATATATAGTTTAAGCAAATTAAGTTTTTGTCACTGTTGCTGGGGACTGGAAATATTAAACCTTTTAGTTTTGTTGGTAATTTAGGCACACTTAACGACGTGTGTTATTTTTTTTTGTTCTCTTTGCAAATGTTTTATGCACAGGAGTAGAAGTGTTGAAATTCTATCATTGGATTTTGAAATAGAGTACACCTTGCATCAATTGAGGCGAGAGAATAGAAGAAGGAGAGAAGAGATGGTAGGTAACGAGAATAATTAGATATAGGGAGTCCCGCAAGCACTACAGGACTATACAGTACCCACAGTGATGGGTTTGGCTATAAGGAGGCCTACCATTCAGGCTAACAACTTTAAGTTGAAGCCGTCCCTCATTTAGATGGTTAAGACAAATCAGTTTGGAGGATATCTTAATGAAAGTCCTAACGAGCATATCGCAAGATTCCTTTAATACTACAATACAGTGAAGATGAACAATGTGACAGACGAGGTTATCAAATTACGGTTTTTTCCCTTTTCAATAAGGGATAAAGCCAAAGCTTGGTTTCATTCACTACCATAAGAGTCTATCACCACCTGGGTTGATCTTTCATCGAAGTTTTTAAGGAGATTTTTCCCATTAGCTTGGACCGCATAACTAAGGAATGACATCACCATCTTTACTAAGTTTAGTGGTGAGTCACTTTATGAGGCATGGGAGAGATTCAAGGAGACGATCAGAAAATGCCCACATCATGGCTTGCTAGATAATCTCCCGATTGAGATCTTTAATCTCAGTTTGGATGAGACATTAAGGTCCCTAATTGATGTTGTAGCTAGAGGTGCTTTGATGGATAAGACCTATAATGAAGCAAGTGCACTGATAGAAGAGATGGCCTCTAGTATACATAATTGGCAAAATGAGAGAAGCAAGTTAGGAGTGGTAGCAACCAGTGACAATAACACTTTATCTCAATTAACAGCTTAGATTGCAGCTTTTGTTACTTAGGTAAGTAAACTCACCACAACACAGTCTTTTAATGTTAATCCTATTGTTTTTTGTGAGTTATGTTTAGGACCACATTCAACTCTTAAGTGCCTAACTGGGAATCACTTAACTCCAACCAGTAGAGAAAAGGTGAATTTTGTCAACAATTTTTAACACGGCAATCAAGGACTATATTCGAATACATATAATCCTGGGTGGCGTAATCATCCAAATTTTTCACGGAGAAACAAGAACAATGCACTTCAACCACCACCTAGATTCCAGAAGTAAGGTCCTACTCAGAATGCTCTACCTCAACAAAATCAATCTAAGAATGGATGAGGTCATGTTAAGTTATATGCAAAAGACTAACACCATGTTACAGAATCAACAGGCGACTATTTGGAACTTAGAGAATCGGATTAGTCAAATCTCTCAACAGTTGAGTAACAGACCGTTAGGATCTTTACCCAGTAATACCAAAGAGAATCTTAGAGGTGTCAATGCTATTTTGTTAAAGGGTGGAAAAGCAGTGGAAACGGTTGACAGATGAGTTGAAGAAAAGGTTGAAGAAAAGGTGGAGATTCCAAAGGAAGGAAAAGGGAAGCAAGTAGAAGTCACCAGAAGTGAAACCGTATGTTCCTCCAATCCTTTTTCCAAGAAGACCGAAGCAACAGCAACTTGATGCTTAATTCGCCAAATTCCTGGATGTCTTCAAGAAGCTGCAAATCAACATTCCTTTTGCAGAGGCACTTCAGCAGATGGCTTTGTATGCTAGATTCATGAAGGATTTGCTCACCAAGAAGAGAAAGATTGCAGAGTGCTCCATGATCCTTTAGAAAAATTTATCCACTTTGCCTAGAAAACATAGAGATAAGGGGAGTTTTATTGTTCCTTGCACTATAAGAAATTTTCACTTTGATAAGGTTTTTATTGATTTAGATGCAAGTATAAATTTAATGCTTTTGTCTATTTTCTAGAAGCTGGGACTTAGAGATTGTGAGGAGACTCATGTTACCTAGCAACTTGCTAACAGGAGTATTAAATACATAAAGGGTATTGTTGAGAATGTGTTGATGAAGGTAGACAAATTTATCTTCCCAGTCAACTTTATAGCCCTGGAGATGGAAGAGTATAAAGAGGTACCCATGATCCTGAGCGGACTGTTTCTTGCAATAGTTAAGGCGTTGAAAGATGTCGAACTTGGTAAGCTTACTTTAAGAGTTATGGACAATCAAGTAACGTTTAATGTTTATGAAGCCATAAAGCATTTTGATGATTGCAAATCCTATTACACTATTGATACTTTTGATGAGATTACCTATGAGTTTATAGAAGAGAAAGCAGGAATGGATACCATAGAATCAGTTCTTAGGGACCTGGATGATTGGAGCGATGACAATGAGCTAGAAGAAGAAGGTAGGGAATAGGTGTCAAAAATCAAAGCTCGATACTATGAAGAGCTAGGCACTAGTGAGAAGAAGCTAGTCCTATCATTGACATATCCCTTGGTGCTTGAATTTAAACCTTTACCTAGTCATTTAAAATATACTTATCTTGGAACAAATGATACTTTTCCAATAATTATCTCCTCTTCTTTTATAGGTAACTAGGAGAAACAATTTGTAGGACTTCTGAGAGAGCATTAAGAAGCCATTGGATGGACCATTGTCGATATTAAGGGGATTAGTCCCTTAATTTGCACTCACAAGATATTGCTTAAGGTTGAGTGCAAACCCACAGTACAACTACAGAAGTGACTCGACCTAACTCTTAAGGAAGTAGTAAAGAAAGAGGTACTTACATTGCTGGATGCAGATATTATCTGCCCTATCTTAGATAGAAAGTGGGTTATCTCGTCCAAGTAGTGCCAAAAAAAGGTGGTATAACCCTAGTGAAAAATGATGAGAATTAGCTAATCTCTACTCGCACTGTAGCTAGGTGGAAAGTTTGCATAGATTATAGAAAATTGAATGATGCCACTCGTAAAGACCACTTCCCAATCCCTTTTATAAATTAGATGTTAGAAAAACTTTCAGGGTATTAGATATTTCTCATACATTTTAATGATAACAAAAAGGGTTAAAAGCTAATAAATCTTTAAGAGTGCAGGCTTACAGAAGGTTTTTAAGAAAGTTAATTTTTGCAAAATTAAGTTGCATTCAGAAGCTTCAAATTGTTTGAAAATAGTCTATTATGAAAAGTCTTTAGAAAGTATTATAGAAACTCTTATAAAAAGAATTGGTATAGCACTTTAGAAACTTGTTCAAAGACTTCCGAAAAAAGAAGGCTGATACTCTTCGGAAGGTTAGTCTAGAAAAATTACGTGGAATATTAATTTAAATCAAATTCAAATTAATCAAGACCTAGCTTTACTAGATTGGGTGTATTAGGAAAATGCATTTAATCCTGTTTCACTAAAGATGGAGTTAAAATCCATGGGGATTTTTTTTAAGCGAAACTATATTTGGAAAAATCAAGATATGCACTAAATTGGATAGGAATAAGGTTGAATTGGTTTTTGTGGGATCTTAAAATTTGAATATAAGGCTTATTTGTAAGTAGTTAACTAAAGCAAATTTTTTAAAATCAAAGCTTATCTAGTAATTTCGGATTGATCTAAACATGATAAGGAGAATTAGCTTTGAATTTTCAAATGATCGAGATCTTCTCATAAAAATATCCAAGGAATTATTTAGAATAACTAACGGTCAGTTCATTATGGAAGTGAAGAAAATCTTCAGATTTTTAGCCTTTGGAAAAAAATATAAAAGGAGAAAAGATTCAAAATGTGGCTAAAGTTCCATAATAAGTGTTATTTCTTTTAAGTGTAAAATTATTTGAGACTTGTACTTTTATTTTCACTTGTAATCTCTATACTGTATTATAGAGAAAATATAGTTTGTACTCTGTAGATCTGTATTAGCCTAGATTAAAGAGAGATTAGATAGGCAGAGTAAAGTGTTGTAAAGTTATTATGACAAATTATTGTAATTTGTTTGTGATTTGATTTAGTGGATTAAGTGGAACGACATTGATGAACTAAGCCGGGTCTGCAGCAGTAGAGCTAGAAGATAGCAGTAGGCAGAAGGCAGAAGCTCTATAAAATCTTTGCCTGATTTTCTCTTTCCTTACTCTTTTACTTTGCAATTTTATTATTGTGTATTAAATTGTTAAATATCACTATTCACCATTATAAGTTGTTAAGAGGGGTAATTTCATTTTTTTTAACGAAAATGTTTTCAAAAATTTAGAGATATCGATTTATCCCCCTTCTTGATATCTTATATGGGACCAACAATTGGTATCAGAGCCTTATTCTAATATCTTTAGAGTTCAAAGATCATGGGTGAATCAAGTGGTAATTTAATAGTTCAGCTTGGCAAGGCATCATTTTTTGAAGGAATTAACTTTTCCTATTAGAAATTTAGGATGGAGACTTATGTGAAGGCATTTAATTATCAGGCTTGGCAAATTATTTATGCAGGAGATCTCAAAGTTCCAACCATTATTACGTTAAGAGATGATATTACCAAAGTCGAACTAAATTCAAAGGCTAAGAATTTATTATTGAGTACTATTGTATGATCAGAATTTTATCTAATTGTTTCTTGTGAAACAACTAAAGACATTTGAGACACTTTGGTGCAAACTTATGAAGGGATAGAAACAATCAAGGATACAAGAATCAACTCGTTGGTTCAACAATATGAGACATTTCGAATTCTCCCAAGTGAAGAAATTAAAGACTCTTTTAATAGATTTACTATTATAACTAATGAATTGTCTTCTCTTGGCAAAATTATTAGTGATGTAGATATAGTTCGTAAGATGCTAAGGATTCTTCTTAAAATTTGGAATGCAAAGAAAATAGCCATAGAGGAAGCTTGTGATTTGAAGACATTAACACCGAGTCAATTATTTAGTAAGCTTATGACATATGAAACTGATTTTCTCAAATCAGAAGGCACTTTAGAAGATACGAAGAAGAGGATCGTAGCTTTCAAAGCCAAAGAAACAAATACCGATTCAGAAGGAGAAGATTCATTTGAAGAAGAGGATGAGGACGTGACACTACTAGTTAGAAAGCTCAATAAATGGCTCAAGAAAAAGGGTAGGAGAACATTTACTAAAAGGTTTACTACTAATAAGAATTGATCTGTTGATGTAGGGAAGTTAATCAAAGAAAAAGAAGAGAAGAAGGTCAAAAAGGAGATTATTTGCTATAAATGCAAGAAACTTGGGTATATCAAATACAAATGTCCTTTGTTGATCAAGAAAATGGAGAAATTCAAGAAGAAACGTAAATCTCTTATGGCGACATGGAATGATCTGGAGGATTCAAAAACTGAATCAAAAGGTTCAGAAGAATGCGAGGAAGTTAATTTATGTCTTATAGCACTTTCTAAGGTAGATTCTAAAATTGATTCTAATTCCAATCTAAATGTACCCGACAATATATGTGCCAAAGTGTCTACTTCATATCATCCTCCAGCTAGCAGTTATGAGCAGTTGAATGCTGAAATTATAGAAGTTTGGAATGAAATTAGGAAATAAAGGAAAAAGAATAAGAAGTTCTGGACTACTATGTTCGATATGCTGAAATCTGCTATCTTGTGTTTTTAACCAGCAATTGTAGAGTAGCTCCATTATGAGACTTCCAGCGTAGAGAGTAGTAGCACCAATTGATATAGTTAGATATTTGCGCGCTTTTTTGATTTTTTTTTTTGTTATTTTCATTATTTTATTTTATTTTTCTTTTATTTTACTATTCAGTTATTTTTGTTTAGTACTCATTTGTTTGGATAACTCTGGATCATTAACTTTACTCCGTACTCTTGAGTGCACTTTTATGCTATTTTTTCTTTTTTATGTTTCTTTGCGTTTGATGAGACAGGTCAAATTTGAATTCTATGCTAGCAATGATCTTATACTTGAAATTTTCCTTGTTGTTGAAAATTTGAATCCAAAAGAGTACTGGTTTTTTATTTTTTATTGCTGTAAATTTTTATTTCCTCTTGTATATTGAATAGAAGACAGTGTGGACACTATCTATTCTAAAGTAATGGGAAGGAAATATAGGAAATAGATTTTAAATTAAATCGAATATCAATTTTGATGCTAGTTTTTGTTTACAAATAGTTATACTTTCTTATTAGCATGAACTTTATTTGTTCTTACGTATCTAGCAATGTTTAGGCCAATTTTTTTTCAAAATTTTGAATTTCTTGTTTGAAATTTAGAGATTATATAAAGAAAAAATTTATTGATAGCATCTGATTGTGATTTGAATAATTGACTCATTAAGGTGCCTTACTTACCAATATTGAGATTTTTGTTCTCGGTTAAAATTAATTAGTCAATTCTTTAGGAACCTAATTTACCTGGTTTTTAGCCTTAGAATTTGAAGTTTAAGAGTTGATTGAGTCCTTAAGTGAAAAGTAAATGGGTTTACTTCTATGCAAGGTTAGTTAGTATATGGTCTTTTAGTTATTCTAACGTCACTTTAATACTTAGTGAAAAAGATAAGTGAAGCTTTGAACTTAGTAATTCCTATAAAAGAAATTTGAAAAATTTTAGTGAGCATTCAAAAAGTGATGACATGAGAGCCTTTACTCCAATAACTCAAGAAATTAAGTTAAGAGTATCTTAACTTGAATGTTAAAGTGAGGAAAAGTTTGTAGGGGTCCCTTTAATACCTGGTCACTTGGGTGATGAGCTCGAGATGTGCCGACTCAATGCACTTATTATAATAAGAAGGGTGGAAAGGCAAAAGTTTAGTATCTAAACTAAAGGGAAAAAAAAAAGAAGAAAAGAAAAAAAAAATGGGAATAGAAAATGAAAATTTGAATGCAATTCAAGAAATGAATTAAGGCTTGTAATAAAAAGGAAGAAGACATAGGGATAGAGTAGATACCATATGTTTTCACTACTTTCTTAACTTGTTTGCCGGAATAATTAGAGGGATAATATGCTTGCTAATAACTATAAAGTTTAAATGGGTATTTTTCCTTTTATGATTGAGTATTTACTTTTGAAATAGAAATCTTAAGTTAAACACTTAGATTAAAATTTGTTTTCTCTAGAATGGTTGATTACTTTCAATTGTAGTACTCTGATCACATATTTTGGTTTGGTTCGAGTGGTGGGCATTATAAATTAGTGAGTCCGAAAGTGTGAAATATCGGATGTCTTGGATTAGTAATTGGAAAATTTGTATTTTCAATGATAGATTTCTTTAATTTTGTTTATTTTGCTTGAGGACAAGTAAAAGTTCAAGTGTGGGAGAGTTGATAAAG
This sequence comes from Lumnitzera littorea, assembly GCA_024138015.1. NCBI lineage: Eukaryota > Viridiplantae > Streptophyta > Magnoliopsida > Myrtales > Combretaceae > Lumnitzera > Lumnitzera littorea. The sequence goes on along the minus strand of JAMXBB010000001.1, from coordinate 12,328,600 downwards.
GAATATTTTTCATGTTTTAATGTGCAAATTAAATGTAATTATTATTGATTTTATAGAAATTATTAAGAAATGGTACCTAATTATTTTCATTTGGACATTTTAGGAATTAGAGGATTCAAGAGTGGAATTGCAAACAAATTAAAGGAGTTTTATGCAAATGAACAAAGTCTAAATTAACACGTTGCAATTTGGAATTGAAGGCAATCGACCTACAATGTATACTGGCAGCCTTTGAAAACTATGCCGCCAGCTTTGAAGTTTACACAGTTGACCTTCATGATCGACCTTTAATAAAAAGAAGCCAGTCGCAAGACAACCTTAATTTTTCTTATAAATAGACATGTGTTTGATCTTTTGAGAGACAGACACACTTTCCTTAGAGTTAGAAGAGACTTTTACGTCTCCCTTAGACATAGAGAGTTGTAGAATAGTCATTAGATAGTTTTTAAAGAATTTGTCTGTAGAATCACTTGGATCGTTGAGAAGATTTTGGTTTTGCTATGGAGACCAAATTTTGGAGTTGCAATTGAAGTTTATCTTTTCCAATTACAGAATTAGTGACATCTATTTTAATTATATATATGCAATTCCGTCAATTATTCATGCTTTCCATTATGAATTTCCTTGCAATTTCAATTAGTAGTTGTGCTTTCGTTTCAAATTCCTTGGCTGGCTAAATTTTTTTGTAGGAATTGATGAAACCTTAGATAGCTAAGATGATGATTGTGTTCGTGTTATAGGATTAATAAATATAAGGATAATTCATGATTGCAAATTCTATGATTTTGATTATAATTGTTAGAAACCCTAATAATACGGGAGTTAATATAGGGTTTGTTAGAAATTCTTGGTTAATTTGATTAATTAATATGGAAGCAGTGTTAATTGAATTAATTAGAAATTATTTTGAGATTAATGCGATGTTTAGCGATTGATTATTCACTAAGACATTAGAGATAATTGATTTAGGAATTTAGACAATCATAGTATCGAGAGATATATAATTGTAATTTAGAGTCCACTGTTAATTAGAGATGCGAGAGTTAACTGATTAATTAGGGGTTTAAATACTTAAATTTTAAGGCATAATAATTTCACTTGAATGATCATATAACTATTAATCTATATAACATGATAACAATTTGATTTGCATAATCTAGGGTGGATTCTATTTTCCCACAATTCTCAATTGATTGCTCAGTTTTAGAAATTTTATAGTTATTTTCTTTTCGATAGTTTTAGTATAATTATTAGATTAGTTAATTTATTTATTTGAATTGCTTGAATATCGATAAGAACTATCGTAGGTTTAGTAAAATTATAATTCTCGAGGGATCGACAACTTTACTTGCTCTATATTACTTGATTCCAACCCAGTATACTTGCTAGAGTATTCACGATTTATTTATTTTTTTATATATATAGTTTAAGCAAATTAGCACGCCTTCTATATTTATATGGAAGGCGCATTCTTTAGGCGTGCCTTCCTTATAATTAGAAAGGTGCCAATCAGGAGTGCACCTTCCATTTGCCTATATATATATATATCCCAATTTCAACATTTAGACTTCATTCTTACCTATTCCAATTATGTAAAATCCTCAAAACCTTTGATATTCTCCCTCGAAGTGATAGCATGGCCCTATGTTCTCTCTTCGAGCAACAATGTTACCTTCTTTTTCTCAACCCATTTGTAAGTAACCCTCAGTAATCTTTGTTTTGCAATAATTTTTTTTAAATATAAATTGCATTGTATTTACAATTATATTTATATTGTCTATGTGAAATGTAGTTACATGGTAATTTTTGCAGTGTTTATATTTTCTTAATATGCATGTTGAATTTTGTTTATTATTCATAATTTTGTAGTGTTTATAATTTTTGTAGTTATATAAGTTGTGGTGGTTACGGAAAAAAATATATATGCAACTTGTACATTATATATGATTTTATTAATGTATTAGTTATGCCCCACCGAAAAATGAAATTGTGTGAAAGTTTATAGTTATAGTGTGAAGTTATAATGCATGATAAGCTAGCCTAACTAGAAGTGTAATTGTATGGGGGTGATGAGATGCCCCATCGACAAGTGAAATTATGTGGGTGTGATGAGACGCCCCATTGAGAAATGAAGTTGTGTGAGAGTTTATAGTTATAGTGTGTGATAAGATGCACTACCGAGAAGTGAAATTGTATGGGTGCGATAAGATGCCCCACTGAGAAATGAAGTTACGTGACAGTTTACCATTATAGTGTGTGATAAGATGCCCTATTAAGAAGTGAAATTGTGTAGGTGCTACAAACCATACAAAATCGTATGGACTTTACTGATTTTGTCATTCATGATTCAATAGGTTGTTAATAGCTGATTACGTGAAGATAATTGTGTATGCGAGTGGAAATATTTTAAATGGAAGTAATGGTCCACAATATAACAGAAACTCGGTGACAAAGTTGAAGATGAGGAAAGATTCCAATTACAACCATTTTCTCCAACGGATCTATATGAGCATTGGAGTTAATCCTTATAGGGTTAAGCTTGTTCATTGACATCCTTGTTATTACGATGAACGTGTTTCGTATGCTTTGATGGCCATTACGAATGTTGATGATATAGAAAACTTTATAGAAATAGCCAACGTTTTTGGAGAAAACCCGATACAAGAGATATATGTTAGGGCTTCCAATCATCCTAGTAGGACCATTGTCGATAGAACTTTATGGGTTGGGTCTTCCAGTTTTCCTTAACCTTAGGTGTAGCAAACCGATGAAGACAGGCTTATATATGACAGACCGGAAACTTATCCAGTAGAAGGCCCCACTTTTGGTGAGGGTAATGTGAATGAAGAGGTAATTGACACAGAAATAGGGTCAATCTTACAAGATGACCCGAGATATGATCTTGATGAAGATATGATTCTAATGGGACTTGGAACTAAGGTTGAGAGGGAGCACGTAGGTGTTAAATATAAAGTAGATGGAGAAATTGTAGAAGTTGAAAACACTATAAATTATACAGCTACGTCAGAGTATATATCAAGCAGCGTTCCATCCGTACCTCAATTTACTGCTAGCCAGGGGACCTGGCTAGCTCCCTAATATAATCAGACTGGGATGCCAACATCCTAGGTTAGAGATTTAATTCCATATATGAACATTGGTGGTGGCAATGGTTACGTAGAACTCGAGGAGGATATGGAAGTGAAGAATAGTAACTAAGTTGATGGCATGAATTTATTTGTCGGATAACACTTCAGTACGAAGGATGAGCTTATTGATATTGTTAAAAGATATCACATCAATAACCATTGTGACTACCACATTGATCAATCAAAACTAAACCTATGGGCCGTTTATTACAGGGAGAAGGACAATGGATGCAAGTAGAGGTTATGGGCATCATATAAAAGTTTAATGAGGTTATTCATCATAACAATTCTTGAGGGTCCACACACATGTGTCAACTTCGATGTAACGCAAGACCATAAATAGATTGATAATAGACTTATGGCCAATTACTTCATCAATAATGTTAAAGAGAATCTTGATATAAAGATTGCAGACTTGCAAGCAAACATTTTAAACATATTTGGCTATAATGTGACTTGAAAGAGAGCTTGGGATCCAAAGAGAAAGGCTATGGAGATGGTATATGGCAATTGGGAGAGAGTATACAATGAGCTTTCTATTTTGTTGAACGCAATCAAGATTTCAAATCCTGGATCTAAGGTGGTGTGGGGATAGATCCCCTAAGCCAGGTGTTTCAATCATGAAGTAGGTCTTCTGGACATTTAGTCTGTATGTACACGCATACAGGTATTGTTGACCAGTGGTTTATATTGATGGCACATTTCTATATGGGAAGTATGGTTATGTACTATTCATTACTTGTTCCATGGATGGAAATAACTATATTGTCCTTTTAGCATTTGCACTTGTTGACAAGGAGTCCGTAGAGACATGGGGTTGATTTCTCAAAAGATTGAAGCAATTTGTTGTGAATGGTCGGGAGAAGACAATTTGTCTAATTATGGATAGGCACTCAAGTATTGAGAATGCGTTCAACAAAGAAGAAGTTGGTTAGAAGGAATCATTTGCTGTTTAGAGATAATGCATACGGTATGTTGCTAGCAATTTCAATAAGGCACATAAGAACTAACTGTGCAAGAAGCTTGCGACTGCCACTGCCATACAGGCACAACCTAGGAAATTTAAGTACTTAATGGATTAGATGGTGCAAGTTAAGGAGGATACGCCATCATGGTTTTCACCGTTTTACAATAGCAAATGGATGTTGTCTTATGACGGTTTTTATAGGTTCGGATATATAACATCTAACATCGTTGAAAACTACAATGTCGTTTTAAAAGGATATAGAGGATTGCCTCTTATTGCACTCGTCAAGAAAATTTTCTATAACTATGTTGATTATTGGGAGAGAAAAGTCAAACAAACGACTAAGGGAATGGATGCGAGGCAAGTGAATACGAAGTATGCTGTAAAGAAGCTGAAAACATGGGCCAAGCGAGCTCCAGCTAATTCCATCAAGCAATATAGCTGTGAAAACGGGATATGAGAGGTGAAGACAGATTGGAGACACGAACCAAATGGAGTGATGAAACAAGGCAGTCGAATGCATATTGTAGACATGAATAAAATGATGTGTTCATGTAGGAAATGGCAAATCTATAGAATCTCATGCTCACATGCAATAAGGGCACTTAATTCTATTTAAGTTACTGTTGATTGGTACATTGGCTTATGGTATACGTGGTCCCATCAATTGGATATCTACGCTAGACACTTCATGCCAATAGGTGATGAGTTGAATTGGCCCCATCTCGATTACCCATTTCTCATACCCAACGAGAACCTGAAACGTGGTTTGGGTAAACTAAGGAAAAAAAGATTCCATATGGAGATAAACTTAAGGGAGCCTGCAGTTAAGAGCAGGTGTAGCGTGTGTAGAATGGAAAGACACAATAAGAGAAGGTGTTCTCAACTTAATAGAAACGATATGAACAAACATATACGTGTTGTTTTCTTACATTACATATCATATTATGTTATGCTTCTATAAGTCAATGATACAACATATATTTTTATTGTTTTGTAGGTTAAATGGATCATGAATCGAGTGACCCATTGGTATTGCATGGGCAAGGACAACATCGATCGTAGGACATATGGGATTTTTGAGTATGTTTTGACATTAATTTATCTTTTAATTTGTACAGTTCAATAATTTTCTATTGTTACAATGAAGATGAATCTAATATTACAAGGAGGCAAGCACATTCTGGTTCGTCGAGTAGAGTCAAGCCTATGGAAAGGCATGTTACAGATATTATTGGATGATCGCTTCATCACCCACCTTGTCGACGCTAGTTTATTAGGGGTTGTATGACTACCATTCATACAGATCGATCATCGCCTCATCATGGCATTAGTCGAGAGGTGAAGACCTGAGACCCACACCTTCCATATAGCTTACGGGGAGATGACGATCAAGTTACAGGACATAGAAGTACTGTTCGGTCTTCGTATCAATGAGGCTGCATTGACTGGGCATACACAGTTAGTATGGCTTCAGGTAACTAGGAAAATTACTAGGAGACTACCCCCACCAATAGTACTAGTAGAGGGGGATGTGTTAGTTTGCATTGGTTACAGGACAAATTTAGTGTACTTTTTGCAGGTGTAGATGATGAGACCATTTGTCGGCACACCCGTACATACATCTTGCAGTTGTTTGGTGGATTTTCATTTGTGGATAAGTCTTCATCCCTTGTTCACTTGATGTTCCTATCGATGTTGGAGTATTTCCTATGTGCTGTGACATTTAGTTAGGGATCATCTTGTTTGGCTTGGTTGTATCGTTCGCTATGTGGGGCTATACGATAGGAAGAGCAGGAAATTGGAGGCACCGCCATACTACTGTAGATATGGGTATAGGATCATTTCCCCTATATTGCACCACAGACTAGGTCTGACTTCACCATACAGGAGGGCCTATTACTAGCTACTAGGTGCACCATATCACAAGACACTACGCATGTTATTGTGGATGCATACCGGACTACATTTGATCTGCAGACAAGTAGACCGCTATGCATTTTTTGCATTTTGTTTTTGTTGTTGATCTTCATTAAAAATTTATGGATTATTAATGCACTTTCTTTCCAAATGCATTATAGGTCGTGTAGGAGTCATACTTAGATGATCTTATTGATCTTCTACCCTCCGTTTTGTAGTTTTGGTTGAGTTATCTGAATGGCAAGGTTCTACTGATATGTTTCCACATTGTGGAGTTTTATTTCCCTGACCATGTTATACGACGGTTTAGGGGTTTCCAGTTGATATCGATTGATGTTCATATAGGTGATGAGCTACATCATATCGACCTTAGAGGTAGGACAAACATTGACTGGTCGGTCACCCATCAAGGATACATATCGACTTGGGTAGACTGCCATATGTAGGTTGTTGATATTCAGGGACCAAGGGGTGTCGATCCAGCTTACTATGACTGGTATAGGGATCATACACGCTGATATATTACCCATTATGGGGCTGTGATGGGATACTTGGTAAGCTTTCCTTCCATTTATCTTATTGTTTTTCCTAAAGCAATCTATATGAATATAACATTAACTATTTCATTAACTATAGGCAGATACTTTACGTCAGGCGAGGTTAGTAGATGATGTCCATACTGCTCATCATATCATTGATGGTAGCCTTCACCATCTCGAAGAGTACGGAGGTTTAATATCATTTCCTAACTAGCCAATTGAGCCAGCCCTTATACCTACCCTTTGATCGTGTACAGATCCTAGAGTTTGCATAAGAGGACGTCGACCAGCACAAGCACGTAGTTGGGGACACGGTGATGATTCTATGCCATCAAGATCTTGCCGTTCCATCGACTTAGGTGAGATTGGTTACAGTATACCACTCGCTTATGCCTCCAGTTCGAGCCATACCTCGTTTGACACTCCTGATGCTCATGTATGGATGTATCTGCAATTGACACCACTATCTCCTTGTAAATGTTGTACAGGTTGGCTTCAAATAGTACACATAGAGGAGGCCGACACCCAACTACCATCATCACCGCCAACTCCAGTTCCTCATGTAGATTTTACTGATTCTCCTCTACAGCCATTTGAGCCTTAGCCATTAGAGGGACCATCTACATGCAGAACATCATTATTAGCTTATTTCGGAAAACAATTAACTAGATCTAGGAAGAAGTAGTTATAAATAACTATATTTGTATTACTTAGTCTAATTGTTATGTATTATTGACATCTATTACTTACTGTGTAAATGGTTTTTTTTTAATGATTTTTCATATTATATTGCTATTCTCTTAATATCGATAGTTTACTATATATATATACTTTCTTTATATTATAGCTGCTTTTAATAGGTTTAGTTGGTAGTTTAGAGAATCATTTAAGTCAACCTGCTCCATTAATAGTTTTCGTAGGTAATACACTTAGCAAGAGGGAATGTAAAGCGTGAATTTAACTTAGGAGTGGAATATGCAACTAACTTGCCATTTTAAAAGTGCTTAGCTTGGGAGAGTACGAAGACTCACCTAAATATGCGTGGTAGTAACATTGAAGGTACGTAAAAGGGATACGCATTTATATAATAGCTTAACTAATTACATAAAGTAAAATTTTAAATATATATATATATATATATCAACACTGAAGGCGTACCTAGAGGATGCGCCTTCCTAATTACAAGGAACAAATGCCTAAAGAATGAGATTTTGACACTATATCTAAAGGGCTAAATTTGGGGGGTTTTACAGGGTCATTGTATAAGTTTTGGATGTTATGGGATAATCACATTTTATGGTTGATTAGGTTACCCCCACTCAAGTTTTGATGTGACCAAGGAACCATTTCTTTGAAAACATGTTAGGTCATAGAACTTGACTACTTATAGAACCCATCCTAATTGCATATACCTTCCTTAACCATGAGTTAATACATCACTTCCAAAAGTTGCAACCCTACTAATATTTGAGTATCCTAGAAATATAATCAATTTTGATACCAATTCTTTGTAAATATTTTTGTAACATGTACTGTTCAAAAAATTCTTCCATAAATACTTTTATAAAAGTGAAGGATATTTTGTAAACACCGAATCATTAATAAGGTTGCAACTTAAGAAATAATGTATTAACTTAACAGGTTTTAGCATTTGTATGCTTCTATTTGCATTCTCACATTTTCATCATTAAGTAGCTTTTACTTCATGTATTGTTCAAGCCTACAATAATGGCAAGTAACCAACAATTGGACAATAAAAGAGTCAATAGGCTACCATATGTCCCTGGAATATACGAATAGTTACTAGAAGTTGAAGCTACCTACTAAAAGCAAAGGACCAAACGTGTTGAAGCTTTTAATTGAGTCTTGTTGGCCCAACTTAAAGAAAGTGAAAAGACCATAGACTGGGCTTTGGAGATGCTAGATAAAATTGCAGCTTAACTATGGGAGTTAGATTAGGAATTTTTAGGTGCAGTTGAAGAGCTTGGAATAAATGTCAAAATTCATTGAATAATAATTAAGAATAAATGTTAGGCTCCTTCCCTTTGTTTTTCTTTGTACTCCAATTTGTCGAGATAATAAAAATTATCTTTATTGTATCATTCTTCATTCTTTAATATTCACTTTTTGTAAATAGATTTTTATCCAACTGTTATAAATTCTATAGGCTTGTAAATGGAACCCTAAGTAAGCAACCCTCCATATTTATTTGTAATTTGATCACTCGATTTCTATAAAAATAAAGCCTTATCCCTCTCTCTCCTAGGAAAGAAAAAAAAAGTTGCTAACAGTTACAAATTCTTATGAGATTCGAGCTAAACATAAACCCTAGCCCGTTAAGGGAACTAACCCAAAAACTTAGCTCATTAAAGTAACTAACTAAAAAAAAAAAACTAGCCTGTTAAGGTAGCAAAAAATCCATCTCGTTAATGTAGCCAACATTAAACATAAAGCTTTCGACTTATTAAGGCATCCAACCTAAACACCTTGACCTGTTAGGGAAGCCAACCTAAACACAAAACCCCTTAGCCTATTAAGGCAATTAAGCCAAACATAAACTTCGACCCATTAAGGTAATAGAACTAACTTAAAACCTCTAGTCCATTGATTAAACTAAGCCTAGCTATAAACTAAGTCAAATCACATCTAACCTCAGTCTTGTTAAAGGAAACCCGATTATAAGCTTAACCCTCGGTCTAAACAAAAAGGCAATTCGTAGCTCCTCCACCTCAAAAGACATTAATACTGGCTTATCTGACTCTAAAGAACCAGGCTCGTAAACAAACATTAAAGCTAAGGGGCTTTAAGACCTATAAGTCTGAGGTAATTATTTGCTTAAGCCATTAAGAACATGAAAGGTTTGAGCATTTGGTCTTTGAAATTTAATTTTGAATTGAATGAAAGGTATATTTTCACATTGGGGGCATGTTTTAAGGAACATTTTGAGAAATTGAGGGGTAAAGTCAATTTCCACCTTAAGGCAAATCAATATAGATTCCTGTATAAGGAAATGGTAACTTACTTTAAAAAGGTTTGAAATGAAAAGAGGCAAACAAATATCCCATACACTAACCCTTAAACACTTTGAGAGTTAAGCGACATCATAGTGAAGATTTTTAAACTCATTCCCAAAAGGAGGCCCATTTTGAACTTGATATGCAGATCAAAATGAAGTTAAGCAATTATTTCTAATATCCTAAACACGATTATCCTTTATTAACCCCATTGAGCCTATCTTAAGATTATTTTAAAATTGAACCTTGTCAAAAACCACCTCATAATGGGGGCAATTTGGAGGTTAAGGTCATTAATAAGGAGAAAAAGATAAAACTAGTCTGTGCTTACCTTAGTGGCTTCAATTTAGAATCATTTTTTATTTATGATAATTTATTTTCTCAGAAACGAAGAGTTTATAAGACCTTATATGCACAATCCAAACACTTTGGGGAGATAGTCGCCTTTTAGGCTAAAAAGAAAGGTTAAGAAATAATAAGAGAATGGGGAAAAATTTTTTAAAAAAAGGAAGACCAAAAAAAAAAAAAAAAGGAAAAAAGAAGAAAATAAGAAGAGAAAAAAAAAAAAAAAGAGCAAAAGAGAAGTTTGAAAATTGGGACCCCAATGCCAAACAAAGCCCCAAAATATACATCATATCCTAATAAGGCAGCAACCCTGAACCTAATTCCCCCTAGTTCTTTAAAAAGTCTCAAACTCATACTGTTCTAAATTATATTCATAGTTATCAAAATCATGATTTTACCTATACGATTCTACGAGTTTATAATTTTAGGTGGTTCTTCTGAGTTAACTCGGGCATAGAATTTTTTTTTTTTATAGAAATTTACGTTTTTTACCGAGTTTATCGATTCTATATATCTGAGTTGAACGGATTAAAAAATTAAAGGAAAAAAAAAATATAATTAGCTTTTTACAAGCCATCAACTATTAAGGCATCACAACGTCTATCTTATCCTATTCTAATTTTTTACCTTTTTCTTTCTCTCAAAATCTCTTATTTTATGTTTATTGTTTTTATCTAAGTTTTGGCTCCAATAACAAAGTTACAAAGAAAACTATATACTTTATTTTATACTGTCAATAACTTAAAATGAGTTAAATTACTTGGTTCTTTTTAATTTATAACTTAAAAAAAAAAAATGGGCTAAATTTTAGTTTCAACTCTATTTTCCTTTCTTCCATACATGTTAGATTATATATTAAGAATTTTTATGGAAAAAAAAACTTAATTTCTTCAATTTTTTTATTTTCATCATGTATTTTAAGTTTGAAATAATTACTATAAGTATATGAGTAATTTTTTAAAGCTATTTTACATAAGTTGTGGAAACTTATGTTTCTATGTTTTGATTTTATATTCCTATTTTATAGATCTTCTAACAATTTTAGGTAGAATCATGAGTTTGATAACCTTGCATATTCCAAGCCTCTATACCCAATCACACTCCAAATCACAAACAAAAAACATCCTCATTACAAACATAAAGCCTTTCCACCCATAATATCACCTATACTCAATAAAAACTCTTATGATCATGAGAAATAATTTATCTAAAATAAAAATTATTCTTGAAACTGGGGCAAGCATACTTTTAACTTTTCCTACAAGTTTCTTGACTTATAAACCCGGGTTAAGTAAGTAATTCATTAAACTAAGCCCTCTTATTAATCCCTATTGCAAACATTCAACCAAAAGCCCAATTGATAATATTGAATTGAAAAATACCTAACAGATTAATCAAGGTGTATCACTTACAAATTTGGTCATAATTTTTGGAGCAGTAGTCAAGAGGAAATTTAAATCGAAAGTGTATAAGGAAGTCTTCTTTTACTAAACTAATCATAAGTTATCGTTTCCTTAGAAAAGAAATGCTCAAAGTCATAAGGCCTCACCTAGAAGGTCAACCTATCACTAAATTAACCCCGACAGTATTAAGATCAAGAGATGTTTTCAGAAATTGAGTATAAATAGAAAATGCCCCATAGTTACCAAAGAAGGGAATGGTCCGATATAAGGCTCTTGGTTTTTAATAAGAATTTATACCTATTAGCAAATTTCCATGAAAAAAAAAATGGAAAGAAAAAGGGAGAGAGAAAGCATTCTACAAGTTTCTCCATTCATTTTTCAAATCCATGTTGGCCCTTTTGGCTAAACTTTCAAATAAGGTCATTTGCTTTCTTTTAATGTAATTATACCTTTTAAGTTGGCCCTAGTAATATGAGACATCCTCTCTAATGTAGTTTTCTTCATGGTTGATGTCGACCAACTTTTTATTAAGGGACCTTATCCTTAATGTTTATTTTGTCATAAGCAATCTTCAATCAATAAATTCCCTTTTGTAATTGTAGATGCTCGATTTTGCTCCCAGTAGTTATAGTTAGAGTTATAGTTATAATTATAATTTTTTTTTTTTAAAATAGGGTCTTAACTCAAAAAATAAGAAAAATATAAAAATAAAAATTGAAAAACGATGAAAATACAAAAAAATGAGAAAATAAAAATTATTTTAGATTTTTAGAAAGTAAATTATTTTAAGATTAATTAGTTTTAGTTTTAGTTTTAGTTTGGTTCAAATAAGTTTATTTTAGAGAGTTATATAATTTATGTATAATTTAATTGTATTAAAAATCATGGTACAAGCCAACGGTTTAATGATAAAACACTTGAGTATTAAATTGAAGTTAGTTTGAAGTCATGGGTTTGAATCTCGTTAGGCACTTATGTGTCTTTTATTTCTATCTTTTTATTTTTTACAAAAAGCTAGTTGAGCGCACAAGATTCATATCTAATCAAATTTTTTGAATCTAATCCAATCAGATTTGAATCACTATAAAAGGTTTGAATCTAGTTTAATTTTTATTAAATTGGATTTGAATTAAAATAAATGATTTAGATCTAATTTAATTTATATCAAATTAGATTCGAATCAATATAAAGGTTTCGATTTGATACAATACGATTTGTTTTGGAGTTTATAAATACAGATCGCACGGATAAGGTGAGAAGAATATTTTTACATACACACTCCCGAAAGAATCCTTGGTTCATTCACTGCAATAAACAAAAAATGAACTGCACACACACTCGTCGACAACCAATAGCACACCGTAACACCCCCATCTTCGTGACCTTTACTGCACGAACAACCATCCTCAACCTGACATACGTTACAATAGCCCACGGTGGTCCTCTCACTCGATCTCTCTCGCTGCTTCTCAATACCCCAACCCCTGATCACCCTCTCACTCGCCATAACCCAATAATAGTAGCAACTCAATTCAATGCCACTCATAGCCCCAATTTAAATCCAAACCACACACACCGGAATCCATCCGTCCTCGGGTCACGACCAATAACTTTCCCACTCTCTCTCATCCAGTTTTCAATCCACATCCTCGACGTACAACACGAACCACACACGACTTCACATCTACAAATAATGCCCTCTTCAATAATCTCCAACCTGATTCGCACACCTTGCAGTATTCGCACAACTACACCTGATTTTCGACACGCCTACTGCTTTAGCACATTCAACCAACAATGCACGTTCAACATTCTCTACTGAAGTCCACAGTAAGCTATACAACTTCGCAACAGTCCTTCTCCTAACACGTACCAGCATGAATCCAATCTCTAATGCGCACAATATGCAGCACTCATCCTCTCCGATTGCAATCGATACGTCGTCCACTTCACCACGCCTGACCAGTCCACAAGCACGATCAGTGGCGCTTAACAACAGCGAACGGGTTACTCAAGCATACGAGCACAACCGCCATCCTCTGAAACACATCCACGCACAGACTGTAATAAATGACAACAACAACAGCAACCGCATGCCGACTTCACATCCACGGACAACACCCTCTTCGATCATCTCCAACTTGATCCGTACGCCTTCATCAACACCAACCCTCGCCGCATGTAGCAGTTGCGAACTGCATACGCCACTGTCGCTACACAATAGCCACGACCACTGTCATCTACGTCACGTCCACTGCTACCTTCTGACTGAACTCACACATCAATAGCAATAGTAACGCCATCGATGAATAGCTCCTCGCCAAGCAGCGCATGATTAGTTCCTGCCGAGCTCCTTGGCCGAACAACAACCAAGGTTTGGTTTCTTTATTTTTTTATTTTTTATTATATTCTATTATTATTTTAGGTCCTTAGTAATTTAAGATAGTATATATAGATATTCATATATAATAGGATATTTCTTTAGTATTAGTTTTTTAATGTTATATGGATTGAATATTGATTTAAGTAGATAGTTGTTTAATAGTAGGTATATAAATATATACCTACATATATATATATATATATATATATATATTAGTTTAGGGGTTGTTAGGATTGGTTATTTTTTAGGATTTAGTCTTGTTTAGGGATTTATCACATAAAAAATTATTTTTAAAAATAAAAATTAATAAAAGACCCTTTTAGGATTGTTAGAGCATTTCTTATAAAACAATAACACTCAAGAGTTAGGACCCCTTTGGATTTTTTTTAAAAAATAAATTCAATCGATTGAATACGTAATCTCGATTGAATATGTAAACTCGATTGGTTTTCAAAAATTAAAAAGAACCAACACACTAAATTTTTTTCAAAAAAACTACGATTGTTTGATCTCAACTAATGGGTACGTAGACACTTTCGGGGCGACAATAAAATCTGTAGAAACTTAGGTTCTTTTTTTTTTTAGTTTTTTTATTTTCTTAAAAAATAAGATAATTTGAAAAATAAACCTAATTTCGGTAAATAGATAGTAGTATCCATTAAGGTTTAATAAGTTAGCCCCTAAATTCTAAATCTTCTGGTTTTTTTATCAAAATTGAAATAAAAAACCAATAGCTAAATCATAGTCAATCTACCCAATTGATTACGGTGTTTTTTTTCTTTTTCCTAACTTTGGTTGGGTAACAACTCCAAAATTGTTTTTAAATAAAAAATTAGAATTTCCCAATTTCTTTAATCGATGATTAATATTAAATGGGTTTAAGTTTAGTATTAATTGGAAAGTGGGAAATGAAATTTAAATAGAAAATCGAAATTCAGGCTCAACAGTTTGGCGACTCTACTAGGAACACCTAGAGGGCTAGCTACTAGAATTTATTGAAAATAGGATTATTTTAAAAAAAAAAATAAAAAGATAAAAAAATAAAGAAAAAGAGCACTTAGGTATATTATTTTGTTTATTTTATTTCTTTTTTTACTAACATTTTTTTTTATTATAGTTAATTTAGGGGGATAGTTTTAGGGGTGTGCTTCATTTTATTTTATTTTTTGCATCATAAATGCATGGTAGATACGGTCAAAACCAAGCCGTCTTAGGATCTTAGGAGGGGGGCCATTGTCTAAGCTTTGGATGTTGTGGGGCAACCACCTGCCAGGGCCGATTAGGCTACCTTACACAAGTTTAGATGTGGCCATAGAACCGTTGATTTGAAAAACGCGATGGTCGCAGAATTTGAAAACCTTTAGAACCCACCCTTTGCATTACATGAAAGCTTTTTTCAAAAATCATAAGAACCCATGATGTAATAGACTTAAATGAACAAGGGCGGTTGTGAAGTTGTAGTTGTAATATTTCCTTATAAATAATTTATGTAAAGTTTAAAATAGGTTGTGATTGTAATTTTGATTGTTTTTATATAGGCATGGCTAGGTTAAGTTTAGAGCCTTTTGAAGCAATCCATGTCCACCCACCATATTGGCCTCAAAGACTACTCCAGATGTGGTTTCAACTCTTCAGCCCAGATAAGCAAGAGTTTATTAAGAACAAGATTTGGCTCATCTTTTCCCTGCAGAAGATCCCCATGAACATCACTTTAGTACTGGCCTTAGTCCATCTATGGGAGCCCAAATCCGTTAATTTCTATTCGGGCCCACATCAGCTAAGCCCAACTTTAGAAGAATACTCCTAATTGTTGTAGGCCCTTGCTATCACAGATGATATCTATGTCTTGGATTTGGAAGCTGCAGCACCAATTAGGAGTTAGAAAAACCAAATTCTAAATTAGGGAAAGACCATTCAGTTGGAGGATGTCATGGACTGGTTTTTCACTGAACTAAAGCATAGAGACAAACGGGAGGTTTTTTGTGCAAACTTGGAAACATGGCACTATTACCAAGTCAATGCTTTTATATTGGTAGTCTTCAATACTATCTTGTTCCCTAATGATAGACATTGGGTCCACTTAAGAGTTGTAGAAATCGTAACCCAATTTCTTGAAGGGAAATCATATGTCCCGACCCTCTTGGCCAAGCAAATCCAGTCACTAAACCATCTCAAAAAGAAGAAATGAGGAGATTTGAAGACTAATATGGTTCTACTTATAGTCTGGTTTATTAGCCACATGAGAAGTTACTAACTTGATTTCAATGGGGCCAAGTTTACCCAGCAATACAATCTCATCAAGTCTTTTGAAGAAAGAATTGAGTTGCCAGAAGACATAGCTACTCACTACTAGGTCCAATACTTTCAAATTATGAAAGCAGAAGAGTTACTGTAGACGCCCAGGTGGTTTGCAAGTAAGGAAATGATAAGAAGATGTGAAAACTCCAAGGCAGTGCCCCTAATCGGCTTCAACCTCTATATCGGATACGTCTCAGGTAATGAACTCGTTGAAGACATGGTCCCCAAACCATCATTAAAAGCCGTCTCATTGGACTTTCATAACCCCAGCATGTTGGTAGGTGACCAAGTAGCCAAACCCCTAAGCATCCAAGCCCTTTGGCGTGCAATAAAGGCTACCCTTACCACCAAGGCGATAGTAGGCAAGAGCCAAACAACCAAAGGACTTATTTATTGCCAACTAAAGAAGCTCAAAGATATGCGGGAGACAAAGGAAAAGGAAGAAGTCCAAGTCAAAGCTGAACTCGAGAAAGCGAGTGAAAGAGAGCAAGAGTTGGAGAACTGCTACGAGGAGTATTACTAGAAGATAAAGGCATTAGAAGCACAATTGAAGAGGATTAAGGGCAAAGAAGAGGAGGCTCCTAAGATCCGAAAGAGGAAGAAGACTGAAGACGAGCTCACTAGCCATAGGAAGATTACAATTTAGATTTTAGGCTCTTTTAATGTTTTCTTTCTTTAGGATTCTTTTTTCGAACAGAATAAGTGATGTACAGCTTCACAGTTGAAAAAATTAATAAAAATTAGTTAAGTTTTGCCACATCAAAGGTCTCCTGCCAATTCTTAATTTTCATTACATTCGTGTGTCGTACATCCTGCATTTGTATATTTAATAACTTTTTCTTAGAAAAATGTAATATATGCTAACTCTTTATTGAGTTTCCAATCAATTAAAAATGTCAAAATAGCTCCTAAACGTCAAGTCTTTCAGAAAAGTCCAATTAGAACACGTTCCTAGACCAGGATGGCCACCACTCAAGGAGATGACGAAGAACCTAAGATCAATGATCCCTCCGAGCTGAGGTTCCATTCCATAGAAAAGGCTATGGAGAATATGGCAGAATAAAGGAGTTTCTTAGCAGATAGCATTGCTTTGTTGCAAGCCACAGCACTAGCTAATGAAGAAAGCTCCAAGGCCTATTATGGGAAGAATACGCAGGCTTTTGAAGCAAAGCATGAATATCCAAAAGACCCATTTGAGTCAGAAAGAGTTTATCCAAAAGTCAACCTGACATTCAAACATGACACATATGTGGCCGCAAAGCTGGCTAACCAAGGGCCTAACGTAAACAGTTTGAAGGAACTAGAAAGGAAACTGATGCAATAGATAGCTGAGAAGATGAAATCACTTGCAGGGTATGATGGATTCGAACAAGTGGGGATCACCAAGTTTTCTACATACGACATTAGAGCTTACCTTAAGAAGTTTAAGGTACCAGAGTTTAAAAAGTATAACGGGACGAGATGCACCAAGCTCCATACCAGGTTGTACGTCAGGAAGATGGGTAAATATGTCCAATATGATTTACTCATGGTACAAACGTTCCAAGATAGTTTGACGGGACTGGCCTTAACTTGGCATGCCTAACTCGACCCGAACCAAATAAATACATGAGAGAAACTTGCTAGGGCTCTTTATGAGCAATATAAGTTCAATGTAGAAGTAGCTTCAACCATGATAGATTTGGTCACCCTGCGCAAGAAAAACAATGAATCATTCAAGGAGTACATGTAAAGATGGAGATCTATAGCTACAAAAATATCTACTCTTACCTTCGGAAAGAACTCACATAAGCCTTCATCAATACCTTAGAAAGACCTTATTTCTCCCATCTTAGCAGGCAAGCTTCGTCCGGTTTTACTGAACTGGTAACAGTGGGATGTAGGATTAAAAGTGCTGTCTCCTTCAACAAGCTTCAAGAGCCAGCAGCTAGAAGGCCACCGGTTTCATCTTCTGGTCCTAGACCAGCGGGCAGCAAGCCTAAAGAATCTACGGTCAGCGTGGTAAATTTAAATGTCAGACTAAACACTTAAGCTATTTTTAGAACGAATCTTCCTTTGACTCAACAATAGTTTAGAGACCAGCTTCAAGCTAATAAGACTTTTAGACAGTTTACCAAAATATCGATTCCCTTAAGTTAAGTCTTTGAGAAGTTGTGAAAAGATAATCCGATATGGTATGAACTACATAGTGACTGGTATAAGCTAAGAATCTTTGACCCTATGGTGAAATGTGAATATGATTGTGGGTAAGCAGGGCATTCGACCAATTTATGCTGGAGACTGAGGAATAGAATTCAAGATTTGATAGATGAAGGAACAGTACAGTTAGATTTTGTAGAAACCCCATCTCTGAACGTTAACAATAATCCCTTACCAGACCACGGGTCGATTATTGGAATGATTTTTTATAACTATACCATCAACATTATTAGTTCAGATAAGAAAATGATTTTTTATGATAGTACTGTCAACGTCATTAGTTCAGATTAGAAGCCTAAGGTTTTTGAGTTCTATATGAGCGAGTAAGCTCTAAAAGTGAAGGAGTACACATTTCACGTATCGTTAGCACCATAAAATTACAAGGCCACCCCATTTAACTATCATGTGGTAAATCAAGAGAAACCAGGTCCTCTAGTAGAGGGGATTACTCAATCGAGAAAGATTTATCACCCAAGAGAAGAGTAGGAGAGGAAGACCATACCAAGGGAATCAAATGATAAAACGGCGGTCGAATATGTTAAAGGGTTGTCAGCCTTTACCAAGATGATCAAGTCGAGTGAGTACAAGATCATGGATTAACTCAATAGGACTCTAGCATAAATATCATTGATAAGCTTGTTGATCACATTCGAACCATACAGGGAAGCTTTGTTTCGCACTTTAAAGGAGGTGAAGGTCCTTCGTGAAATTCTAACTGAGAAGATGGGATTGGTCACTAATTCCATCCTCGCCATGGATTAACTTTCTTTTTCAGCTGAAGAGTTAGGCGAAGAAGGGAATAAGCATACGAAACCACTTTTCATCATGGTCCGGACTAATGATATAATCATTACCAGAATACTTATTGACAACGGATCATCGCTGAATGTCTGTCCACTTGCCACCTTAGATTTGCTGAGTATCGATACGTTTGCAATTAGGCCTTCTTCCACAACAGTTAGGGCCTTTGATAGTTCCAAAAGATAAATTATAAAGGAGATAGATTTATCTGTAAGTATTGACCCTCAACACTTCACTAGTCGATTCCAGGTCATGGACATTCCAAAATCTTTTAACTTACTCTTGGGAAGACCTTGGATTCATATAGTAAAGGCCATACCCTCGAGCTTGCACCAAAAGCTGAAGTTTATCTCAAGTGGCTAGGTGATTACAATTCTGGGAGATCAAGATTATGAAATTTACAAGGAAACGGCCATACACTACATAGGAAGTGAAGGGCAAGAAGAGCTAGGCTTACAAATGTTTGAAGAAGTAAGCATGATTACTAGTCCCAAGAGAGAAGAAGATAGAAGAATAGAATTCAAGGAAGGCCAAATCAACATGTATGGCCTTGGCTACAACCCCATCCCAACAAAAGAATTCTAAAAGAAACAAGCGAGGGGCAAGAGAGGTGATAGATTATACCATGCCTCGATGACCTTCCCGCTACTAGTTGAGACATTTATATGGGTAGAGACTCAAGTCCTGGAATTTGCTAATGGAAGATCAATAAGCTCATTGCATAAGTCCCAACATTACCTGAATAGCTGGTTCTCCATCCCGGTGAAAGGCAACAGGTATCCCCTAGGGTAAAGGGCGACCCTTAGTATTTTTTGAATTTTTATTTTCAATAGTCATTGTTCTAAATGCATCGTTAAACCTTTTGTTCAAAAATATTAGTTAGTCCTTTATCTCATTTATGATTCAGTTTCATTCATTCAATAAAATCTTTGTTCGTCTCTTTCCTTTGCTGTATTTCAATGCTCTTTTGCTTACATATGCTTTTCTTTACACACTTTGCCCAGATCCATTGAACCAAGTGAAAACCAGGAATACCTTGTACAAGTAGAAAATGAGAATATCAATATTGCTTCTGGCCTTACTAGGTTAGTCATCGGGTGCGATGTCGATGACTACAATGATATAGAAGAAGAATGGCAAAAACATGAATTGGGTAGAATTACTATTGATGAACCAATTGAAACAATTAATGTAAGGGATGAAGATAATCCTAAGAATCTAAAGATCGGAGGGAATCTAAAAGAGAAACAAAAAATAGAAATGATTACATTGTTGGCTGAATATCAAGATGTGTTTGCTTGGTCGTATGAGGACATGTTAGGGTTGGACCCATCGATCATGGTCCATTGTTTACCCACGCAAGAAGATGCTAAGCCATAAAAGAAAAGGTTAAGAAGATTTCGACTTGACATCTTGTTGAAAATCAAAGAAGAAGTTAAGAAACTACTAGAAGTTAGATTCATTGAGGTGTCCGATTACCTGGAATGGGTAGCCAATATTGTTCCAATGATGAAGAAGAATGGGAAGGTTAGAGTATGTGTAGACTTTCGAGATCTCAACCAGCCAACGCCTAAAGACAACTTTCCATTGCCGCACATTGATGTCTTGGTGGATAACATGGTAGGAAATCATCTATTCTCATTGATGGATGGTTTTTCAGGATACAATTAGATTCAAATGTCCAAAGAGGATAAGACTAAGATGGCTTTTGTTGTAACTTGGGATACGTTTTGCTGTAAAGTGATGCCATTTAGACTAAAAAACGTTGGGGCAACATATCAAAGGGAAATGGCAGTGATTTTTCGTGATATGATGCATAAAGAGATAAAAGTGTATGTCGATGATATGATTGCGAAATCTAGGGAAGAGAAAGATCACTTAGAAAACTTGAGGAAGATATTTAACAGATTGAGGAAATTCCAACTGAAGTTGAATCCAGAGAAGTACACTTTTGGAGTGACATTAGGAAAATTGTTAGGTTTCATAATTAGCTAAAGGGTTATCGAAGTCGATTCCGATAAAGCCAAAGGTATAATTGACATGCCTCCTCCTCATACACTTAAGGAAGTAAGAGGGTTGTTGGGGCGTTTAAATTATATTACTCGATTCATATCTTAGCTAACAGACAAATGCTACCCTCTTTTCAAGCTATTGAAAAAGAATGCGAGGATCAATTGGGATGGGGAATGCGAAGAAGCTTTCACAAAAATTAAAGAATACCTCGTGAATCCACTAATGTTGGTGGCTCCTAAGCTTAGAAAGCCATTGTTTTTATACTTGACCATATTGCCTGAATACATGGGGTCTATGCTTAGTCAAAAAGATGAAGAAGGGAAAGAGTGGGCTGTTTATTATTTGAGCAAGAAGTTCACAGAAGGAGAGTAGCAATACTTGAAAGTTGAAAGAACTTGTTGTGCATTGTTCTAGGTTATGCATCGGCTTAGACAATAGACACTTTACTACCAAATCGAGTTGGTAACACAACATGATCCCTTGAAGTATTTAGCAGAAAAACTGGCCTTCATCGGTAGAGTTTTGAAGTGGCAAATATTATTAATAGAATTTGACATTAAGTATGTGAGCCAAAGCTTAGTCAAGGGGTAGGCTTTGGCTGATCAGTTAGCGGAGAGTCCCTCTAAGGATACCCCTCAAGAAGCACAAGTTGAGTTTCCTGATAAAAACATCTTGGCAGTAGAAAGTGGTTCTGATAGCGAAGAAGTTAAAAAGGCCTCAGGATGGAAAATGTTCTTTGATGGAGCAGTTAATGTGTTTGAATGTGGAGTTGGGGCAATTCTGATGTCCCCTGAAGGTACACAAATCTTGATGGCTGTAAGACTGGCTTTCCCATGTACTAATTATATTGTAGAATACAAATCATGTATTTTGGGACTTAAAATTGCATTGTTTAAGGAGATGCAAGAATTGGAGGTATACAAAGATTCTTCATTGATCATAAGCTAAGCTCAGGGTGAGTATAAGATGAAATACCCCAAATTAGTACCTTACCACCAACACTTGGCCAAGTTGATAACCAAGTTTGAAAAGATTACATTCACATACGTACCAAAGGTTCAAAACTAATTCGCTAATGCTCTTGCTACTTTGGCATCCATGATCTAGATATCATGAGGAGTAGAGATTCAGCCACTTAAGATTGAAGTTGAAGAAAAGCTCGCTTTTTGTTTTGCAATGGAAAGTTCATGTAATGAAAAGCCTTGGTATTGTGATATCAAAACATTCTTGCAACATGGAACGTACCCCAAAGAGGCCAAGAAGAAGGATAAGAAGATGATCAAAAGATTGTCTACTCAATACTTGATAAGCAAGTCTAGTTTGTACTGATGATCGTTTGATAGTACACTTTTATGATGTGTAGATGAGAAAGAGGTGGAGTTGCTAATGAAAGAAGTGCATAAGTAAGTATGTGCCCCCCTCCCCCTACATAAATGGCTACATGCTCACCAAGAAAATTATGAGGATGGATTATTATTGGTTGACTACAGAAGGAGATCGCATCAAACAACCATTTGTGCTAGATCTACACAAACAAAGTTAATACTCTACCTCAAGAATTGCATACATTATCTGCACCATGGCTAATTTCAATGTAGGGAATATACATCATTGGCCTGATCACTCCAAAGGCATCTAACAGGCACCGATTTATACTGGTAGCTATTGATTATTTTAGTAAGTGGGTTGAAGCTTCATCCTATTCTAGTGTGATGAAGGGAATAGTAGTCAAGTTCATCAAGAGAGATATACTAGCTTGGTATGAGACACCAAAGACAATTATTACTGATAATGATACGAACCTGAATAATAAATTAATGTCAAAGTTGTATCGGCAATTTAAGATCATTTATAGAAATTCTACTCCTTATTAGCCTCAAATTAACGGAGCCATGGAAGTAACCAATAAGAATATCAAAAGAATTATTGAGAAGATGGCTGTTACATATCGAGATTGGTATGAGATGTTACCATTTGCACTCATGGCCTGTCGAACTTTTATCAGAACATCAATAGGAGCAACCCCCTACTCGTTGGTATATAGGATGGAGGCTGAACTACTAGTAGAAGTTGAAATCCCATCTTTTAGGGTATTGTCAGAAACATAGTTGGATGAGGCTGATTGGATAAAGAAATGAATCAAGTAATTGAATCTGATTGACGAGAACAGATTGGCAGCTTTGTGCCACAACATCTGCTATCAGCAACGAATGGCTAAAGCTTTTAATAAGAAAGTACGATCTCAAAGTTTTAAAGAAGGAGACATGGTATTGAGGAAAACTTTGCCTAATGTACAAGACTCAAGAGGGAAGTTTGCTCCAAACTATAGAGGACCTTAAATTATGAAGAAAGTATTGCTTAGGGGAGCCTTGATTTTATCTCAAATGGATGGTCTAGACTTGAGGGACGCAATAAACGCTGATGCATTGAAGGTGTACTATCCTTAAAAGATCAATAGAATTTTTGCTCAGATTATGAAATGCAAACAATCTTAATATTACTGTGGTCTCATTTTCATTTTCGACATGCAAAGTTGGTATTCCTAGTGGTTGTTGACATTGGGAAATATCTTTTGATCCTTTCTCATTCCATTAAAAGTCCCTACTTCTTGCTCTATCCAAATAATCCCTATGTACAAGAAACACGAGAAAAATAAACCCTTAATTTGGAACAATGTCAATTGATAAAAATTCTCTTAATACTTTTTTACGATTTACCCTCCAAAAAGGGTAGATTTGCTTTTTATTTTTTAGGATAGAGCCATGTTTAGAAAGAGTAATGGGTGGCACATAAATAGCAACTTGCTTGAGGGTGGAGGTTTACATGGAAAACCGATTAAGTTGGACTGGAAGTTCAAGACGTGACATCTTTGCTTAAGAGATGAAGATGTTTTATTTGTTAAAGTTGCCTTCATAAATATGTCTTTAAGTATAGCGTACGTATATTTGTTTCAGGCTTAAATTTCTAAAAAGGAAAAATAAGAAGAGGAAAAAAGAAAGAAAGAAGAAAGAGAGAAAAAGGAAAATAAAAAAGAAAAGAAAAGAAGAAAGAGAGGAAAAGAAAAAAAAAAGAGAAGAAGAAAAGAGAAAAAATTAAATAAAAAAAAAGAAAAGAGAAGAAGAAAAAGAAAAGAAAAGGGGTAGAAGAAGAAGAGATAGAAGAATAAGAGTAAGAAGAAAGGGTTAGAATCGTTGATTCTAATTAGATTGCTCAAGAAAAGATTTAACTATTTGGGAACTATCCTAAAGCTAAGTAAGTGGTTCTAAGCTTGTACAAAATGTTACATTGCATTTGCATTTGCTCTCTCCTTAGGGATGGTAATTCAATTTCTAAAAAACCTTAAAAACTTTTGGGTTAGCTAGCTCCTAGAATGCAATCCCGATCCAAAGTTTCTTAGGCTTTTAGTTAGCCCATAAAGCATCGCCTTAATTCATGTTCTCACTTAAGGATCTAACCAGCTCGTAAAGTGTAGTCTCAATCCAAAGTTTTCTCATTCCTTTAAGATTTTAGCTAGTTCTAAGAGCGCTTAGTCATCTCATCCAGTTTAAGGACTTAGCCAACTTAAGAAGTACTTTGCCCGCCTTAGTCAATCAGCTTATTGGATATGACTAAGTTTTCTTATTTTTAAGGCCTTAGCCAACTCAAGGAATGCTTCGCCTGCTTTTGTTAGTTAGCTCATTGGGGTACAACTAAGTTTTTATATTCAGTTTAGGGCTTTAGCTAACTCAAAGAGTGCTTCACCTTCCTTAGTTAGTTAGCTCATAAGGGCATGATCAAGTTTTCTCATTCTTTAAGGTTTTAGCTAGCTCTAGGGGCGCTTGCCCATTTCATTCAATTTAGGGCCTTAGCTAGCTCAAGGAGTGCTTCGCTCGCCTTGGTTAGTCAGCTTATTGAGATACGACCAAGTTTTCTCATTCTTTTAGGATCTTAGCCAACTGTAGGAGCACTGACCCATTTCATTCAGTTTAGGGCCTTAGCTAGCTCAAGGAGCGTTTCACTTGCCTTAGTTAGTCAACTCATTGGGGTAAAACTAAGTTTTCTTATTCTTTTAGAGTCTTAGCCAACTCTAGGAGCGCTTACTCATCTCATCTAGTTTATGGCCTTAGCTAGCTCAAGGAGCATTTTCTCTGCCTTAGTTAGTCAGCTCATTAGGGTATAATCAAGTTTTCTCATTTTTTAGGGCTTTAGCTAGCTTGAGGAGCACTTTGCCTACCTTGGTTAGTCAGCCCATGAGGGGTACGATCGAGTTCTCAATCATCTTTAGAGTCTTAGCTAACTCTATGATCACTTTGCCCACCTTAGTTAGTCAACCCATAAGGGATACAACCAAGTTTTCATTATTCTCTTCTTGCCAGCCTACAGGGGCGCTATCCTCACTATTCTTCGTTTTAAGTTTATCATCGTCAAATCTTCAACTTGTTAGTCAAAGCGTTCCTTAGGATGGAGTCATCCTAAGGTAAAAACGGTGTCGCTTTTGTCTTTATGGTAAAGTTTTACTCAAATTTTACTATAAAAAGGGATAGTTGTAGACGCTCGATTTTGCCTTTAGTAGTTTTAGTTTTAAATAGGGTCCTAACTCAAAAAATAAGAAAAATATAAAAATAAAAATAAAAATTGAAAAATGATGAAAATACAAAAAAATGAGAAAAGAAAAATTATTATAAAAAATTATTTTAGATTTTTAAAAAGTAAATTATTTTAGGATCAATTAGTTTTAATTTTAGTTTTAATTCGGTTTAAATAAGTTTATTTTAGAGAGTTATGTAATTTATGTATAATTTAATTGTATTAAAAATTAAGGCACAAGTTAATGGCCTAATGGTAAAACACTTAAATATTAAATTTGAGTTAGTGTAAAATCATAGGTTTGAATCTTGTTAGGTACTTATATGTCTTTTATTTCTATCTTTTTATTTTTTACAAAAAGCAAGTTAAGCGTATGGGATTTATATTTAATCAAATTTTTTGAATCTAATCTAATCAAATTTGAATCACTATAAAAAATTTGAATCTAGTTTGATTTTTAAATTTAAATGATTTAAATTTGAATCACTATAAATTGAATTTGAATCAATATAAATGATTTAAATTTAATTTAATTTATATCAAATCATATTCGAATCAACCTAAGGAATTCGATTAGATAGGTTTTGTTGTAAAGTTTATAAATACGGATTGAGAAGAATATTTTTACACGTACACTCCCTAAAGAATCCTTCGTTCATTCACCGCGATAAACAAAAAACGATCTGCACACACATTCGTCGACGATTAACGGCACACTGTAACACCCCCATCCTCGTGACCCTCACTGCACGAACAACCATCCTCAACCTGAAATACGTTACAACAGCCCACGGTAGTCCTCTCACTCGATCTCTCTCTGCTCAATACCCCAACCCCTGATCACCCTCTCATTCGCCATAACCCAATAGTAGTAGCAATTCAATTCAATGCCACTCATAGCCCCAATTTAAATCTAAACCACACACATCGAAATCCATCCTTCCTCGAGTTACAACCAATAACTCACCCTCTCTCTCTCATCCAGTTTTCAATCCACATCCTTGATGTACAACGCGAATGACAGACGACTTCACATCCATGAACAGCGCCTTCTCTGATCATCTCCAACTCGACTCATACGCCTTGCAATATATGCGCGACTACACTTGATTTTCGACACGCCCACTGCTTCGGCACATTCAGCCAACAACACACGTTCAACACTCTCTACCAAAGTCCATAGTAAGCTATACAACTTTGCTAACAGTCCTTCT
Organism: Lumnitzera littorea; assembly: GCA_024138015.1. Taxonomy (NCBI): domain Eukaryota; kingdom Viridiplantae; phylum Streptophyta; class Magnoliopsida; order Myrtales; family Combretaceae; genus Lumnitzera; species Lumnitzera littorea. The sequence goes on along the minus strand of JAMXBB010000001.1, from coordinate 12,301,789 downwards.
CTTAGCACGTACCAACACGAATCCAATCTCTAATGCGTACAACATGCAGCACTCATCCTCTCCGATTGCAATCGACACGTCGTCCACTTCACCACACCTAACCAGTCCATGAGCACGATTAGTGACACCCAATAGCAGTGAACGCATCACTTACGCACACGAGCACAACTGCCACCCTCTGAAACGCATCCATGCACGAATCGCAATAAACAACAGCAACCGTACGCTGACTTCACATCCATGGTCAACACCTTCTCCGATCATCTCTAACCTGATTCGCATGTAGCAGTTGTGAATCGCGTATGCCATCGTCGCTACACAACAGACACGACCACTGTCGTCCATGCCGCTACTGTCCACATCCACTGCTGTCTGCTGACTAAACTCACACATCGATAGCAACAGCAACGCCACCGACAAACAACTCCTCGCTAAGCAGCGCACAATTAGTTCCCGTCGAGCTCCTTTGCCGAACAACAACTAAGGTTTGGTTTCTTCATTTTTTTTATTTTTTATTTTTATATTATATTATTATTTTAGGTCCTTAGTAATTTAAGATAGTATATATAGATATTCATATATAATAGGATATTTCTTTAGTATTAGTTTTTTAATGTTATATGGATTGAATATTGATTTAAGTAGATAGTTGTTTAATAGTAGGTATATAAATATATACCTACATATATATATATATATATATATATATATTAGTTTAGGGGTTGTTAGGATTGGTTATTTTTTAGGATTTAGTCTTGTTTAGGGATTTATCACATAAAAAATTATTTTTAAAAATAAAAATTAATAAAAGACCCTTTTAGGATTGTTAGAGCATTTCTTATAAAACAATAACACTCAAGAGTTAGGACCCCTTTGGATTTTTTTTAAAAAATAAATTCAATCGATTGAATACGTAATCTCGATTGAATATGTAAACTCGATTGGTTTTCAAAAATTAAAAAGAACCAACACACTAAATTTTTTTCAAAAAAACTACGATTGTTTGATCTCAACTAATGGGTACGTAGACACTTTCGGGGCGACAATAAAATCTGTAGAAACTTAGGTTCTTTTTTTTTTTAGTTTTTTTATTTTCTTNTAGTTTGGGGGTTATTAGGATTTGTTATTTTTTAGAATTTGGTCTTGTTTAGGGATTTATCACATATAAAATCGTTTTTCTTTAAATAAAAATTAATAAAAGACCCTTTTAAGGAAAGTATAAAATTATTAGAATATTTTTTATAAAATAACAACACTTGAGAGTTAGGATCCCTTTAGATTTTTTTTAAAAATAAACTAAATTGATTGAATACGTAAACTCGGTTAGTTTTCAAAAATTAAAAAAAAACCAATACACTAAAATTTTTCGAAAGAATTACAGTCATCTAATCCCGACTAGGAAGAACGTAAGCACCTTCGAGGTAACGATAAAATTTATAAAAACTTAGGTTCTTTTTTCTTTTAGTTTTTTTTTTTTCATAAAAAATAAGATAATTTGAAGAATAAACCTAATTTCAGTAAATTAATAATAGTACTCGTTAAAGTTTAATAGGTTAGCTTTCGAATTCAAAATCTTCTAATTTTTTATCAAAATTGAAATCAAAGACCAGTAGTCAAATTATAGTTAATTTACGCAGTTAATTACGGTTTTTTGTTTTTTCTTTTTCCTGATTTTGGTAAGGTAGCAACTTCAAAATTATTTCTAAATAAAAAACCGGAATTTCCCAAATTCTTTAGTCGATAATTAATATTAAATGGGTTTGGGTTTAGTATTAATCGAAAAGTAAAAAATGAAATTTAAATAGAAAACCAAATTTTAGGCTTGACAGTAATTATTCAAGTTAAAAAGTGTTTTAAAATGATTACACTCGATTGCTTTTTCAATCATCTTAAGGTTTTAGTCAACTCATAAAATGTTGTCCCTTTAAGATTTAAGCCATGCTATAGGGCATTTTCCCATCTTTCAACCAATTTTTAGGATCCTAACCAACTCATAAAGTGTTGTTCCGTCATCATTTCCTTTAAGTCCTTAGGTAGCTCAAAGAGTACGATTTGTCGTTAATCATCTTAGGGTTTGCCTAACTCACATCTCTTTTAGGTTCCTAACCAACTCATAGAGCATTATCCCTTCTTCAATTATCTAGCTAGCTTAAAGAGCAATGTCCTGTCTTACATCTCTTTTAGTATCCTAATTAGCTCATAAAGTGTTATCTCCACTCACTAGCTTCTCTTAGGGTTTAACAAGCTTATAGGGTGCTTCCAAAGAAATGAACGGAAATCTTATGTTTGGCTATCCAAAATGGTAATGGAAAGTAGCAGAAATTGAAAGAAACTAGTGGAAATGTTTTTACGTTTAAGAGTAAAATGTTTCTCTCCACTTTTAGAGAGAAATCGGTGGAAATCAAGTAGAACTACAAAAATGCCCTCAAAAATAAAGTTTCAAATACAAAGTGAAGGATGTTTTCGCCTATTTACAGTGTGGAAAGTAGATCTTTTATCTTATTTCCTTTCATTTCCATCTTAATAATCAAACATACTATAAAAACTAACTTTACTTTCCTTTCTTTTTATTTTCACTTATTTCTTTCTATTTCTACCATGTTTAAGATTGCCAAACATAGCGTAAAAGTAAAAGTCTAGTCTAAGTAGAGGTTGGTGTGCATAAAAATAAAATGAAAGAGATGAGGCGACATTAAGGACCAGAAGACTTGGAGTTAATGTCTTACACATTAGATTGGGTTTCTTTTTTCTTTTTCACCACAGCAGGTAAGGTTTATTTGTTAACTTTAAGAAATCAAAATATCTCACTTCTATGGTAAGAAGTGGATTTGGCTCAATTCAAATCGATAGTCAAACTAAAATATAAAAAGGTCCCATTTTACAATTCAATTTGGTTTTATGAACAACTATTGTTATCTATATCACTTTTTTGAGGTGTTGTGATACTATTGGATAGAATATACATGTGGGATGACAAAAATAGGTTAAGTTAATAGAAGTAGTAGCACCACGAAATAAAAATTCAATTGAATATGAGATTTAGCGATTATATGTGAAATTAAAAACCCACCTAAAATTCAAGTAGCAATTATCAAAATACTTACAAAATGATTAATGCTATGTACAATCTTGGCAGAATATCAATAAACATATTAGTTTGAGAATAGGCTATTTATTCCCATTTACTCTTGAAAGATTATAACATCGTGGTCTTGTTGACTTTGACGTTCAATTCCAAAACTATCCCTTCGAGTCCAGCAGTACATTTATTGTTATCATCCTCTTACAATATTCAATACAGAAATCTCATGCAACTGCAACGCTAACATACACCTCTGGCAAGAGTTTTATCACAGCTTTTATAACATATCCTTTTATTTATCAGCTAACAACCATTGCATAAAAACTGATAAAATCTTTATTAACTTCCTGAACATTAATTACGCATGTCATTAAAGTCTAACCAAGATGCAATTAAATGAAACTGGATCCCCCTCTGGCTGAAATCCTATGCCATATCTGTCTGAGGCTGAAAATGGGATACCACAGAAATTCCTACATCAAGCTTGTGATATACAGTCTAGCAATCGCAGCAAGCCTGATCTCGCGAGCAGCTCCACAAAGTATTGACCCAACAGATGAAAACTTCCTCAATAGGTGTAAGCAGAAGATGGGGCTGAGGTGTGGTAATGCCATCAACATCCATCTCTTCGGAAGAGGCCTTCCTTTCCCTGATGACTGTTGCCAAAAACTGGTTTCCAATGGTATGGTATGCCACAAGGCTGTGCTCCATAAACATTTCAGAGGAAAACCGAAGACATTTAGGCACGCAATTTCCGTCAAGAGTAAACAAATTTGGCAACGTTGCTTCGCTTACTTAAGTAGACATCGTGGACATCAATAAAATCCCTTCTTGTTGGCAGATTACATCATCTGATCATTTTAGTTTCTCAGGTATAATTTTAGGTCCATAATCTACATTAACATGCATTGTATTCATTCCCTGCCATGGTGCCAACCACCTAAACGTAGCATTCTTTTCTTTTCTGGGGTAATGACATTAGCATTTGAACCTGAACTTGTGATTAAGCAAACGAGATTACCACCACTAAAACCGTACAGCCAGACACAAGAATAAATTAACTTCATTAAAGGAAAAAGTGCATAAAGGAAACATATGAGAGGATATACAACAACGAGGGCCTTTTGCTATTGATTCAAGGTTATCAGAGACTTAAAGTTCGGTCCAGCTCTGCCATGCTGTACTTATAATTCGTGACAAACCAAATAACTCCAAGAGACTGGATGACACGTGCGCTGAAAACAGAACTCTACTTCAAAGGGCATCAAACCCATCCTTAAATCTTACCATCACGGAACTTTTCAGTTGGCAAGATGCCTCCATGATCAAATTATAAGCATTTGCATCAGTTTCAATTATTATACTGCAAAATTGTTAGCTTCATGCTCTGTGGAGAATGAATCAGATCTGCAGATATCTCCTCGACAGAGTGGACATACCCTGTTGACAATGAGTCAACCATGTTAGCTTCAAAGTGAAAAGTTGAAACTCATATTCAAAAATGAAGTTTAAACAGAATGACACATATAAAGAAGTATCTTTACATGCATAGATATGATATGATTCCCAAAGCCATGATAAAGTGGTTATTGTGGAAGAAAGAACAAGACAATAATACCACATGAGGTCTGTTAGACCCTCCTGTGATTTCGTTTCTTCATGTGTCAGTTTTCTATAATACTCAGCTCTATGTTGCCAAAGGATCATCTATAACAGAGAGCAGCATCAAAATACGTACTTCCCAAATGTTGTTAAAGAATAAGGATGCAGCAGCTAAGTAAAATAAGAATGCACTCCCATGAATCTTCTGCATATGAGATTCTATCTGCAATGGAGGCATACCTGTGAATCTCCTTCAGCCATTTGTCTATACAAGTTCTATGGAACTCGTGATGGCAGGGCAGTATTCGTACACTGTCTCCATCTTCATATTCAACAAGACAGATATAACACCTGTAGAGAGAATTCCACAATAGAAATGTCAAAAATAGGAAAAATACAGATACATAGGCCCAAAAGCGTTTACTTATAAATTACATAGAAAGCTAATTAAATGGCAGAATTATCGAAAAGATATATCTGAAACTGGAAGACTTGAATACTCCATCCAATAAATAATCAAAGGACAAAAAAGTATCAGTCATTTCTCATTAATCATAACCATACCAAATGGCACGTTAGGATTTCTTAAGAAATATAAATGAGCTTCCCATATCATTTGTCAAGATCACATTTGAAGGGAGCAAAATGGTTTTACAAATAATATTGATCTTATCTTTTATCATTTATCCATACCTGCAGCTTCCATAAAGGTGGTCATCTTAGCAAACAAAAAATTGCATCTATCCTGTCTTTGGTAGATGACAAAACAGCAAGACCACACTAACCAACCAAATGACGAAAGGTCATAAAGGTACAAGAATCAGCATCAGCACACATCAATAATACCAAGTAAACCTTCCTAGACAAGAGGATGCATATTCATGGCCTCCATATAATTAGAGCAATGGGGCACACTCAACATTCTACACAGCTAAGTCAAAAATCGTGCTGCTTGCCTCGAGAAGTTATAGTTTAGTAATTTAAGCTATAAAACAATTATAAAGTTTACAGAACTGTTGTTTCGTAATTAAGTTTTCAGAAGTTAATTGTGATAGCATTCTGCCATGTACTCTCCTTTATTTCTAGTTTATAATTAAGAAGACACAATTTGGAAGGCAGCACAGTAGGGGAAGGTATCCAAACTACAAAATCCACAGATAAATGGACTAGAAGTTCATATGTTGGGTCAAAGTTCTATCATGAATGGAAGAGCAAGGATATGTAAAGCACCAGGAACATAGAAGAATGTGCTTCCTGACTATTTTCATTCTAAACATGTTGTAGTTCCCTATTTTACAGTCTGAGGATTGGCTTCTTTAATAGATCCATGTAATCAGAAAATAAGCATACAGAAGTTCAAAACAGATAACTTCCATATGTTAAAATCTTAGAAAAATAATAAATGGACAATATTAATATCACTTCCAACACATACCGTACTTTTTCAATTTCTCAACTAAAGCTTGAAATTGTTAAATTTCACACTCAATCAAACTTTTGTTTGTCAAATTTGCTCCCTCATCTCTAATTGTTAAGACTGATACTTTTTTTACAGTGAACAATACATCTGCCACGTCACCTTTCCCAAAGTAATAAAAGTGGTAAATTTGACAATTTGGTATGGTATCTAGCAACTTCAAACTTTAGGCATGAAATTTGACAAGGAATAATTCAATTGGATATAACTTCAAACTTAAGGCGTAAAAATGGAAAAAAGCCCAAAATTTAGGCAGTGTTTATGACATGATCCCAGTAATAAATGTAAGCCTTTGAAACTTTCACGAAAACACACAATGCCCCTAATGAATAGTCCTTTTCAATTTTGACCCTAACTTTAAATTTTATGCAAATGAAACCTTGAGAGTCAGAGATTTTCACAAAAATGCATTATGCCATTAATGGATTTCCCTTTTAATTTTGACCTGAACATTAAATTTTGTACAAATAATACCTTGAGAGTTGAAAACTTACGATCAGTTTACTTAGAGGTAACAAAGAGGGAATAGAATAGCTATTCCTTTCAATTTTCTATTATCTTGTTTACTTGAAAAATGAGTAAGGAATTTTAATTCCTAACAACTTTTCTATTCGCACTCCATTGGAAATAGTTATTAAATTAGAAAGGGTGGAATTTGTTATTCCCTTTGTATAGGACTAAAAAGTTCATATAGTATGACCATTGTATTTCATTAATATTATAATTAAACAACTTTTAGTTATTTTTCAAAATAAACAAATAGGGCAAACTGATATATATTCCCAACTAAATGTGCAATTAATGAGGTGATGTAAACACTGTATTAAGTATTGCTTGCAATAAAAATTTACATAAAGTAAACACTTGAATAAAAGTTTATAACCTATTCCTAATAATAGTTATTACCAAGTATAGGTTTCCTATACCCTATCTCTTTCATTTTAGAAAGTAAACGGGCTTTTAGTGTCTCTTGTAAATATATCAGCCTCTACCTACAACACTTTATCTCTAATGCATTCTGGAAAAATTAAAACCAAAATGTGCATACCTATCCATCCATATGTGGCATCGGCATAACTTAAAAATCCACTTAATTTCCTCTATTAACAGTCATTAGTAATTATGGCTTTGGTTCAATACGTAGATATTCAAATCCTAAACTCACTTCATATGGACCCAGTTTATTTTTTCTAGGTTAGGACTGAATAACTTGACTTTAGAAATAAAGCCACTATTCTCATCAACTCCACTGCCAATTTCTGATTCCAAATTAAGAATATTGGTTGTTTGTTTTCCAAATGTAACCAAACTCCTGATAAGCTCAAAAACAAATGCCAGGTCATTTTGAGTTCCTTTTCACAAGGAAGATGGTGAAGAGAAAAGCAGAAAAGGCAAGAGCAGTACAGAGAGCAGAGGACATTGAGAAACAAGAGACACATGGCAAGTATTGGGGTTTAAGAGGTTTTAGAGAGAAAAAAAGGAGAGAACAATCTATTGGCTTGAAGTATTCCATTTTTTTTTTTTTTTTAAACACAATCTAATGAAGTAACAACGCATGAATGCAAAAAATGGAATTTTTTTTTTCTGATAGAAGTTTTACAAGCACTACGGATGAAGAGAACAACAATTGCAGAAATTATATCACTAAAGGCACAGGTCCTTTTTCTGGAAGAAGTAGAAGACACAGGTCTTTAGCACCAAACAAGTCACAAAACCACGAAATATACTTTGTCACATAAATAATTGTATGTGTGATATTTATATTCCAAATTGTAAATAATCGAGCAAGTATTTTCTGGAAGCCAGACTTTACAGTTAATTACTTAAGAGACTAAAAATTCTAATCACCTCTACATGTCACAGTCTCAATGACTAAAATCAATTATCAGAGCACAAAACAAACAAACCAAGAGTAAACAGAGGATGACAGAGCATATTGCATTTGTAGTTCAGTAAGAAGATAAAGAAACACTCACTGTGCAGCGTCTTCATTCTGTTGCTTTTGCAACTTGCTGTACAATTTGATTGGCAAGGAGTCCACAACTTCGTTTGGTGCAGGGACTGACCCAATAGAAGATACAGAAGGTCGAGAGGATAAAACTACAGATTGCTGGTGAATTTCATCCAGAACCTAATTTAATTATGTATGAAAATATTCAACTCAAATAGACAAGTAGAAGCTGAGAAAAAAAGGACCAATATTAATAGGATATTTGAACCTTAGCAACTACCTCAAACAAAGCTTCTGCTAGCATTACAATCCTTGATATGCTAGCCCTAGCATTGCTATCGTCATTTGAGTTGGTTTCACGGTTACTGTTACGACATGTACAACGACCTGTCCTATGTTGACCAGATAGGATACATGACCTCTCATGACCAGAAAGATTTTCAAAACGACTTCCCAGTCGCTGAAGTGCACGAACCTATAACATTTCAGATACCACAAGAGTTTCAAATTAATTTTTCATGCAGTTAAGAAATGGACAGATAGGAAAAATACCTAGATTTGGCAGCAATAGGTCTCATGTACAAGTTCAACTAGAAAATTTAAAGTAAAACTTCTGCAAAAAATTTCAGCAAAGAGAGGCAAACAAAAGGTATAGACATCCAATTCTCTGGAAAATATAGCCCTTTTATTCATTTCCAGCAAGTACTTACCTAATATAATTTTCTATTTCCTTCTCTTTTGGCTAAAGGGCATTTGATGTCACTACTGCAATAAATTATTAGCAGAACAGCAATCATAATAAATTTCAGCCCTTTTGTTGTAGAATGAGACAGAGTAGAATGGATGAAGTATATTAAGAAATAGAATACAGTTGCATAGCAGAAAAGTAATAAGTAGCTCCTAAACAAAAAAGGGAAAAAAAGTTAAATATGCTGGTTCTCAATAATTGAAAAACTAAGAAAAGATTATATAACTGCCAAGAAAAGAAATGTTACGTTTCATAGGAAGTATCAGGGGAAATCTCATATGGTGGAGTAGCTGACAGTAGTCTAGATTAGGTAATGGTAGAGTCAGTTAAGTAGAAGAGTGTTGAGTTTGAATCTGTTTAAGTTGTCACTAAATCTTGCTCTCATTGGGCCACATGGCAGAGGTGTAATGTGGTGAGGATAAAAAATAGCTAGCTAGATTAGAAATTGATCCAAGCATTCTACATCTTCGTATCCATGTGTTACGAGCCTTTAGCTTGGATGTTAGAAGCAATTTGCTCTGCTATTGTTAGCTTTCATATCAAAAGCCATTTGGTGTTTTATTCAGATAAACAAAGAATTTTACCTCCATTCCTATAAAATGGTCCGCCATAATGGATCAATGAGGGAGGAGCACAACCGACATGTGTGGAATCATCAAGAATCAATAAAGAATTTTTACCTCCATTTCAATCATACCAAACATAAACAAAATTAATTACTTACAAACACATCAAAAAGATCAAGTCCAAAATAAATTCATAAAAAATTGCACTGTATACCATGGTTGCGATGGTCACACAAGAGCTATGACTCTATTTGAAATACAAAGATCCACCGCCTACCATCAAAGTACAAGAGCTTTTGATAGAAAAGTTCGTTTTTATACCATTAAAAGCCCACCTACATTTTTCCAAGCCAAACAACCCACAAAAGGGAAAAGAAATAAGAGAAAGATGTTTGTTCCTATCTCTATATCTACTCAAAAAAGTTCCAAGCCTCCAACATAACATCTACTGGTCTCACTCACACACAAATAATGCCCACAAATGATTACACTAATTCCCATATAGTAATCATGCATAAACAATGAAGGAGTAGACAACTAACTGTCTCATCATCTTTTTGCTAAAGAAAATATCAAGGACCACAATTTTTTATTAATGTAACAATTAGAAAGACAAAGAAATACAAGATAACAATCACAGCCTTTTATATTAAATATTATCTAAATAAATATCAGTCAGGGCAAGAAAATTACGTTTCCACAAAATTTTGTATTATTAACTACTTGCTGTTTTCTATTTAAAGAACTATTATGTTGAAACATTAAGGAAGCTAAGATAAACAGACACTCTCACAAAAGGTAAGACATAATAATGCCCTCTTATTCAAGAATTAACACAAGGACACTTCTTGAGCTACCTATTTAACACAAGCTATACTTAAGCGCTGCATAGGTCATGTAGATTGATTCATGCACACCAAGATGGCTAATGAACCCCAAAAAAAAAAAATTCAGGGATCAAGGGTGTCACGGGAAATAACCATTTCCAGTTTTTTTTCAAGCAAACACAAGAAATGGTAATATGAGAATTTCAATTCTGTTTACAATATATTAAGTTAACCAAATAGATATTACATGAACCAAATAGGTGCTTAGGTCCTCATCTTAACATACAAACAGACATAATGCCTAAATTAGAGAAACATTCCAGGCAGAATAAAATGTGATCCTTAATTACACTATCGAATTCATTGGTGCAAATGACTGTAGTCTGTAAAGGTCTTCCCATCCAAATATCTAGAGCTGTAATCTTGCATTTCCATCCAGAAATACATTAAGGAAGGAAGGAAGGAAAAAAAAAAAAAAAAAACACCACCAACAACAATAATAACAATTATAGAGCAAAAAAGCTAAAACCAAATACCTGCGAACGTATTCGCCTCCGCCTTTCTAGGAAATCTGATCTATGTTCTAGTAAGTCACGGTACCTGGCTTCCCTAGACCGAGAGGTTTCCATATCATGATCTTGAATGCCAAACATAGAACGGGACATAGTGGATGGAGAATGTCCAGAAGATGGAGCAGAACTAGCAGCATTACTTTCAGACATCGACAATCCTGTCTCAACAGTCAATACCTGTCTTTCACCACTTTCACCTTCATCTCTCCTTTCTGCCTCTCGTTGCAATGAGCAGAATGTTAACTCAGATAATGAGGATCGACGAAGTACCCTATCACGTAGCCTTCCAACACTAAGAGTTCGACTAAAACGGACATTTCTTTCAACAGGTTCTCGACCTCCACCTCTCCTTTCAGTAAGTCCAGTCTCATTGTACCCCAGATCAGGAAGCATTCTAGGTGAGTGTAAGCTCATACCAACCACATTACCAGAATTGTGCCCATCTCTTCCCACATCATGGGTAGGAGAGACAAATGGATTGGATCCTCGGTTGAAAGCAGAGTGAGATGCCTGAGAATCTGACCATCGATCGTCAGATATGTCTTCATCGTGCTGCACAGGGTTTCTCAAAGATGCAGAAACTGTGCAATTGCCATGTCTCGATTCGATAATATCAGCCAATCCATTACTTCTTGGTTGTGTTAAATGGAGACTATCATCATTATCAACTACTGTGAGATTTCGGGATGATCCTAGACTGCTTGCTCTGCTTAATCTAAAGCTCACATTACCAGGAATGAAGCTAAAGCGGGAAAGAAAGCGACTAGAAGGATTTAATGACCGAGGCAGTGAACCCCTGATGGAGCTGCTACCAGCTCTGGAAGAATTAGCAGTCACAACTGAGCTGTCCCACTCCTCAAGTTCAGAACTCGAAGAAATACAACATCTTCGAGCTGAAGCATCAACATCCCCTTTTCTGCTATACTCAATCTTCACCTGTTCTGATTCTGTTTCACTTTGTTCTGTAAATGAAGTGCAGTCATTATTATCTTTGTCACAAGGCTCGTAAACCTGAAAAATGTTAACTATCAAACAATAGGTCTGCAATATCTATAGATGCAATTAACAAAAAGGATCTATCTCTAGATGAAAACATGCAGAACAATCATTACGAGAATCATAAACCTTTTTCCTTCAATCTTTTTTAGGCACTACAACTGCATCTAGTGGAAACGCACTTGAAGGAAGAGTAAATTCTTGACATGGAAAATCTGGAATCTCATAGAGTATTTCAAGCCATTTGCTATTTGATTGTCCAATGAAAAAATAAGAAGAGATAAGTATATGTGACCCCAGTTACCAAAAAAAACTACTTGTGGACCAGTCCTACAAGTGCTCACACTGATTTGACAGCCAGCTGGCATTAGGAAAAAGTAATAGAAGCATTTATTATAAACAAATAGTCAAAATTCCTTGCTTTTACATCAGGATTTCTATGCATTTGGTGGCGATGGCCAAGGTAGTCAAAGGCAAAAAGTGCCGTTTAGGGCATTAGGCCTAAAATGAACCTGGGTGTTGTGAGGCGAAAAAGAGCATGCCTCAGCAATGTGAAACAAAAATAATTAATTTATTTTTATAATATCATTTCTAAGAACTGAAGATAACTAACACATAATATTTCAAAATATGTTAAAATATATAGAACTTTTAAAGAGTTGCCAATTTTATAAATATAGTCAAGGTCTACCAACAAGTCTCACAATAGGGCATCTCTAGAAATTAAACATGTGCCATAACTAAAGTAAAAAGCCTAAAAATAAAAAACAACCTAAATTATTCCATTTAAAAGCAAAAAATTTTAAACTTTTGGGTGTATCAACAAGGCGCCCGCCTTCAGCGCTTCAATGCCAGAAGGCACAAAATGACATGTGCCTCGCTGAGATTGCCTCGCCTCAAGGGTAGTGAGGCAGCATAGCTGTGCTATACCTTAAGTGCACGCCTAGGCACTGCTGTGCGTGCTTTGACTGCATTGTAACGATGGCCACAAAAATTGCATGCATAAACAAAATAAGAAGTCAACGTCAATGTCGAATAAAGGGATATGCACCAGAACGTCTTCCAGCTTATTCAAAACCAAAGAAAAAGAAAATCTCTTCACCACTAAAGAATGAACTAAACCATTTTTTTTTTTTTCCTTTCATAGAGTATTGCAATCGCTAATAATTACCAAACATTTTTGTGGCTGATTCCCGAAATTTGATGCACCAAAAACCACGTTTATCAATTTAGCAATGCCAATAGTCACATTAGTTAGGAAATCACGTGAATTCTAAGAAAACTATCAATGACTTCATGTTTCAGTTATTCTAAATAGTTGGCTAGAAGCACTACACTTAAGGAGCTTAATGGGATAAATACAATGGTAATCGTAAATTCATTACAAGAATGACTGATCACACAAAATCGTCTCAAATGCCCAAAACCATTTGCATTTTTCTTTCCCTATTATCACATTAATGTTATTGAAAAACGAGCAATTCAACTTCTATCGTTAGCATTTGTATCCATCTCTTAATTTATTGAATTTTACCCCAATATTATATATGGCAGAAGACACCGTCCAATAGGTTTGAACATTCTACTTATGATAAATAACCATTATAAATCATCGCAAACAAAGATTAGGAAATTCAAATAAAGGAAAAGACTTGCTAATATTATTTCAACCTGATTGGCATTACTATCTACATTATTATCATGAGATCCAGATGATGCCCCAAGACAAGATGACTGAAAGACCCTACTTTTCCCTTTAGATCGATGATGAACACGATCATTGCATCGGCCTCCGGTAGAACTTGAAGATGCTTTACTCCCACTGGATCCCATTACGCTAACCCTAACCCTAATCAACGCGATGCAAAGCAAACAATACAATGCACCTTATTCACAGCCCCATTTGAAAATCTGGGTCCGACCCAGATCTAGACGCGGAAAAAGGTGTCTTTAGAACAGCAAAATGAGGCATTTTGCTTTGATGGGCAGAAGTTCATCATCAATGAGTGTAAATAAAGGTGGGATCCTTTAGGTGGGTTTTGATGGGAATGAGACTGAGCAACTTGTAGAGAGAGAAAAAAGTCTGGGTGTGAAAAGGAGAGAAGAGTAAAGGTTGAGGATACTCAACACCAGAGCGAGAATAGAGTGTGTGAGGGGAGTTAAGTTGAGAAAGGGTCAAAATCAAGGAAAAGAAAACATGGCGTTTTTTGAGCCACTTTTTGGAGATTTAAAATTTTTGTATCGTTTTCTGCTTTTGGGTTGGGGGTGTTTGTTTTTAATTTTTGTGGGGGTTTTGATCTGATCTGGCAGGTGCGAATGAGGTGAATTTATTTATTTATGATCACGACTTGTAATTGGTTGGATCATTTTTGTTTCTTAGCTGTGGATGTTGATAGTTGATCGGGATTTTAAAATTTGCTGAAAAAATATTACTTTGAATTTTTCTTTTCTTTTTCCTCAATATCTTATTCTAAAGTTTAATAACCAGTGATATGCAGCAGCATGGGCAACAACATCGGTTGCCAAAAAATAAATAAATAAATAAAAGGAAAAAGGGGCTCTTGTAAGACAAATGGAACTATTAAATTAATTCTTCCTCTAGAATTATGTTTTAGGAGAAAAAGAGATCGAAAAAGAAAAAGATCAAATTTTCCTTTTTTAAGGACATGGAAAAGGTGAGATAGTGAATTTTTAAGAGAAAATATTTTTCTTTAAAGCTTACAAAAATTCAGAGATAGACCTAATTGTGAGTTGATTCTTGATCGAAATTAACCTTAGAATCAAGAGCTAGAACCAACCTAGTTTATTGGTTCATAAATTAGGAAAGGATTAATCTAGTATATGATCCCAAGCAGGTTAAGGGCTTAATACATGTGGAACCAACCAAAACTATGAGTATTCGTGGTTTGGTTTGCAACTACATTTTAAACGGTTCTATTTAAATCCTTAATGAACGAAATCGTTTTTAACAATTCAAAATTATAAACTAAACCGCTTCAAATATAATTCAATTTAGTTCAGTTCGGTTCGGTTCGGTTCGGTTCGATTCGATTCAAACCGTTTTTAAAAGTACTTCATTATATTTGATAATATAAATGTTTATTAAAGCTATTAACTAAATATTAATATTTAAAATGAGGAATGTTATGCAAAGGTTAAAGTCACATAACATTATGTCACAATCATATTGCATCTTATAAAGCATGAAACTTTGCTTGAGAGATGAAAAATGACAGTAAAAGCTAAATATGAGAAAAGAGACAATAAAATAAAACATAAATAAGGTTAAATAAAATGTTAATATGGTTTTGAAAGTAGAAAAGTCACTTAAGCAGTTTGGTTCAAGGTCAAGCAATTCAATTCTATTCGACATCATAAATCGAACCGCAAACCATTTAAATGTCCTCTGAACTGAACTGCAAACTAAATCAAAATATAAAAATACTGCATTTTGCAGTTCATTTCGGTTCGGTTCGAGTTTTAGTTCAATTTGGTTCATTTTAATGAATAGCCTTAACCAAAACCTTGTTCCATTAACAATTGTTAAAAAATAAAAAAAAAAACCACAAAACAATACACATAATCATTGTCTACATTTTCAGTGGCAACCTTTCACAGAAGTCATAAATACACCTTAACAACCATATTTTTACACATAAATACTCCACCTTGCAACAACAATCAGTCATTCTATACATCCTATAAGTTCATACACTGTACTCTCATTATACAAAAACATAAAAATACAACACACAACAAGGGATTATAAGGATTATACTATATAGCTTCTCTCAGACTTAGGCTAATTTATTAGGTCCTATTGGGATGGTTTTTTCTTATTTGTATCTTATTAATATCTATTGAAAATCTGATGTTTAGAAACCATCTTATTTATATCTTATATGTTTTTATTTCATAATTATAATAAAAGTAGTGATTAGTGTGTTAGAATTAAGAAACAAAATTTCACGTACTTTTAAGAGAAAATATTTGAAAAAAATATATATTTTATACATTGGAGATAATTATTTTAATTAAACAATTAATTTTAGAAAAGGGGTATATATGAAATTATATTTCTATCTTTTTTGTATATTATTTTTACCAAACATAACATTTAAGTAGACACCAAAAAGAGATCAATAAGATAAAAAAAAAAAAAAGATAAACTAAATGGAGTCTTAATATTTCTCATATTTCCCAAAATGTCTTTGATGTCAATATTTTCCATAAAATATTAAAATTTTAAACTTCTCTGTAGTTATGTATTGCAAATAAAATGACTTTGTTTCATGTGGCGTTACTGGTATCCTCACCTCATTTTGAGATTCTTGACAATAAAGCAAGTGGTTAAAATGGATGGAATTTAGATATTAGAAAGAGACGAAGAGAAGAATTTTTATAATATTTCACTTTAGCCAACTACAATATTTTTAAATTTTAAAAATATGTGAAACTTTTTTTTTATAAGAATATGCACTTCAATCCCTTTTCCTATGGCTTTGAGATGACCCATAATATTGATTATTTATGAGTATGAGTTCTCAATGATTTCTACTTGCAACGAACTGTCTTCTACCCATTCAAACTCTAGTGCTGCAACTTGTTTGAACTTCTATATCACTTAAAAAAAAACATAACTAACATGAAAGTTTGAGCTTGTAGTTAAACCAAAGCTGATTAGATAGCAGAAAATTCATTATAAGTAGAGGTCACCAAGAAGACTCATACAATCAATACAAATTGCTCATCTCAAAGTGATCAAAAATGGATTGAAAGACTTATTTTTCTTAGGAAATTTTTCTTACTTATTTTTAGAATTAAAAGTACTTACAATGTCAATTCTAAAATCAACAGAGCATTAAAGGACTCGTTATCTCTATCTCCATCTAATTCTTAAACTTTGTATTCCTCTTCATTTCAATTATTTGCTTCAACATCTTACGGTTTGACAGAATGACGAAAGCATGATTATTATAGTATAACACATAGGAGTAGCACCACATTAATAAAGACTAATGGTGATTACAATAGGGGTTATTAGTTACTTGTAAAACTTTTTAAAACGGAAAATATGTTGACGATGTTATTATATATATTTTATTGACTTTGTTATATTTTTGTATTATTTTTTCATGTATTTGTAATGGTAATATGTTGTTGTAAAGGGTCTCGTATCTTCGTTTATCAACGGTAGTCAATTAATGATACATATTATTAAAGTAATTGTTTATATAGAAAATCGACGGGCAACGACCACTTGGAAATAAATGGCCACTACTGCCATACCTTACCCCCACCGCCCCTTGCTGCCAACACACTTAGAGCCACCTTTTGTGGCTAGAAGCCAATCGGACAAGTGAGTCCGATTTCAACTCGATTCTTATTTAATTTATTTAAATTATTAAATTTATTTAGAAAATTATGAAATTTGGTATTTTGAGGTTTTTGTGTTTATAGATTTAGATAAAAATATTAGATTGATGAATTTATATTCGAAAATATATAATACCTAAAAAATCCTATAAACCTAAGCTTATTTCGATTTAGAAATAAATAGCCTTAATGGTGTAGTTTTAAGTTCAAAAATTTTGTCTAGGCTATTTAGAAGATGTAGAATAGTGTTATGAAGAGAATTTTTAGAAATAAATTTTTAAACTTTTTAACCTTTAAAATGATGTATAAAACGGGTGATTTTAGGCTAATTTAGTAATTAAATGGATAATTATTGATTTAGTGCATGATTGGGTGTTTTAAGATGTTAATATCTGATGTAGTATGATAATTGTAGTATTTAGAGTGTTAGATGTGATTATTAGATGTATTATGTAGTAAATATGTGTAAATTGATAATATGTGAAATTGGATTTGTAATAAATAAAAAATATTAGGTTAAAATTGATAATATAATAATAATAGTAATATATAATAAATTTGATAAGAAACTTAAATTTAGTGGATTCTATGAAAAATATTTTTTTCATAATAAGAGCAAAATTCGATAAATAAATTAGGATAGGGTGTACTGTATGAATTAGAACACTGGCTTGGAGCCAAAGATGATATTTAGGATGCCTAAGTGTAATGTGATTAATTTCACATTATTGTTCAGAATACATTCTTAGTATTTACATATAACATTCGTAGTTAAAAACTAATTAGAACTTAAATCGGAATTGGATTCGAAAACCGATTCAGAAACTAGCTTAGAAAATATTGATAATAAGTAATATATATATTTAGAAAATTGAATCAAGTCATAATTTGAAACTTATATACCATAGGGATATTAAATACTAAAAGAATACTTATATTATAAGACATAAGGAGACAAGTTAACCTGCATTGAGTTAAGTGAGCAAACCGAAAAGTTCAGGTAAGTTGAGTTCAATACATCATTGTATTTTGGAGTACTATATTAAAGTACTAGGTGACTTAGAACTGTATGTGATTGTGCTTGTAGGTAGTTATATGTGCATGTGCTTGTGTATTTAATTACTTGTATTTTAGTGGTTGTTGTGAATTGAGTAATGTGAGATTGTTTGATCACCTTAAAGCAAATTTAATTATAAGTAACCTAACTACCTCAATTAGACATGCATTGCAACTCTTTAGGGGACAGTTAGGATTCTCCAACTAAATACTAATACCTTCGAAAAAGATAATGTTGGATAACATAATGGTATTTTCTTTATCTTTAGTCAAACTAGGTGACAAGAGAGAAAGTCATAGTAAAGATGAGGGGCAATAGTTCAAAGGATAGTCATAAGGGCAACGGTGTCTCTATTGCATAAATCTGAGTTTGGTTGTAAGCTGTTACATAAACATAAAAACTCTTCAACCCGGATTAAAGTGGGTAAAATTACTCTAATTTCATAATGGACTGAATTATGTTGTGTGATGGCATTTGTGTATTGCATTGTACATAATTAATTATTTGAAAACCTTGTTTGTGTTTGTTATGTATTCTTAAGTCTCCATTTTGACTTTTTGAGCTATTAGTTGCTCATATCCTTATAAATTTTCTTACAGGTTCCAATTAAGATGCTGTAATATAATTATCCTAAGGTTAGTTTCTTTTTAAAGTAACTTGGGGAAGTGAGAATCAATTGGCTAAAGAATTAAGTCCTTTAATGTTTTATTATTAGTACTCTTAGGCTTATGTATTGGTCTTGTAATACTTTCTTTATCAAACTAACATGGTATATAAATATTTCTTAGGATTGTAAGATAATATAAATATATTTATGTAAATATTACTTAAGGTTTTTAGTTATATTTATAAATTTTGCTTATAATTATGAATGAGTTGTTTTACTTTAAAGCGATGAGTTATGGATGCCTTGTGTAAATCATATCTATAATAGATACTGTGAGCTCAATTACTATTATAAGTTAGTTTACATAGTAGGACTATTATGACTTCGCTATTTCGAGGCGTAACAACCTTCTCTCTCATCCTTTAGTTCGACTAAAGGTAGGAAAAGAACCATTTCAGCTATCCTTATTGAAGGATCAATGCTTAGCTCGAGAATCCTAGTAGTTTACGATGCGTGTCTGCTTAGGAGTTAAGCTAAGTTTGAGTTAATTAGCTTTCGGGGTGATTAAGCAATTTTAGACAATCCCATTATGTAGTATCATAAAGCAATTAATACATAAAGTTTAGCACTCCATAAGAGCAAAATAATATCCAAGCACATACGCTATATACACATAAGCAACTAACTTACAATCACAAACAAGACACATACTAAGACTTTTAAGTATTCTTAAATAATACTTCAAAGTGTAGTAAAGCATTTATCCGACTTAACTAGACATATGACGCTTGACGGTTCTGATGGTTGGTCTTATTCGCTTTAATTTACCCTTAAATATTCAATATAATCACTTTAGTTTAACTAAATATAAAGTAAATGAGTTTATTTTAATAATTTAAGTGTGGTTGTGACTTATCTTAACAAAGTTTTATAACCCTTGTGTTGAGATATAGCTTGATGTTGAAGTCTCTAAACAAGGTTCTAAAGGCTTGTGTAATACAAAGTTATGGTCCAAAAACCTTCTGACAAAGCCTTTGATATGAGTGTCCCTAAACTAGTAACCTTTTAACCAAACCTCTTATGTTATTCCAATTGTGCTTCTTACTCCAACCAACCTTTTAAATAACTCTCTAAACCAAGAATTAAGTTCTTCTTTTACCAGATTAACCCTCTAAACAGATCCCAATTACAAGTTTACTCTAAGCGACTCACTCCAGCATCATATTTCTAGTTACACACATGCTGACATGATCATTCAACAGGTTCATTATACTCATTAACACTATATCACCAAAACTTCCAAACCCTCATTTTTTTACTTTAATGCATTAAACCCATAACTAGTGGTAGGTATATGATTCAACTCCACTTTAATCCACTCAATTATAGATTATATTTTTATAGTAGAATATAACTCGTATGAACTCTGAAACAGCTACAAATGGTTTTCTTTAAGGTTAATTACAAATAATTTTCAAAAAGTAACATTTTTCTCCTAATTTAGAGGTCCAAAAATTCTCAAAAATCACATAAAATACTTTTATCCAAAAACTCTTTATACAAGTCTCACATGCAAAATGTGGATGTTCCAGAAAAATTTTGGTTGTGAAACTATGCTTATATGATTATGTAAAACAATTTCAAAATTGGTTGTTTTTTGGCGATTTCTTAAGGAGGTCATAAATCCACTTAAAAATTTTACAACTTGATATTTTTCTTAAATAATACATACAAAAAAATGCCAAAATAAAAATTTCCAAAATTTTTTGACCTAGTTTAGTATTTTTAGAAAATGCAAGAAAATTGGGTGAAAAATTAGAGCTCATTGGAACTTGGCCATTTGGACACTACCGGCTACCCTCTCCTTGTTGGTACCACCTTTCTTTGCTTCCATTGTACCCTGTGGTGGTGGTTTGCACCCAAGTTCTACCGAAGCCCATGTTTCACGATCTTACCTGGTTTTACACTTTTCCTTTCTATTTTTTCTAAAATTTTTCCTCCAATTTTCTTTTGTAGACACCTAATTTTTGCGCCTCCAATTTTCAAATTAGGTTATAGGGTTCTAAATTAGAAAAAGTTTAAAAAAATAGAAAATTAAATAAAGCAAAAAAAAAAATGATGAAAGTTAGAAAAAATAGGAATTCTAGAAAAATAAAAAAAATAGGAAAATAGGAAAAAACACAAAAAATAAGAAATTTAGAAAAAAATACAAAAAAATAAGAAATTTGAAAAGTCATAAAATAAAATAGGGAATTTAGAAAATAATAAATTTTTAGGTTGTTTAAATAGAATATAATTTTAATTTAAATAGCTTTGAATAAAAGGCTGTTGAGTTTACGTTTAGATTTAAATCTAGCTCAGGTTAACTTGGTCTATATGTGCAATTAATTACATATATGAATAAGAAAAAACCAATAGCTCAGCTAGATTAGCATCTAGACTTAATATTGTATATGACTTAGAGATCTTGGGTTCAATCCATGAAAGGTGCAAAATGTATCTCTTGTTTTCTTTTCTTACTTTATCGCCATGTCATCGCCACATCATGGGCCACATTGTCGCCACGTCATTTGCCAACTCACTTTTAAGTGTGGCAGACACACTCTGACACACTTCGATACACTCTAGCACATTCATATATGCGCAGCTATGTATTTGGCATCACATATTGTTTAGGTTTGTCCAATCCAAAAATGGAAAAAAATTATATTGCATTTAATTTTTTCCATCTTTAACTCGACCGTAACACCTATAAATAGGAGTCTATTCTTCATTTTCAAAACACAACAAAAACTTCAAAACACTTTAGAAAAGCAAAAATCGAAGTTTCCTCTCTCTAGCACAGTTCTTCTCTCTCTAGGATAGCATTCCCTACAGTGTTTGTTGACGAAAACCACTACCATCGAAGTAAGCCAATCCGAGTCGAGGTGAGCCAACCGAGCCAAGCCGATCTGAAGTGAGCCGATTCAAGCCGAAGTGAGCTTATCAAGCCGAAGTGAGACAACTGAACCGATTCAAGCCAAAGTGAGCCGATTCAAGCCGTTTGAGCTGATCCGAGCCTAGTTTTTCTTTTTTATATTTTTTATTTATTCATTTGTTTATTTGTGAATGAAAAAAAAAGAAAAAAGAAATGAAGAAAAATAAAAAGAAGAAGAAGAAGAAGAAAGAAAGTAGTCTATTTATTTATTTTAATAGAAATATATAGAATAAGTATAAAATAAATAAGATAATATAATAAAAATAAAAATAAATAAATAGGTTAGTAAACAAAAATCATTTTCACAGTTAGAAAAATTGAGTTTTCTAAAAATAAATAAATCAATTTTCAAATTAGAATCATTTAGAATTTCCAAAAATAAAATTCAACTTAGGACCCTTTATAATCTTTTCTCAAATCAACTCAAAATGGGTAAAAACGTAAACTCGGCAATTTTTCTAAAGTTAAAATCAATCAACCCGCTATATTTTCATTAAAAGAACTATGTGCGTCTGATCCCGAATAGCGGGTACGTAAGTACCCGTAGGCAAATATGGGACGACTTAAAATATGGAAAGTTTTATTTTTTCTATTTTTAGATATTTATGTAAATTAATTAATTTAGTCGCGTGTATCATAATTAGATGTTTTTTAGAAATTAAAAAGGGTATATTTGAAAAGCGAAGTTAAATTTGGAAAGTTAAAAGTGGTACTCGTTTAGGGTTTAATAAATTAGCCCCTGGATCCAGATCTTTAGTTTTTTTTAAAAAAAACCATATTTATAACTTGGTTTTTTAATCAATAGACTGGTAACTAAGTTATAACCAATCCGCCCAATTGGTTATGACTTAATCCATTTTTCTGACTTCAGTCGAGTGGCGACTTCAAATCTTTTCAAGTTAAAAAAAATGATTTCCTTTAAACCCTAGTCGATGGTCAATATTAAATGGGTAGGGTTTAGTATTGATCGGTTTAAAGAAAACCTAATTTTCTAAAAAGAACCGGGAGGGTGAAAAATCAGGCTCGACATCTTCTTTCGTCTTGATTTTTCTCAAATCCCTCGTTCATCTGGGAGGTTCCAAAGAAAAATAGTGATAACTTTTAAGTTGTTTAGTGCTTAAATGAGCATTCTCTCTCTCTTCAAGGGTTATTTTTCCTCACTTATTAATTGTCCTTAAACTAGCTTAACCAACCTATAGCTGTCCAATTGATGTATCACGCCCCAAAGCTAGTAGATTTAGCTGGTTTAGCGGTCTTTTATAAATTTTTACTAATTTTATCATTGCTTTTTAGCTAATTACATGTTTTTTCGGGTATTTTAGTCTTTTAAATTATATATTTATGTATAATAATTGGATCTAAGTTATGCGTACTATTTTTATATATTATTTTATGTTCTTTTATAATGTTATGGTACAATTAATTTATCTCTAAAGTTTGGTTAATTTTTTATTACATAAATCATGTGTTTATATTAGCAAAAAATAAAAATAAAAAATCGCATGCTTATAGAAAGTAAATTACAATATAATATAATTTAGTGAAATTAACTATTTTTACCTATAATACTATTATTTTCTTATATCTCTATAATCTGAACTCGCGAGATGTCCTTATCTAACCTATAGGACCTATACATTAAGTATTGTCTCAATTGGCCTATTTTTGTATACACCCTAAATTATTTGCCCAAAATTACCATGTGAAATTTTAAATCTCATAAATATTATAATGAAAAATATAAAAAGACATCATTTAGTCACTTAATCTTAAGTTATTAGAGTCGCTGGCTCTCCCCATAATTACCGAAGTCTTTTGCTGCCAAGGTTGCACCCATAATCACATAACCAAAGGGTCAAACATGTGCTAATC
Organism: Lumnitzera littorea; assembly: GCA_024138015.1. Taxonomy (NCBI): domain Eukaryota; kingdom Viridiplantae; phylum Streptophyta; class Magnoliopsida; order Myrtales; family Combretaceae; genus Lumnitzera; species Lumnitzera littorea. The sequence continues at coordinate 12,278,079 of JAMXBB010000001.1, read as the reverse complement.
AAGTCCATATATAAGATTACTGATAGGAAAATATCCATTTATTGTTATCATTATATTGCATATATATATATGTATAAGAGATATTGTTAATGATTTGACTTGCAGGAGAATTAAAGATGATCGATACATGTCACAAGAAATTAAGAAAATAGACTTTTTATAATTTTTTGGGCAAAAAATTTTTTTTATCTTTTTATTAGGCCTATATATTAAATAAAATTTAACTATTGATTTATAAAAACCCATACTGTTGTTAGTCAGAAATGGTGTGGAGCTTAGGTCCTATAAAAGAAAGAAAGTTAGGCTAAGGGGGGTATTAGGGCTAATCCGGCGTAACTACTTCAATGCCTATTTCGGTATATAAGAAAGTAAATAAGTATATGTGTAAATGCTCAAAGAGTGTAGAGAGTCCTTTTAGTGTTTATGCCTCCATATTTATAGGCACTTTTTTTTTATAACTATAGTTTTAGATAATCTTCAGTGATGGATTATGTAGCAGACTATTAATTTGTGCACATGCCTAAAGATATGGAGCAATGGATAGTTACGTAGCTAAGTTAGGCAAATACTTAATTGTCCATGCCTTTTTCCAAATTCAAAGCACCCAAGTGGGCATACTGGGCTCTCAGCACATCAGGTTAGCTAGGCCTAAAGAATCTTGGGTCGTCAGAATAGGTCGCATTGTCACCGTTAGCAAAGTAGGTTAGCTCGGGAAATAACGTGTCGAGCTGTAACCAGTGGCAAAATTCCATTATTATCAATTGCCCCCCCGTACCCACTCCACCCCCACCCCCCCAACTCCTGTATTCAAGAACTTAGCTATGAGAGTACATATGAGAGTGTTACCTAATGTGGTTAATCAACAAGCAGGCCACTTGAGCCTATGCTTACAGTTAATTATGTGGCTATCAAGTAGTGTTGCTGTGCTTTTGGTTAGTACTCTTCATTTTTTATCTAATATTTGCTGAGACATGTCATGTTAGTTCTTAACTTAAGGGTCACAATTATTTGTTTTCCTGCCTATTTCCTTTTTATATTCGTATGTGGGACAATTGTTAAATCCATCATTATCACATTGCATGTTTCCATAACTGCCGATGATATGGTATTTGTTAGATCTTTGATGTCAAACATTTGTCTTCCATTGGCGCTTAGTAATCAAATCGTGCTATGAATTCCAATTAACCTTATTTTTATTCTTTAAGGAAGGTACCATTAGGATTACACATACAAAACCCTCAAAAAACTTCTTTAGCTACTTTTTGCTTTGCTTTACTCTTTGATCGTCACTTTTGAAATCTTCCATTTTGTGTGAAATTTCCTAAGTCCTTCATTCAACTTTTCTTTCCCCTTTTTTCATTCAATCAATCTTCAGCATCTAATCAAGTATGGCTACGATCAAGATCTATTTTACCACTTGTACTGATTCTAAGGCCACTCCCTCTCCCTCTTGTGAAACGATTGAGTTGGCTTCAACTTCTAGTAGCTTAGCAGATAGAGCGATAGAAAGGTAGGAGAAGCTTACTTATATTGATGCTCTTCCAATGGATGTTTATCTAGAGGATAAGGAGAATGAATCACCTACTAAATACTTGTACAACAAACTAGTCTACAATATTGATTCGTTAGATGGAGTGATGAATGGTGCAGGTAGGGTAATTGTTGCAAAGTATAATAATTACTTTCAAGATCTTGCGCTTGAATGGAATCTTCTTAGGCTAAGAGAGGACGAGAGGGCGTGCTTCTTTATTGATCGAGAATTCCATCTTTATTTGAAGTATTTTGATTTTGGACTGCGTCTCCCTTTTTCTTCTTTTCAAAAACAATTTTTCAATTATTTCCACGTGTCGCTAAGTATATTTTCTCCAGACATAGAAATGCTTCTTGTTGCTTTGAAGATAATTTGTGAGGAGCTTGAAGTCAAAGCTATGCTACAATTGTTTAGATATTTTTTTGCGATCAAACACTAGCTTGATTGGGGGGTCTATGTAGCAGTATGGTACGACTGCAAATTCATGGGCAGTTTGGAGTATAAGATCCATAAGTGGCATAATAAGTACATTTCAGTGAGATCAGACATGGATCTTAACTTCTGAAGCAAATGGACAAAATCTATCCAAACCAAAGACATAAAATTGTTGCCAAATGACGTTGTTACTACTAGGAATATTCAAGATAGGTGGTACAATAAAATGCTCTTTTAGGATGTCAAGAGGATTATCATACAATATGAGAAAGGGGAGCCCATATTCTCTAATAAAGAAGGTAAGGTTTAATCTACCTATTGTGCCAAGTCAAGTTGCAAGAAGGAAGCCAATTTTTGTGACTCATAGGGGGAGACTTCTTTATCATTGAGCTTTTCTTGGTACAGATTTGTAAGTCCTTTACACTTCTTTTATTGTAACATTTTTCCTTTTTTTCAGACATAGGTGTAGGTGATGTAGACCCCAAAAAGCTATTGGCCTAAGCTAAGGCCAAAAAACAGAAATTAGATTGATATATGGCTAAAGCTACCTCAAGTCAGGTCGAAGTCAAGAAGCAAGTTGTTAAGGAATAGGTCATCAAGAAACCAGTCATCCAGAAAAAGAAGAAGGAAGTTGCTTGTGCTGAGGGGGGCGGGGGAGGGTTAGGGAATAGGGACAAAGTGGAACCTACAACAAGGAATGCCATAGGGGGAAACCATTCAATGAACCTAACCAAGTTGCTACCATTAATGATAGTATGGAGATCACTCCATTTAAGGCTACGATTAGGTCGAAATAGCCTATGTTTATGTCGAGCCCAAAAAAAAGTAATGGGAAAGACCATTCTGGAGAGCCTCCATCTAAGAAAAGTAAAGATATGGACGAGAGCACCAAGGCAACTCTAAGAGAAAAGGCTTTTAGCATTGGGTCAACTAAGTTTCTTCCCTAACCTGTGGAGAGTTGATGTTACGTACCATGTTGGAGTCATAGTATCTTACATATTAATTCTACTTTAGGTGATAGGACAAAGTCCTTAGCCCTATTAGAAGTAATTATTCTACCGAGGGATAAGAAGATCACCAAAAGAGATGTAGATAGAATAGGTGGTAGTAACAAAGGCCATATTGCTGTGAAGTTATATGATGTGAGTTTTTAAATAATTGCAATTTGTTAACTTACATTGTTCGTTTTGTTGTGACCTTTTGTACTTGCTTTATAGATTAGCAATCATGTTTAGATGGCCATTGATGAGGCCGAAAAAGAAATGAGAAACGCACATATGACCTTCTTTGTTTGCCTATGTGATCGAAAGTCGATTGGCTTATCACTTTAGTGTTTTGTTGTACAAGGTGGAGGATGGATATAACTCTTCCAAAGAGTAAGTTGTAATGGCTAAGAATGCTAAGATAAAGGTTGAAACGAAAGTCGAAAGGTTGTAGGGAGAGCATGTTGCCAAGAAATTGGCTCACTCTTCGGTGGTCAATGAGGTATCTAGTTTGAAGACAAAAAATGACAAACTTTTTAAAGAAATTGAGGAGTTAAAGGAACAACTCTGGGATAGAAAGGAGAAATACTGGATTTTAGGACAAACAATCGCCTTAATAAGTAAGAAAGAGGACAAATTAAGGGTGTAAATAAAGGATTTGGAGATTAAGAACTCTAAACTTGAAGTACGTATTGTTGAACTAGAGGAAGCTACAAAGGCTAAACCCTCTATGGAGAAGGCATTATCGATTGTTGCTCCTAGTTAGCAATATGAAAAATTGCTTTGTAAGAAATTTTTAAAGGGCGTTTAGCTAGCTAGGGCGAAAGTTCTGAAAGTTTACCCTAATTATGAACTCTCTTATCTTGACTTTGTTGATGTTGACAATGATGACATCAACGATTGTGATGATGAAGAGGTTGGCAATAAGGAAGGATTAGAAGGTTGAGGGTAAAATGATAATCAACTGACTAATGCTAAAGCCTTTGCAACTGTTGAAGAACCAGCTACAAAGGAAACCTAGTATGTACGAAAGGAAACCTCTAATACTCTAGCCAAAGAATCTAATGCTAACAAAGATTTCGACTCTAACAAAGTCTTAGAGAGCCTAACTAAGCAAGACCTCAACCCTATCGATCATGTGAAAGATAGCGCCCCCCACCTCATTTTGATAGTTAATTATTTACTAGTTAATATACCAACTTTTCAAAATGTTTCTGGATATTTGCTTAGGTCGAAATGCTGACCTTTTGGTTTATAATAAAACTTTGTTAATACTTAACAATTCAACTTGTTGTACGTTTTATTTTACGCATGTTTGATTCTCCAATTTATTTCCTGATGTAGTTAAAGGAAGTTTGTTAATCGTATAAGACTTGAACTGATGTATCTCTAGGGTCATACATACAGAGGTTGCACCACAACAAACAAGAAACAAAGAAATAAAAGGGGGTTTAGCAAATCCAAATAGCTACTAACTAGATATGATACACTAGCAGATCTCACTCAGCTTAATCCTAACACTCGATATGACATATGAATATAGTATTAGGGCCACTTGCCACTAATTCTTGCTAAAAGAGCTAGACAATAGCTAGAAGATAAGAGAGAAGATACGACTAACTATTCTCATAAAGGAGTAATGTCTGTATTCAATAATGAAGAGTGATAATGTTTGTGTACAAGTAAATGGGGGTTTATATACTCACCTTACTAGGGTTACAATACATACATAAAAAGACAAAAGGGTAATTTGCAAGTAGAATATATGAAATATACTAAAAGGGGTAAAAGAGAAAAAGAATATTTTATACGGAAAAAAATAATAAATCCTTCCGGAATATTGTGCCAGAAGATACATGTCACATGATAGCTGGCAATATAGGATACAGCTGGTCTTTCTTGGAGTGTATCTTGAGGTGGCTTGACCTTAATATAGTGCAATTTTGATGAAATCAAGAAATGAGTCAGCAATCAGAGTAAAACTGATCTGGTTTAAGTTAGAACTCAATCACTAAAGGATGTTTAGATTCCTCTTCAGGCCGGGTATCTTGTAGCTCAATTTGGATAAAGGTCTGATGCTAGTCAGCCCGGAAATTAACTGGATCATAATATAAGCTTAATGGATTGGGGTTGCTTAGTAAGTCAACACTTTTGCTCGAAAGCTTGGGAATTGCATTAGCTTATACTAGAGCTCGATATTTGGGTTAGCAGAAATTTGAAAGGTGGATGTCAAGATAGGAGTCCTTATCTTGAATGGGGGTTTAAAGCCAATATTTTTCGTGTGAGTCCTTTTAGTTCTCTAGCTCGACTGCATGTGATTAGTCCAACAAGTTGATTCCTATCATCTATCTAGGGGTTGAAAATATTTACCCTCAAATCCAAAGAGGTGTCTTGCTTTTGCCTTATTCTAGCATATGCTAGGTCTTCTTTAAGTTGGCAAGGAAGTAGGTCAAACACATTGAAGGTATAGGAAAGACCATAGTTCTTAAGTAATTCAATTTGATAAGTGTTGCGGTTGGTTTTCTTTAAGACTTTGAATGAACCATTAGCTCGTAGAGATAGCTTGCCCTATCTTAGGTACGGAAGTCGTTATTGGCCGAAGTGAATCCATACTAAGTTACCTTGCTTGAAAGAAACAATTTGATAGGTACGATTACCGATCTCTTGCTAGTGCTGATTAAACTTGGCGATCTTCTTTGCTATGGACTGATGTAGTTCTTGTATTTTTTAGGCTCGGACGACTTTAGATTGACTCTCTTCAGTAGCTACGAGGGTAGCAATCAAATCTAAGGGAATAATGGGATTGAGGCCATAAACGAACTTGAAGGGAGTCTTCCTAGTGGTATTGTAGACAGTTTGGTTGTATGCGAACTTCAAACCAGTAAACATAAGTCCCATTCTTCTAAATTCTTTCCATGACAGCTTGGAGTAAATTGCTTAACGTTCTATTCACCACTTTAGTCTAATCATCAGCTTGAGGGTGGTTACTAGAGTTAAATATAAGTTCAGTCCCAAGCATTCTCCAAAAAGTCTTTTAAAAATAGCTCAAGAATTTGGTGTCTCGATCTTAAACAATTGTCTTCGATACTCCATGTAGTTAGATAACTTCTTGCAAAAATAAATTAGCAATATATATAGCATCGTTAGTTCGATGGTATGGAATGGAGTATGCCATTTTACTAAAGTAATCCACTATAACAAAGATTAAGTCTTTTCCTCTAAATGTCCAGGGCAACCTTAAAACAAAAACTATATTGAGGTCGGCCCAAAGTGAGGTCGGTGTAGGTAAGGGCATACACTCTCCATGTGGCTTTCTCTTTCCCTTGGCCTTCTTGCAAACTTCATAACTACCAATTACCTTATGGATATCTTTCGCCAAACTAGGCAAAAAAATTTCTTTTAATAGGTTAGCTGTTTTAGTCTCTCCAAAATGACCAAATAATCTACCATCATGAGCCTCTCTCACCAATAGTTCGTGCGTGGAACAACTCGATATACACAACCTTCTTTCTTTGAATAGATAGCCATCTTTGAGGTAATATCCTTCAATAGCAACTCCTTCTTTGAATTGCTCAAGAATAGGACCAAAATGAGGGTTACGATCATACTACTCAGGGATAAGGGAAAATCACAGTAATTTCATCTATATGGTAGTTAGCAAGATTTTTCGTCATGACAAGGCATTTGCGACCACGTTGGCACTATCCTTCTTATGTCGGATCACATAAGAAAAGCCTTTTATAAATTTTAACTACTTCGCTTACCTTTTCGAAAGTTTATCCTGATTCCCAAGATGCTTCAAGGACTTATGATTCATATATATCACAAACTCTCGAGGTAAAATATAGTGTTGCCAAATAGTAAGAGTTTAGAAGACAGAATACAACTCCTTCTCATACAAGGAGTAGTTCAATGTGGCACTACTGAGCTTCTTACTGTGGTAAGCAATTGGAAGACATTCCTACATCAGGACTACACCAATGCCAATGCCTTACACATCGCACTCCAATTCAAATGGCTTGTTAAAATCTGATAAGGATAAGATAGGAGCAGTAGTGAGCTTCTCCTTAATTTTCCTAAAGCTCTGCTCAGCTCAATCATCCCATTGGAATCCATTACTCTTCTTCGTTAGTTTAGTTAAGCGTACTGTAATTATACTGAAGTTTTTAATGAATCACTTGTAGAAGGAAGCAAGACTATGAAAACTTCGTGCTTTAATGATATTCTTCGGTGTTGACCATTCCAAAACAACTTTAAACTTTTCCTCATTTGCTCGGATGTTGGTCTAGATACTACATACCTAAGAAAAACTACTTCATTTTGGTAGAACATACAGTTCCTTAGGTTCTCATACAACTTCTCGGCTTGTAAAATATCAAAAACAGCTTGGAGATATTGAACATGGTTGTTCAGGTCAGTGTTGTATACTAATATGTTGTCAAAGTATACGACCACACATCTTCCAATCAGAGGATGTATAATAATAAATGTGCAAAATTACACATTTATCTCTACCAAAATGGCACACATTGATACATGTATTAGTACATTTATTATAAACTATGCTTAAAAATTGATAAATACATGTTTTTGGTCAATTATTCAAAAATCTCTACTAAAGAGTAAAAAATGAAGCTTAAGTGGTTTATGTGATTTACTGGTTTTGATTTCAAATATACACCAATTTTTAGAATGAAAACTTCATTACAATCTCATGCATCCAAAGTCTTGGACTGTCATCTTTTCAAGTACTATTCGCAAGTGTCTTTAAGTGCTTAAGCTGTAAGTTGAAACCAATTTCATGATATAAGTGCTAAGTCCATTTGCTAAGTGTACTTCACAATTGCAACAACTCATTCACATGAAGAAGTTCAATGCATGACAGTAGCAGCTCTAAATTTACTGTGGAGAACAGCTTGCTTTGGAGATGTTGAGTAGCTGCTGGCATGGCCGATTGTGCTCAAATGGACTCTACAACAGTGGACACAAGCTGCAATTTGAGGAAAAATAACAGCTCTAGCTTGCGTGCTTATAGCAGACCGCAAGTCGAGTAACGTTAAGCTGCTGTCCTCTCTTCTTGAGCCTTGCTTGGACAGCAAAACTGGATGAACCACAGCATATAGCAGTGATAGCACACTCTAGAGAATTAACCAAGCATGAGAGGTGATGATTTTAAGAGAAATTAAAAGAGCTCGTTTGGACCAAGTTCAACAAGTTGAAGTTCATTCAAGGAAGTAACAGATGCAGGAGCCAACAGCCCTTCGGATAGCAGCTGTTTTTAAAGAAATTTTTATATGACAGCAAGCACACTAACAACGGCTGATGTGAACTTGCTGATCAATGAAAAGAGCTAGTGGACAACACATTAAATTTGCACCAGGGGGCTCATATCTTATTTTTCAGCTGCATATAGATAGAGCAGATTTTAAATATACATGGCTAACTCACATCAAAAAGTCATTCATGTTTTTGGTCAAGATCCAATACACTTGGCATTCATTTGAAGGATATAGCAGCACTACAGTATTCAAGCAGCCATGGCCCAGACTTCAATCTGAGAGAGATTAGAACCAAGAACCACAAGACAATAGCATAAGTTGATCTTGTTTATTGGAGAGAATAGAGCAGCCTACAGTCCATTTAGCTATGTTGGGAAGAGACACACGCACACATGGAGCATCTGAAGTTTGTTCATTGTCCATCAATTTGTAAGCCAGATGCAACCATTCAAGTTACAGCTGCAACGTGATAGCTGCAATTAAACTGCAGCAGCACGTTAACACAAACAACAGTAGCCGAGCTTCTTAGTTTAGTACCAACAAGCCAATTGATTGAAGACCATCCGAGCTGCAATCGACCAACAAATTCTTCATTCACGAACAACAGTTTATTTAGTTCATTTATTTACTTATTTATTTTTTTTACATCAGCTTACTGTTTTCTTTTAGATTTTGGAATAGCAGCTCATCCAAGTGCAATTACTAGCCAAGACTCCAAGTGCATAGTTTCTGGTCCTCGTTATGCAAAAAGCGAACAAGCCAAGAGCACTAGCAACAACCTCGTTATGAGCATATCCTCGTGCATAATAGTAGCTCAACATTACATTGCCGAGGCAATCAAGTATTAGTTAACTGCAGCTGTGAACTTCAGCCCAATTCAGCCTCCAACCGAGCAACCGAGCAGCTCCCAATTTGCGTAACAGCAGCTGCAGCAAACAACAACAGCAGCACCTTGCTCTAGCCGAGAACCAACCTGAGAGCAATTCCAACCCGTGACAGCAGCTGAAACAACTTCAATCAGCGGCTGTGTTTTCTTCAAACAGCAACATTCCAAGACTAGACAGCAACTCAAGTAGCTCTAGTCAAAGTCTACGTGAACTCCAAGTGTAGCACCTAGTCGAGAGCTCCTCAATAGCAACACGAACAGCACACTTCAGCTGCAAACTCCACGCAATAAGACATGACCAGAAGCTCCTTCTACGTGACAGCCAAATGCCGAGCCACCCACGCGTGCCAACCGATAATGCAGCAGCTCCATTTAGTGACAGTAACCGCAAGGCTCTAGTAAACACGATTTAAGCTGCTATCCGCATATTCCGAGCAAGTTAAACCGAGCACTTTTGAGCCGAGAATTTCCAGCCTTGTTTGTGACGTGAAGACTCCTTTCAACCTGGGCCGCATCTGAGAAGTGACACGACAGCCCAATAAAATTTCCATACTTAATATATAGATGTTTCAGGTTCAATTTTTGGAGTATTATAGCAGCACACACGTAGATAGCAACATGTCATCGATGTACAGATATTAAACAACAGACCAATTTTCAATTGCTTTTGACATGGGTCTTACTAAATTTGTTTCTTACTAAATTTGTTTGGAGTTGACTCGAGCCAGAGGACTTGAACACTAGAAATGGAAAACCACATGCAATTTGGACAAAAGAACACGTGGCTCCAAACTTTTCTCTGCTTTCATATACGTCAGGCCCATGTTGCAGGGGATCTTTGGCCCTTTTCATTTGGGGATTCAGCAGCCGAGAAGGGAGGAATAAAGGGGAGGTGGAGAGCAGACGAGAAAAGGACACAGGAGGCTACGAAGGAATAGGATCCAATAGCTTAGGAGGGTTTGGAGAAAACAGTAGCTGGAGTTTTCTTTATTTTACTAGTATAGTGAAGAACAAACAGAAACTTTATTTTCATTTTAAATTTGATTATGTTTTCTTTAATTTCAGGACATTAGATCAATTTAATTTAGTTCATTAGAGGAATTTTCGAGTACTAAATGTATTGAGATATACTGATTTTATATCGAGTATCGGATTTGAACATACCAATTAAGGTGTTTTCTTTTTTTTTTTATTATTCCAATTGTTATATATCTTGATTCACTTACATATTATGATGAGATATTTTACTTATTATATATCGAGTTTTGCATTAATGAATTTAATGAATTAGTGTGTTTTATGATTTTAACCGATATCGATTTTAAGTATTTGGGTATTTTTCTATTGTGCTCATTGTTTAGTTATTTAGTTTTTTACCATAATTTTTTAATTAGATATAGTTAAAGAATATTCGAGAGAGTTTTGATAACTGATAATGAACATAGCTTAAATTTTTTAAAAAGCTTATTATAGGAATATACGAGTTTTAATTAAATTCATGAACTCACGCGCTTAATATAATTAAAAATATTGTTCGAGTTATGGAGATGTACTCGATCCATATTTCTAACTTGAGTAATGATTTTGGAATGAGCGGATTACTATTATCCGATAATTATAGATAAATTGCTTTGATAAGTAGATTTATACTATAATTAAAATTTCGCCACTTTGGGAGGTGAGTGAACTTTAGGAGGTGGTGAGCTTTAGTAAGTTTAATTAAATCCTGTTTAGTTAATTTTGGATATCGATTCAAGACATTACATAGATTCAAATGAGAATAGATTTGTCAATTCTACTTTGATCCTTTTTTGTCTTCTAGACTCAAGATCCTCATAATGTAGCTAGAACATTAGGTTTAGTATTCAAATTATTAATTAATTTTTACTCTCTTTTAGTTTAATTATTGATAGCTTAATATAGGGAAAAACTCAAATGATTTAGTACTTAACACCTAGTTTTTTGTAGAATATGATCTTAACTTTCCGTTTATACTACTTTCACGACCCGATATACTTGTCGACTCACGCTTACACTTTCATCGAGTCACATCACATTGTTTGTAAGCCACATAAATGTGCACGACGCATTTGTTAGATCGAAGGACATAATTAACTACTTATAGAGACCATATGTCAAGCCATATTTTGATTTTCCTTAATTTAACCTACATTAAGCCTAATCCACTTAATATAAGTTACTCAACATAAAACAAAAGAAAAACAATTTTTCTTTAAAAAATATGTAAAAAAGATTTTAAAAAATAATTTAAATTCGCTAATTAGTAAAACTAGTAAAAAGGTCAAATTAAGGTTTTTGAGTGGGAAAACCTTAATTTAGACACTAGTTCACGGATTTTTTAAAAAAATTAATTCTTCAGAAAATCTAACCATAAAATCTAAATTTGGGGGTTAATTTATTAAAATCGAGTCACCATATCAAAATTAAAAAAAAAAAAACTAACGAGCCTTTATTTTTTATAATTTTCAAAAAAATGAGAAAGCATGCAAAGGATGTGAAAATACAAAAAAATGAATTTTTAATTATTATTTTTTTAATTACGAAATTTCCTTAAAAATGAAAAGAAAAACAAAATGTCTTACAAATTTTATGGTTACCTTAAAACATATTCACTAATTGAGATCAAATTGACCGCAGTTCTCGTTTTTTAAAAAAAACTTTAGTGAGTTGATTCTTTTTATTTTTAAAAACTGGATCAAGTCTACATTTTTAATTAATTTATTTTTATTAAGAAAAATCCTAAAAGATATCATAATTTTCATTGTCCAATTTTGGAAAACCTTAACTTAAAAAAGAAAACCCAAATTCATATTTTTATTTAAAGAAAAACCTTTCTATGTGATAAAAAAAATGTAAGAAAAAAAAAACCTTAAAATGCCCGAATGCAATTTTTCATGAAGCATGCAATTAATGTGAAAAACATTCCTAAAATATCTAAATCATAGAAAAAATATCTAACCATAGAATATATGAATCATGGAACAAGTGTCTGAATCATAAAAAAAGATGTCTAACTATAGAAAAGATATTTAAATCATAGAAAAGATACAATCATATCTTAATCTTCTAAGATATGTGACCTAGATGTGGATTTTATCCTAAAGATATTAATATCGAGAAAAATATGCAATTGTACCTTAAAAAAAATGCATCTTTCTATAAAAATATGTGACTTCTCTAAAATATGTAATTTTTTTAAAGATGTGATAATCCTAATGATGCAATTTTCTAAAAAATGTATATTTTGTAAAAAATACAATGTACTAAAAAAACATGATTTTTAATAATAAATATGCAAATTATATGTATGAATTACCATTATATGAGAAATAATAGAAAGACTTACAAAGGGAACTGTGTTAGTACCTAATACATGTAAATAAGTCACCTTAAAACTGCAACTTTAAACAAAACTAATAGCACGTATTAAAATTAAAAACTATTAAAATAAATTAATGTTAAAACTGATGACCTACACAAAAAATAAAACTAAAGTTAGTACATGTATTATTTGATTATATGTAAAGTAAACTAATGAAACAAATAAAATAAAAAAGAAACAAACCCCCCTAACCTAATACCAACGTGGGTCAGGTCAAACTTGGGCGTACGGTAGGATCGAAGTCTATAGGTCACAATTTGGGTCGTTAGTTGAGGTTGATGGCAGTAGTTGAAAGGACTCGATTCAGTGGCTTCCAAGAAGACTTTCAAGTGGGGATTTGCACGGTCATGAGCTTATATGAAAATGTGTTTAGTGCTAGTGCCTTGAGATGTGGTGATCATTTGGTGGTGTTCTCGAATTTGGGCAGTGACAATGACCTTGGTTTCACATGGTTAGGGTGATTTAACACAGGAAAAGAGTGGTTCTAACTATTTTCTGATGTGGCAAGTTTGGGAATGAAATTGATTTTAAGTTTGGAAGCAATGGTAGTGATGTTCGGATTGGTAATCGATGAGAGATAAGGTCGTAGTGGAGAATAGGTTTGGGTGGAGGTTGCATTTGGGTCGCCACTAGTTTGGGCGTTTAGGTTTTGGTGTACTGTAGTCTATGGTGGTGTGTTCGTGGATTTGTGTAGTAGCATGAGCGGTCTGTTAGGCATACCGGTTGTAGGCATACCGGTTGTAAGCTTTAAAGCAAAGCCAAGTAACCGTAGGTTTGAGCTTAAAACCCAAGGTTTAGGAGAATCGACTAAGGGATCCGATCAAACCCAAATTATAAACTATTTAGCAAAATACCAGTAAAAATGACCCTGTAAACTTAAATCTAAGAAAATAAGTAGTAAAATAGGAGACTATAACTGCTAATTACCGAAAAGGCGAAAAGTGTAATATAATAACTAATAAATTATTAGAGATAGATTATATGTATACTAAAAATTTTAGAATGACCAAAATAATATTTAGAAATGTTCACGCGTACCCCACATGCATTTACGTATAGATAAAAATACGCGTAATTAGTGAAATTGGCCGAAAACTAAGCAAATGATTATAGAAAAATCAGAAAAAATCAGAAGAAGATAAGCTGCAATAAGATCAGGTCGTGACAGAAAAAGAAAAAAAATAACCAATAAGAATTGGACAAACAAAAAGCCAAAAATCAAGGAAATTGGGCAAAATCTCATCAAATTAATGCAAATTAATTACTACAATTGTCTATAAATAAGGAAAAAATTTCTAGAAGTCATTTGGCCAGTTTGAGATCTGAGAAAAATCGAAACACTGAAAAAATCGAGAGAAAATCCAAAAAAAAAAAAAAGAAAACTGTGCAGATTAGGCAAGTGAACCAAAACCACCACCCACTACCACCTGGGACCGAACCACCACCACCACCCTACAATAGAACCACCGCCTGGACCAGCCGACAACATTGGACCGGGTTTGGACGGCCCAAAAGCTTCGAACCGGTTAGTCATTTATTCACCCAATTTTTGTATAATTTTGTAAAATTATTTATTTTGTCCAGAAAATTATGAAACTTGTTATTCTGAGGTTTTATTGTATGTAGATTTAGGGAAAAATATTGATTTAGTTTAATTATGTCTGGAAATATAAGGTTCTTAACAAATTGTTCAAAACCGAGCATGATTAAACCAAAAAATAAATAGGCTTAGGGATGTAGTTTGGAGTTCAAAATTTTTCTGTAGGATGCTCATATGATGTATAACAGTGCTATGAAGCCATTTTTTTAAAATTAATTTTTGAAATTTTTAAGTTAATTTTTAGCCCTAAAATGATGGTAAAATTAGGTGATTTAGGGTGAATTAGGTGATTAGGATGTTAATTACTGATTTGAATCTTAATTAGATGTTTAAGGAAGTTAATCTCTGCAGTGGAACCCTAATCCTAGCCTTTAGGTACTAAGTATGGTTAATTAGGGAAATTAGGTAAGTAATATAATAAATTAGTAATATGTGAAAATGTAAATTAATAAATCTAAAAAAATAAGGTTATTTAGATAATATTATAATAGAAATCAGAAAAATAATAAATCTGAAATGACATTTAATTTTAAGTAAATATCTCAAAATGTAAAATTTTTACATATCGGGAATAAATCTGATACCTCAATTAGGGTTAGCATGTACCGAATAGTTTAGAATACCAAAATTACGACCCAATAGGATATTTGAATACTTGAGCATAATGTGATTAATATCACATTGGGATTCGAGCTTAATTACGACTTAGGAATTAAAACTAGAATCTAGTTTAGGAGCCGAACCCCGAAATAGAATACAACGAATCATTAATACGTCATAGGTATACATGAGGAAAATGAGTTATATTATGAATTAGAATAAGAATCCATAAAATATAAGTACTAAAAGAACCTATTTGTATTATAGGACACCCAGAAACAAATCAGCTCGCAACTAGAGAATCGAGCGATCGAGCAAATTCAAGTAAGTTGGGTTATTGCTTATTGTAATAGAGTACTAGTTTTGTAGTATTCGGAGACTTAGGCTTGTATATGATTGTGATTGTAAATAGTTTGCGCTTATGCTTGATGTATCTGAATTCGTGCTGGAATTTGTACTGTGAATGATTTTGCGACTGATTGAATTGGTATGAACTTGTTGAACACCCTAATCGGAATTTAATCTTAGTCGACCCTAATAACCGAAAATGTCATGCATTGCAACTCGTTAGGGGATCATAGAACTCTCCAACCAAATACCGACCCTTTCGAAAGGGATAGCGCAGGATTGTAAAATGGTCCCTTCTTCATCCTCAGTCGAACTAAGTGACAGGAGAGGAGGTCGCGGTGGGGGTGAAGTCAATGGTTCGAAGGTAGTCGCGGGAGGAGCGAGGTCTCCATTGCACAAGCCTGGGTTTGGTTGTGAGCTGCTGCATAACATGGAACTCCTCAACCCGGATTGGAGCGGGTGAAATTTCTCTGATTTCACAACGGACCGGACTACATTGTGCGATGACACTTGATTGTTGCATTGCACGAAAATAATTGTTTGATAACCCTGTTTGTGCTTGTATGCATTCATGAGTCTCCAATTCAACTTACTGGGTTGTTGTTGCTCATACCCTTATAGATCCTTTTGCAGGTTCTGATTTGTGAACACTTCAAATACTATGCCGCCCTACAATTACCCAGAGGTTTGTCCGTTTGAAGCCAGGGGTGTGAGGATCAAGTTACTTAATATAATGTGTGACTAGAATGACCATGTAATTAGGAAGGAAAGACTAATAGTTATTATGTAATCTAGTGAACTGTCGTGTTTGTGTAAAACTTCCTGGGAAGCTCTATGGACTTATTTATAATTATCTATGTTTTATAGAACTTTGTGATAATTATCATAATTGTAGTATAATTATTAATCGATCTGTTTACTTCAAAGCGAGGAGTCATCGACGCCTTGTGTAGATTATCTCTATGGTAGGCACTATGAGGCCAGTTACTATCATAGAATAGTTTACACGGCGGGACTGTTGCAACTTTGCGACTTTGGGGCGTAACACCGGTATGTTGTACAGGGGTCGAATGTATGTTGTATTTGCTAGTTGATTCTATTAGGTCATGGGATCTTTGTTGTGGCATGTGTCATGTTGCTATGTGTGTGTGAGAAGGTTGGCTGAAGACGAGTGTGGGGCGTTGGGGCTAGGATGTGTTGGTGCTTGATAATGGGGTTGGATGGTTAAGTAGTGAAGGAGGAGGATGATACTGTATGTATAAGAAGGGTTTGAGATTAAACAATTATATCTTCCCTTTAGTGATTTGAGAACCGGTTTATATTGTAAAAAATCTAATCTTTTAACTAGTTCCAGATCACCTTAAATCCATCATTGATAAGATTTGAACCCTTACACAACTTTATCAAATCTTGATTTAATTGTTGTTGATCCAAATCAATGTAAGATTTTAAGTTTTTACTAATGATTGAATCAAGATTCTGTCAAATTCGATTAAAAAAAAAATGAAGATTTGATAAAATTTGATGAAGATTCAAGATGAGTTGTTTTCCTCCACCATTTTTCATTCTTGATTAAAGGAGTTCATGTAACTAAGGAAAAAAATGAAAATGCCCCTTGGCTGCTTATGAGAGTTAAACCCTAGACCTTTTGATCTATGTACACATACCTAAACAACTAAGCTAAGCTCATTTCCTTGAACATATATGCATTTAAATTAATCTTAAGCAATCACGTGTAGGCCCAAATCTTAATTTTTATTTTCAAACTCAAGCCCATCTTCTTTTAACTTATTTAAAATGACCCAAATAGAATTAGATGGCCTAAAATATACATGCTAGATATTTTTTAATACAATTTTTATTTAATAAATTATGAGTCCTAATTTTATTTGGTTTAGCTATTTTCAAATTTTAAATTGGAAAAAAAAAATCCACTTCATGAGCTCAAAATATTTTACTGGACCATTTTTTAAAATATTTTTTCCAATAAAGCTAAAAAATTTTAAGACTTTAAATTTATTAAATTACACGTATATTTTACACTGTTCCTTGATCCAACTCTAACTGATTCAACTTGGACATTTTTTAACACTTTATATTTTTCATTTTTTTGTGTTTTTTCAGTTTTTTTATATTTTGGGTTTTTTGAATTTTTAATTTTTTGAATTTTTTATAAACATGGACTAAAAAATTAAAAAAAAAAAGAACCTAAAATAAAACGATAGTAAAAATGGAGTATCTATAGCTGTTCCTCTTTATAGTAAAGTTTGAATAAAACTTTGCTACAAAAACAAAAGACATACCTATTTTTGATGAATCTTAGCTTAAATTGATAAGGTGAACATTATTGACTGAAATAGTCTACTGAGAAATGTGTCATCTTGAAAGGATAAGGTAAAAGGATACAAATTTAAAATACTAACTTGAAAGGTTAAGGCAAAAGGATAAATGTTCTGTGTTGAAAAAATAGAGCAAAAGGATAAAGGATCCGTCTTGAAAGGACGGGACAAAAAATGAGGTGCCCATGCCCTATCTTAAAAGGACAAGACAAAAGAGATATAGGGCCCATCTTGAAAGGATGAGGCAAAGGATAAAGGGGCTTGTCTTAAAAGGATAGGGCAAAAGGGATATAGGGTTTATCTTCAAAGGATGGGGCAAAAAGGTTAAGGAGGCTGTCCTGAAAAGATAAGGAAAAAGGGAATTAGGATTCGTCTTGAAAGGATGGGGAAAAAAGGTTAAGAGGTCTATTGTAAAAGGAAGGGGCACAAGGATAAGGAGGGCTCGTCTTGAAAGGACAAGGCAAAAAGGTTAAGAGGCTCGTCTTAAAAGGATAGGGGCTTATCTTGAAAGAACAGGGCAAAAGGGATAAAGGGCCTGTCTTAAAAGGATGAGGCAAAAGGATAAAGGGTTTGAAGGCATGGTTAATTTTTTTTTTTTATGGATACTTAGATAACTGATGTTCCTTTATGTAGGACAATAAAAGTTCTTATAATGAAACTTTTTGAACTTTGAACAATTTCACTTCGAACAATTTCACTTCGAACATAGGATAATTAAAGTTCTCAAAATTCTTAGGATAGCCTCGGTTCTTAGTATGATGACAAAATCTCCTGAATAAATTTTTCATAAGATAATTGAAGCTCCTGAAATATAAGATAATTGAAGTCTCTAAATTTAAGGATAACTAGAGTTCTTGAGCGATAAGATGATCAAAGCTTCTTAAGGATGGTTAAGATTCCTAGATATAAGATTACCAAAGTTCCTGAGAAAAGGAGGATTAAGGTTCTTGATTCATTAGATAACTGAAGTTCTTAAGATACAGATAACAAAGGTTCTTGTTAAGATGACCAAAGCTCCAAAAGGATAACTAAGGTTTTTGAATTATAAGATACTTGAAGTTCCTAAGAAAAGATAACTAAGGCTTCTGAGTTATAAGAGATTATTGAAGTTCCTAACTCAAGGATAACTAAAGTTCTCGTTACAAATTGTCAAATCTTTCATTTTTAGAAACTTAAAGGAAAAATGTGCTTTATTCAAAAAATGGTCATCTTTTTTTTGCTAATAAGTAATCAAATCATACTAACTCTAAATGTTACAGGTAAGTGGTATGCTCATTCTTTTAGCCCATTGGCCATTCGTTCTTTATCTTTGATTACTTGTCTACTATGATGAGGGAATAGAAAAAAACTTCAATTGAAAACTTTGTTCTTCTTAGTGTAAGGAATTCCCATTTGATTATGGAGTGAAGCGCTTCTCGTACCCTAAAGCATGTTTGACTTTTTCATTCATAAGTTTCACATCAGGAAAAGTATCTCAGTTATTTGAATTGTTTAGTCCATGAGGATTTCCTTACACTCTCAAATGGCTTGTTTTCACTCTCAACTACGATTCAAAAAATTATAGTCAAATTGTAAGTGACATACTTTGACTGATTCGATAGGTCTTTTCCTCAAGGTTGTAATGTAGGCTTTTGGTCATCAGTTTAAGCAAAATGCGATATTAATGTGTTAGCTAACTTTGAAAAATTAACATCTTAACCTGAGTTTACAAGTCAAAAACTTAGATGGGAAATGCTAGGATGACCTTGCCTTGGTTTCACAAGCAATAATTGCTCAAGATAAGTCAATTTCTTCAGTCAAAAGAGCTTCGTTAAGGGTGGTATAGTGGGTAGGACCATTAAATTAGAGTTTTATTCCTTTAGGCTTAGAATGTCTTGCTTACGTTTGTGTTTTAAAAGATACTTGGAAAACTCAAATCTTTTATCTTGGAATTTATGGACACAGCTTTCCTAAGATATTAAAGTCTTGGGCCCCTTTTAGCTACCCTTTGGGATGTGATCACCTTGCTTCCATTTTCTTAATTTTTTTTTCTTTCTCTTTCTCTTTTTTCTTTTTCTTCTCTTTTTTCCTTTTTTTTTTCTCTTTTTTCCTTTTTCCTTTTTATCCCAAGATGACTACCGTCCATGTGTTTGAGTTTCCATTTAAAGAAATTAATGGCTCTAAAACCATGAGCTCAAAGTGTATAAGCCTAGCGAAGTGGGTATGGCTTTAGAGCATTTGAGAAAATTCTATGGGCTTGAGATGTTTAAATGAGAGTATGGGCTTGAGTGAGGCATATACGATTTGAAGCTCTTCTTTATTCTAAAGAAACGAGTTATCTATGACAATTATTGCTCTTAAATTGATACAAATGAAGCAAGCATAAGTTAACTTATCCCCTTTCTCCAAAATTGATGGCCTTAACCTCTCATTTGCCCCAGTGTAGGGTGGTTTTTGATAGGGTTTTTTTTTTTTTTTTTTTGGAAAACTTCCCCCAAGTGCTTAAAGGGGGCAATAAGGTATAAAAATGTTTAGGGAATGAAATAAATACCTATCATCCTTTCAATTCATGTATCACATGAAATATAGATTTCCTTTAAGGAATGAGTTTTATCCTTACTTTCATGTCTCTCAGCTCTCAGAATGTTTTTTTGGTTAGTGTTTGGGATTAGGGCTTGCCTCTTATCATTTTAAACTCTTCAAATAATGAGATACTTTCATCAGTTTGATAATGAAACATTTTATGTTTTGTTTATCCTTATTTGCCGTAGTCTCATTGGATAAGACTACATATTCTATGATGCCCCAACATGTCATATGCCCTTTTGCCTTTAAAAAATTGCCCTTTTAGACTCAATTAAATGGGTCCTTTTATTACCCCCAAATCCAAGCTCATTCATAGTGAAGACAAATTTTGTATTCAGTTTTAGGGTTGGAGCGGGTAGGTTAGTTTTTGTGGAGTGAGTGTTTAGGATCTTTTAGGCTTGGAGAGAATCGATGTAGATGAGTAGGTTATGTGTTTGGGTCTTTTTTGGCTTGGAGTGAGTTGAAACAAGTGGGAGGTCTATTGTTTGTGTTTAGGCTTTTTTGTATAGGGTTTTTGAAATGGTTTAATAATGGTCTTCTTTTCAAGGATTGTGTTTAGCTTAGGTTTTTCTTGGGGATGGGCTATGTCTCTACCATTTTCAATTATCAATTTCCAATATGCTTTCCCTTTTTAGCCTTTAGTATTAGGTTTAACTTATAGGCTACACAACCCTGTGGGCTCAGAATGAGTGACTACCAGGATTAGGCTTGGGTCAGAGTTGTTGTTGTCAGTTTTCAGTTGTCTTAACTTAAAAAATGAATGGCTATGGGTTTCAACAATGTGCTTAATTGCTCAAAAATAATAACTTAAAGTCCATAAAACACGTACTCGTTAGCAATTTTTTTTTAAAAATTTCATGACTTATTGGCAAATTTTTGTTCAAAAGGCATTTGAAAACACTTATATTACAAAAACTTATGTTATAAATAGTATTGCTGACATCTTCTAACTTATTGAAATAACTAAAAAAGTTATAGAGTTGATGAGAAGGAGTGATTATTTTACAAAGTTAACAATTGAGAGTAATGACTTATTTACAGGTAAAAACTCTTGAAAATCCTAAAGGATACTAAAGAGAACCTATGCTATAGGTGACTGGATTGTTAATATTACCTAAAGAATAGAAAAACACAATTAAGAGACTACACAATGAGGATGACAAAGCTACAAAAGGACAACTGGTAATTGGAGGGTGGTAATTTTAAGGAAGGGCACCTAATATTACAAAAAGATGAGTAGGAGACACTCTGGGAATGATATTTACAAAACATTTACAAGTTGAAGGATTTTTTATTTATTCTTTTTTAATTTACACGAAAGTATGTTATTGTATAAAAATTTTCAATAAAAATAAGCAACACCAAACAATGGATGAACAAAAATGAACAAATATTTAACATATAGTAAAAGAGCACTTACGCACATGTTAGGTTAGCAACTAGATAATAGTGCAATTATTTATTATTGTAAAAATTTTTGGGTTGCAACTTTACTATAATGCTGTAATTACATTAATTTAAGTATAAATGCACTAAGCCCTTGTTGGGTATAGAATTTTTCTATGAGTGTAGACATGGACATAGCATAGAGATTTTAATAGTTTATAGGGGAGTTTTTTTCTGCATGAAAAAAAAAATACAAGGAAAAAATTGAACAACCAATATATTACATGGGAAAATAATAAAATTGTAACTCCTTGCTCATGATATATATATTGAAGACATTGCACTATTATTCATTTGTTAGCTCATAAAAGATTTAATGCAATTTGGCGAATACCATCTTAATTTTTTTTGCACTACCTTACTTGTAAAATAAAATAAGAGTTACAACACATAAAATATAGGTTATAGGATAATATACATTGGCAAGTATATGAAATGTAAGAAATAACATTAAAATACAAAAAAAAATATGATGCAATATAATACATACGCATGTAATGCAATGGGGGTCGATAATTAATAACTCATAAGAACAGAATTATCATAAACCTATGGTTAATATTCTTACATACTTATACATATAAGTGTGTGAATTTTTTAAAATTTCTAAAAACGAAGCTCGTGGACACTTACATATAAGTGTGTTGATTTAATTAATTTTTGAAAATAGAAGCCCAATTGGTTGCATATTATAATAATTTTTTTTAAGCTCTTATAATTTAGAAATCACTAACCTCTTTTTTATTTTAAAATGATGCAAGAGGGCGAGGTCTATAGATCTTAAGTTTTGTAGCTTTAAGCATTTATAGAGAAACGCCTAGTAGGCTACATTGAAGCATGAGTGGGCTTGCCTAACATCGTCAAGCGGGGGTAAATATCCCAACAACCTGAGGGTTACCTAATGGCAACCATCTTAAGTTCCTAAGGTGGCTCAGGTTCAACCACATCTAAACATTCAAATGATGTTTAAAGAAATAAACCCCTAAATTACCCAAACTTAGGCCTATTGGGCTGGGTCCTTTTTAAGGGACCTGCATCACAAAAAAGACCAATCACTACAATAATATACAAATTAAAATTAAGAGAAAAATAAGAAGAGTAATGGCCCATTAATTAATTGTTTAAAATTCCTACATAGTTAGCTTACTAGTGATCCATAGTAGAGTAGCCAATTTTGTTGAGTCTTATTTTGATTTTCCTTAATTTAACTTACATTAAGCCCAATCTACTTAATATAAGTTACTCAACATAAAACTAAAGAAAAACAATTTTTCTCTAAAAAATTTTAAAAAATAATTCAAAGTTGCCAACTAGTAGAACTGGTAAAAAAATCGTATTAGGGTTTTTGGGTGGGAAAACCCTAATTTAGACACTAATCCATAGATTTGCTAAAAACATTAGTTCTTTAGAAAATTTAACTAAAAAATTTCAATTTAAGGGCTAACTTATTAAGACTAAGTTACCATATCAAGATTAAAAAAAAAAATTAATGGGATTTTTTACAATTAAAAAAAATGAGAAAGCATGCAAAGGATGTGAAAATGCACAAAAATGAAATTTTAATTATTATTTTGTTATTACGAAATTTCCCTAAAAAAGAAAAGAAAAACAAAATATTTTATAAATTTTACTGTCGCCTTAAAGATGCCTACGTACTTCTAATCGAGATAACTAACCGTAGTTCTTATTTTTAAAAAAACTTTAGTAGGTTAATTCTTTTTTATTTTGAAAAAGTAGGTCAAGTCTACGTTTTTAATCAATTTATTTTTCGTAAAAAAAATCCTAAAAGAAATCATAATTTTTATAGTCTAATTTTGAAAAACCCTAACTTAAAAAAAAAAAACCAAATTCATATTTTTATTTAGAGAAAAACCTTTCTATGTCATAAAAAAAATTTAGGAAAAAAAAAACCCTGAAATGCCTAAATGCAATTTTTCATGAAGTATGCAATTAATGTGAAAAATATGCCTAAAATATCTAAACCATGGAAAAGATATCTAATTGTGAAATATATGTCTAAATCACGAAAAAAAAGTCTGAATAATAGAAAATATGCCTAATTATGAAAAAGATGTCTAAATCATAGAAAATATATTTAAATTATAGAAAAAATATGATCTAATCCTAATCTTCTAAGTTTGCGGCCTAGATTTAGATTTTATCCTAAATATATGAATATTGAGAAAAAAAATGCAATTGTACCTTAAAAAAATGCATCTTTCTATAAAAATATATGACTTCTCTAAAATATGTAATTTTTCTAAAGATGTGATAACCCTAAAGATGCAATTTTCTAAAAAATGTATATTTTGTAAAAAATGCAATGTACTAAAAAAAAATGTGATTTTTAATAATGAATATGCAAATTATATGTATGAACTACCATTACATGAGAAATAACAGAAAAACCTATAAAGGGAATCGTGTTAGTACCTAATACATGTAAATAAGTCACCTTAAAACTACAACTTTAAACAAAACTAATAGCACACATTAAAACTAAGAACTATTAAAATAACCTAATGTTAAAATTGATGACCTGCACAAAAAATAAAACTAAAGTTAGTACACGTATTATTTGATTGTATGTAAAGTAAACTAATGAAACAAATAAAATAAAAAAGAAACAAAACCCCCCCTAACCATACAAACATGGATTGGGTTGGACTTGGGTGCATGGAGGTGGATCAGAGTCCATGGGTCACGATCGGAGTCATTAGTTGAGGTTGATGGCAGTGGTTGAAAGGACTCGATTCAGTGGCTTCCAAGGGACTTTCAGGCGGGGATTTGTATTGTCATAAGCTTATCTTGGATGAAAATGTGTTTGGTGCTAGTGCCTTGAGATGTGGTGCTTGTTTAGTGGTGCTCTTGAAGTTGGACAACGATGATGAACTTGGTTTCACATGGTTAAGGTGATTCAACACAGGGAAAGAGTGGTTCTAATTATTTTCTAATGTAGTAAGTTCGGGAGTAAAATTGATTTTAAGTTTGGAAGCAACGGTGGTGATGTTTGAATTGGTAGTTGACGAGAGATAAGGTCGTGGTGGAGAATGGGTTTGGGTGGAGGTTGCATTTGGGTTGCCACTGCTCTAGGCATTTAGGTTTTGGTGTATTGTAGTCCATGGTGGTGTGTGGATGTGTGTAGTAGCATGAGTAGTCTATTAGGCATGACAATGTGTCATGCAAGGGTTGATTATGTATTGTGTTTACTAGTCGATTGTGTTAGGGCATGAGGTCTCTGCTGTGGCATGTGTCGTACTGTTGTGTATGCAAGAGGGTTGGCTGAAGTTGGGTGTAGAGCGTTGGGGCTAGGATGTGTTTGTGCTTGACAATGGGGTTAAATGGTTGAGTAGTGAAGGAGAAGGAGGATACTGTATGTGTAAGAGGGGTTTGAGATTGAATGATTATATCCTTCCTTTAGTGATTCGAGAACCAGTTTATATTGTAAAAAATCGAATCTTCAAATCACCTTATATCCACCATTGATAAGTTTTGAATCCCTACATAACTTTATCAAATCTTGATTTAATTGTTGTTGATCTAAATAAATGTAAGATTTTAAGTTTTTACCAATGATTTAATCAAGATTCTGCCAAATCCGATTAAAAAAAAAGGAAGATTTGATAAAATCTAATGAAGATTCAAGATGAGTTGTTTTCCTCTACCATTTTCACATCTGTTCATCTTGATTAAAGGAGTTTACGTAACTAAGGAAAAAAATGAAAATGCCCGTTAGCTACTTATGAGAGTTGAACCTTAATCCTTTTGATTTGTGTTCACATACCCAACCAACTAAGCTAAGCTCATTTCCTCAAACATATGTGCATTTAAACTAATGTTAAGCAATCACAAGGAGACCTAAATCTTAATTTTTATTTTCAAACCCAAGCCCAGCTTGTTTTAACTTATTTAAAATGACCCAAACACAATTAGATGGCCTAAAATATACATGCTAGAGATTTTTCAACATAATTTTTATTTAATAAATTTTGAGTCCTAGTTTTAATTGCTCCAATTATTTTTAAATTTTAAATTGGAAAAAAATCCACTTCATGAGCTTAAAATATTTTAGAGGACCATTTTTTAAAATATTTTTTCCAATGAAGCTAAAAAATTTTAAGATTCTAAATTTATTAAATTACATGTATATCGTATACCGTTCCTTGATCCAACTTTGATTGACTCAACTTGGACATTTTTTTTACAATTTGTATTTTCCATTTTTTTTTTTTGTGTTTTTTCAGTTTTTATTATTTTTTTAGGTTTTTTCAATTTTTTATTAACATGGCCCAAAAAATAAAAAAGAAAAGAAGTTTAAATTAAAAGGATGGTAAAAATGGAGTGTCTACAAACCTTGATAAAATAAAGTTAAAGACAAATGATTCAATTTTTTGCTCAATAACTTTTGCCACTGCCATGGTTTCCACCCATTTAGTAAAATAATCTATTGCGACTATTATAGACTGTCATTATGCAATAGCCTTAAGAAAAGATCCAAGCATATCTAGTCCCCATTAGGCAAAAAGCTAGGGGTTGGTTAAATTATGTAATTCAATAAAGGGTGAATGGTTTAAAACTTCATGCTTTTGGCACCGTGGGCATTACTATATTGCTATCTTAGCATCTTCCTTCATGGTTGGCCAAGAATACCTGAGCCTCAATACCTAAATATATAAAACTTAAGCTTTCACATGGTTACTGCATACTCTCTCGTGTAAATAAGAAAGAACTTGTTGAACATCTCTTAATGTAAGGCAACAAAGATACGGTTGAGAAAGGTCGTATTTGTACAGGTTATTGTCAATTAGAGTATAATTTGTGGTCTCTTATATGAGTCTCCGAGCTTCTTTCTTATTTACAGGTAGGACCCCATTCTTCAGGTACTCAATAATTAGGTCCATCTATGACTTCTCCTTTGGGCAAGGTTATACTTCATAACATTGTCTAATCACTTTTAAAATCTTGCAAGGAAAATATTCAATAAGAAGTTTATCATTTAAATTGGGGAGTAACGTGCTAGCCAACTTCAATAATTTGTCGACAGTGATGTTCTAAGCTTTAGGAATTTTCTCAATCGAGAAATACTAAAACTCTTTTATGAGTGTTCATACAATAACCAAGTACTTGCTCATCACTTCCTCTTTCGCTGTGTAGTTTCCTTTCACTTGATTCATGACCAATTATGAGTTCAAAAAGACCTCAACTTTCTTGGCTTTGACTTCCTTTGCCAACTTTAACCTAGCAATCAAGGCTTCATATTCAACCTCATTATTGCTTGTTAAGAATCCAAATTTTAGTACATAATGAATCTTCACATTATGCGACCCTTAAAAGGTAAGCCTGCTCTGCTTCTTTCCTTGGTGGAGGAGACATCTACATATAAATTCCACATAGACTTATTGGCTATGTCTATGCTATCTTATTCTCTAATGAATTTAGCCACAAAATCTACCAAAACTTGAGCCTTCCGTGTAGTTCTAGGTTTATATTGTACATCATAGGCACTTAACTACTAAGCATACTTCATCATTCTTCCCTATGAATCAAGTTGTTGCAAGGCTTGCCACCATGATTAATTAATGAGAGCTATAATTTGAGGAGCTTCAAAATATGGTTTCAATTTCCTTGTTGAAATTACCACAGCAAGGATGAACTTTTCAATCTTAGTATATCCTTTGCTTTGAGCCTTACAAGACACGACTCACATAATAAAATTAGCTTGTGCTCTTTTCTCTCTACTTGAATAAAGACAAAGGAAAGATCTTGGCTGCTAACTGATAATATAAGAATAGATCTTTCTTTAGGATAGGCTTCGAAAGTATTGGTGGTGATGTCAAAAAACCTTTCAATTCCATAAATGCGCCTTTGCATTTGTCAGTCCATTGGAACTCTTTAGGATTCTTCAAAATCTTAAAAAACTCGAT
Source organism: Lumnitzera littorea (assembly GCA_024138015.1). Taxonomy (NCBI): domain Eukaryota; kingdom Viridiplantae; phylum Streptophyta; class Magnoliopsida; order Myrtales; family Combretaceae; genus Lumnitzera; species Lumnitzera littorea. The sequence goes on along the minus strand of JAMXBB010000001.1, from coordinate 12,250,740 downwards.
ACATCTATTTGCACTTTTCGAGATGAATCTCTTTAGGGCGACAATTCGTCTTGTCAACTCCTAAACCTCCTTAATGGTACTTGGGGACTTCATATTCCTTATTATGTCAATCCTTCTAAGGTTTTCCTCAATGCTACACTGAGTCATCATATACCTTAAAAACTTACTTAAGGTAGCCCCAAAAACACACTTATGTGGATTGAGTTTCATGTTATATTTCCTTAATGCATCAAATGTCTCATAGGGATCAACAAGATGGCGATCCTCTTCTTTACCATTAACTATCATGTCATCAACATATACCTCAACATTGTGGTGGATTTAGGGCTTAAACATCTTTATTACGAGTTTTTGATAAGTTATGCCGGTATTCTTTGGCTTAAAGTGCATGATAATATGGCAATATGTCTTGAAGTTCGTAACGAATGATGTGTGTACCTCATGTTCCTTTTCCATCTTAATTTGGTTATAGCCGGAGAATGCATCCATGAAAAAGAGCAAGGCGTGCCGATCAGTTGAATCAACCATCTAATCAATCCTTAGCAAAGGGATAAGCCTTATTCAAGTTAGTGAAGTCTATATACATGCGTTATTTGTCATTTGACTTCTTAACAAGCATGCAATCGACCAGTCAAGTTGGATAAGGCTCTTCTCTGATGAATCTGGTCTTAAGTAACTTTTAAACCTTCTCTTCAATTGTCGCTTGACATTCAGGGGCAAAATGCCTCTTCTTTTTGCTGAATAACTTTCGTGTTGGGATCTATTTGTAACTTATATGTTATGACTTCTTTCGAGATGCCCAACATATCTAAAGGAACTCATGTGAAGGCATTATCTTGAAGGAACTTGTTCAGGTCTTGATGGATTTTCGCTAGTATTGGCTTCCTTATCTTAGTTGTTTTATTTCGATTGTCCCCATGTTGAATTTCCTTAACCTCTTCCTCGACATTCTCCATACTGCAGGACTTCCTCTCTATATTAGCCTCAATATGAAACACTTCTTTGTGCTTGAGGGCTCTCAAATACAATGATTTAGCCAATTGTTGATCTCCTTTACATACTCTAACTCCTATGGGGCTAGGAAATTTTGCTTTAAGATGTTCTGTTGATGAGACCATGTCGAACAGGTGTTGACATGGTTGGCCTATAATCATATTGTAAGGAGACTAGCATTTAACAACAAGGGAATCTACTTTGTCTTTTGCCACATTCTCATTATCACCTATTTGGATTGTAAGGGAAATCACTCCAGCCATTCGTACGGGCTGGTGATTGAAAGCATATAAATCGTAGTCATATGATCTCAGCTGTGCCTTAATGTTTGGCTTCATTCAGTCGAAGGTATGTTGGAAGATAATGTCTACTAAACTCCTAGTGTCAACTATAATCTTTTTAACCTCAAAATTGGCAATTCTGGCATTGATAACTAGTGAGTCATCATGGGACCTTTGTACGTCATCAAAATCCTTCATTGTAAAAGAGATGGAATGAGAAAATTACGATGGAAGGGATCAACGTTTAGGGATAAGTTTAAATAAGGGATCAACATTTCATAAAGTGGTTCAAATGAGGGATTAACATTGTGAAAAGTTCAAATAAGGGATCAATGTTTCACAAAGTAGTTCAAATAATTTTATGAATTGGCTATTATAAATTCTTTATTTGAACTACTTTGTGAACTTTTTGAAATATTGATATCTTATTTGAATTTTTTGAAATGTTGATCTTTTATTTGAACTTGTCTCCAAATATTAATCCCTTTTGTTGTAATTTTTCCAAGATGGAACTATCGATCTTCACCTTCTTACCTTGCACATTATAGACAAATTTGTATGGCATTAGTCGAGCTCATAGAGTAAGACTGGCCTAAGGTGGAGGGTCCATCGACAATAGTTTTTGTAACACCATTTGAAACCCTATTGTTATTACCCCATCCTCTTGCTTCTCTTTTGGCCTGAGGAGATCGATCATCATTATCTTATTTATCCCTTTGTCACTAGGTTGGCTGCTCAATATTTTTGGCATCACGAGCTAAAAACTTGCTTAGATATCCTTATAAGATTGCCTCTAAGATTGCCTCTAAGATTGCATTCTTAAGTTGAATACATTCATTCGTGTCGTGGCCTCTATTGTGATGAAAATCTAATATTTTTTTGAATTCCTGCGCGATGGGTTTCCCTTCATATGTTCAGGCCATTGCAGTACTCTCTAATTTCATACTTCTATCAATATATCAAATATTGGATGGTTGAGAGGTATATGAGCGAAATAGGTTGGAATACATGGCCTCTTCCTTTTACCATTGCTTTCCCCTGAAAATTGGCTATCAGGTCCTCTAAGTCGGTCTTTAAACTCTTCTTATTCTTATCATTCTTTTGATCATCTTTATTTTGATTAGCATCATGTTAGGCTTTAATATTATCCTCTTGCAAATATAAGAAATGGCTTTAGCTTTGAACTCTAAAAACGTCTTCTCCTTGTTTTTAACAAGAGATTTGAAAAGATCTCCATGTGGCTTAACTACATCAATCATTGTGCTCAAGGCAATGCTCATGTCTAACTTTGGGATCTAAACCATCTCAACTATAAATCGAGCCATATAATCTCTAATAGATTCATTAGACTTTTGTTTAATGGTGTTAAGGACGAATGAGTCCTTAATTAGGAGTTTGCTGGCAAGGAAGAATTGCAAGAATACTTTTGCTAGATCTTAAAAGCATGAAATAATATTAGGCTTCAAATGTTTGAACCAAGTTCTTACGGCATTCTTTAAAGTGGAAGGAAATACTTAATAAGCCAAAACATCACTTAAGCCATGCAACTTGGCAAGGGTACGGTATTACTAAAGATGATCCTATAGGTCCTTTATATGTCTCAAATTATGGCAATTTGACATGCTGCGGTATTAATTTCTCTAAGATTTTGGGAATAAAAGGACTCTTCTTGATTATAAATTGTTGATGAGTAGTAGCATGGGTGCTAACATGTAATGCCTCGACATGGTATTTGTGCTGAGTTGTTTTTCTTTGTCCAATCTTTTGAGTGCAGGGGTTAAAGTTCCATGCATCGCTCTGACTCACTTTCTTTGTAATTCAGGTGAGTGGACTGAATTATTAGAATCCTTGGCACTATTGTCTTCACACTCTTGATTCTGAGTTAGGAAATTATTTCTATAGACTAACTCTTGATTTTGTTTAGCTAAATTAATACAAAGTTGTTCTAATCTAACCAAATGATCTTTGTTAAGATTCTTATCACCCCTCTAAAATGTTAGAGAGAAGTACTAGCATCCACACTTTTAGTCATGTGTATCTTAGTAATGGGTAGTAAGGGTTGAAATAGATGGCGGCAAAATGTTGTTGATTAGAAATGGTGTATAGCTTAAGTCCTGTAAAAGAAAGAAAGTTAGGCTAAGGGGGGTGTCGGGGCTAGTTTAGCATAACTACTTCGATACTTGAGTTAGTATGTGAGAGAGTTAATAAGTAAGTAAGTGAGTGTTCAAAGAGTATAGAAAATCTTTACAATTTTTATGCCTCTATATTTATAGGCGCTTGTCCAATAACTGCAGTGTTAGATAATCCTTAGTTATGGACCACGTAGCAGCTTATTAATTTGTGCACATACCTAAAGACATGGAGCAGTAGATAATTAAGCAGCTAAGCTAGGCAAATATCAATTGTTCATACCTCTTTTTAAATTCAAAGCACTCATGTGGGCAGGCCTGGATATCTAGCCCATCAGGTTAGCTAGGCCTAAAGACTCCTAAGTCGTCAGGATAAGTTATATTATTAATTTCGGCAAAGTAAGTCAACTCAGTGGATAGCTTGTCGAGTTATAACCAAGGGCGAAATTCCACTATAATCACATAGTAATATACAGAATTTGTGTAAGTTTTGTTTTTAATAAAAGTTTATTGGAAAATCTTTTATGCGAAAAAAGTAGAGCAAAAAAAAAAAAATTTAAATTGATATAGATATAAGCATTGTACTATTTTTTTTTTTTTAAGATAACTTTGTATGGTTGTTTCATTAACAATACTAAAATGAAAAAGAATATTATTTTCAATATAAATTATCAGGCAACAAATTGTTTAATAGTTTACATTCATTTTTGCAACACTAGTTATAAACAAGAAGATCACTTTACTAAGTCATGTAATTGATATTATCTATCAATAGTTTTTGTAATAGAGTTGAGTTGAGTTGAGTTCTTAGAGTTAAGCTTGAGTCTCTTAAAAATTATTGAACTCGAACTAAGTTGAGCTTTTACCGATTTTGCAAACTATAGGCTTAAGCATGAACTCATTAAGTATGAACTCGTTAAGGAATTTAAAGTTCAATCTCGACTTATTTAGATAAACGAGCCTAAGTTCATTTATGTGAACGAGTATAGATAAACGATGCTTTTTTACATAAATGAGCTTAACATCAAACTTGAAATTGAAATTTTGAAATAGACCCTTCAGAGTTTGAAGCCAAGATTGGAAGGTCGCCTATCGCCTTCGTGGCAAAAGCGCATCCTACTTTCCATGTCTCCTACCTCAGAGAGTTCGAAGGTAATGCAGCAACAACTCCAATCATTCCAATCGGTTAAGCAAGGACAATCGTTCAAACACCTAAAGCTATTATCGACATTCAGAAGACTCCTAAAGCAAGTTCAGGTGCATACTCGTGTGGGACCATATCTTTCAAGTTTCAAGCATGTATATACCTGAAGAAATAGGAGGGCAGCATGATTCCCGGTTTATTGCAGCCACGTTTCATTGTTTGTTGTTTCTGTTGTGTAGTTGTTTTGTGTTTATTCAAGTGTTCTGGTGAGGGCGTTTAATTAGCAATTTGGGAATTGTGATGAGTAGTGGAGCCTGTGCTGAATGACTTGTGGGTAATAGTGGGTCTGTGATAAGAGAAATTGGACAGCAATTGTGGATAGCAGTTTGTGTAACTGCTTCTGTAAATGTACTTATGCAGAATTGAACGAAAAGGACGTCAATCCAATATCCTCCAAAACTTGTTCCACTAATTCAGATTGTCTGCTTCTCTCTACAATGAACCCAAATTCAAAAAATTTCACAATAGGTAAGAAAGAAAGAAATTCTCATAAAGGCTACCTAGAAATTGATCTCTAACTAAAACGAACAATAATGAGAAGCATCACTTAGCATTCTAGCAGTATCATCTGCTCTCCCGACTTTCCCTCTCTAACGCAGCAACTGATAAGTCAGATCAGTAACAGAACAATCTAGAGAAACCAGCAAATGCATCACCAATGAGGTGCAGTATGGTAGGCCACACTAAAGGTTTTTCCGACTTAACTGCCAAGCTAACTGATCTGCAGCTACCATAGCACGAGATGCCGCACCAATTGAGCCATCATACCTGCACATTATAGATTTCATGAAGAGATTAACATCACAAAGTCAACTGGTGACCAACACATACATATACACTCTTTGTAATGATTATTGGCTATGATGCGGTATAAGAAGAAGACATTTTCTTACAATGCAACCAAGATGAAAGCTGCTGTCTGCATGACAATGGCACCTTCACCGGCTGGCTTTGAGGTGTTCAGGCACCTTGCGCCAAACCAATTCTCATGAATTGATGTAACCATGTCTGTCATCAGCATTGGTAATACCAAGAAAGTCAAACAAATTATAGTTTTTTTCACTTAAAAAAAATGAAAATATTCAAGCTCATGCGATTGTAAATAGGAGATGGTATGATTTGGACAGGCAACAATATGATATGCAAGAAAGGGTTGCAACAATTTCATACAAAAAATTTAGAGTTAACCATAAGGGAAAAATGGAGAGACAGAGACTGTGTGCCTCATCTTGCACTTGATAAACAAATTTAACGAGTTACATTGCACCAGTGGACATCAAGAATTCAGCAATAATAAGGCTAGTAAACTTTCACATGGGGTTCCTGACCAAGCATCATGCACTATAGTTTTAGTCACTAGCTAATGACACCACTCAACACCGTAACCTAATGTCAAGGCCCCTTTCATAAAGAACCCGGCAAAAATTCACACTGAGTCCATGCACCCAAAAGAAATATTTCCTCATGGGAAACTAAAAGAAAAGATAGGAAGCTTTACATTGGTTAGGGCCAATCATAAACGTCTCTGTCTGGAACTTTTCCCGTTTGATAAAATCAATAAACTGACTCAAGTCAATAGGATCAGCTTTTATCCCTTCTTGTTTGGGTCTGCAAAATGTTCAAATAGACATCAGCAAAAGTTTAGTGCCTTTTGTAACTCAATGAGTAGACTAATAGTAAAAACTAAGGGGTGAGGAGATTGCCAAAGCCATCAATGTCTGAGGGCCACTAGCTGCCTCATCAGACCAAAGGTAGCAACTGTAGCCTCCCCAGTAGACAGTTGAAGTCCACCCATATGCATATATATATATATTTGTAACAAGAGCAATGTGACCATAGAATGTGTTGTAGTATTCTGATCATGTATAAACTACCAAATTAAAAGTATTCTAATATACATCATCATTTAAGCTTTAAGCATGGGCTGCCTGCAAAAGACACACTAACTTCATTCTGACCTGACAACATGGATTTTTTCCCCCTTATAGAATTAATCTGAAGTTTAATAGTTTCCTTTTGACACTTCTATTTGCTTCTAGAAAGATAAATTCTTAAGGTTTTCCACTATTAAGACTAGACGGGTTAACAATTTAAGTAAATGATTAAAGAAGCTTTGTGAAGCTTTATAATCTCCGTAAAACTTTTATTCATTATCTTCCTCCATACATGCCATTCGAATTCTAGAGTAGTCCCCTTCAAAGCAAATCGGAAAAGAGAGAAAAAACCAAAGGAAAAAAGAAAAGGAACAGTTCAGACGATTTGTGGGTTGGATTGCCATGTTGCTGCTCCTTGCATGTTTCTTACAGCAAGAATTATTATTTGCCAACATACATTTCTCATATAAAACCATGAAGCTTACTGCAACAGGAGTGTATCAATTCATGAAACAGCATGCAGCAGCTTCAGTGTCACAAATGTTCTCATGATACTGAAATAGCTATCCGTGATATAAATTATACAAGGAGATTGCTAATTTCTCATAGGCCACCACAAAGGTGGTCTGAATAACTATGAACCATCAAGGTCCGGTAGCTTTAACTCGAAGGAGGTTGCCTGTATTATTGATGAGCCCTAAAAATTTTGAACTTTTTTTAGTAGTACACCTATTTACCTACTTTTAATGGTCCCTCCTTAATATGACCCCTAAACCCTATAAGCCTTTACTTCATGTATACAAGAGGCATTAGGGGGACTGAGTATGCTGTTGTGTGGTGCATGGTGTGCATTATGTTGTGTTGTGCACATAGCATTGTGTGCTGCTGTGTTGTGCGTTGTTCTGTGTTGTGCAGATTGTATATAGTGTCATGTGTGCTGTTGTGTTTCTGTTATGTGTTTGTGTTGTGAAGTGTATGTAGGGATGTTAGTTAATAGAGTGGTAGGGGCAGAAACATAATTGTAGGAGTGAGTAGTCCTATAAATAGTAGCTGAGATGGATCATAAGACAGTTAGGAAGTTGGTTAGTTGCTTAGTTGGAAGAAAGACTTGAGGAGTAAGGAGCATTCTCCTGTATTCTACTGCAAGTCTGGCTTGTGAAGTGCCAATTGGTGATTTGCTTCGCAAGATAGCTATCTACAACTCAAGTAAGTGTTCTAATCTTGCTATTTCCTACTTTTGTGAACCCTAAGTTGTATTAGAGTCTGAGTTCTGGGCGCCAATTGATAGATTCCGAAAGTAGAATAAAAGAATTTCCTAGTATTTTATTGAATTTTTTATGATATGTGTATACAAGAAATCCTAATTCTCTCAATACATAAGAGCCATGAGCATGATCTCACCTAAAGACATGAGCAAGAGCTCACAACGTAACCTAACTTAGGAATTTACAAAGAAAATATCTAGATACTTTCTCACTAAGTGATTCCCCTATTTATAATCACTAATATGCCACTTCAGCACACATTTATTTATACTAACTAATACACTAATTAATTTCTATCAACTAATGTGCCACATCAGCACATGCTAACACATCACCTACTCCTACTAATAGCAGGTACATATCATCAAGGCTATGGAATGTTCAGGTGGTGTCATCCTCAAATCAATTCATACATTACCATTACTGTATTGTTGCCAGTAATAATGAATTCTGGTTGACCTTTGGCTATGCAGCAAATGCTGAACGTGATCACAGGGTACAATGGACAGATCTCTTAAACGTGAAATATTCCCTTAATGTTCCATGGATAATAAGGGGGAATTTCAACAAATGTAGAGGTAGGAGGATGAAAATGGAGGAAATGAACATACCTCGAGAGGAATGGAGGAGTTAAATAATTGGTGTTATGATGTGGAGGTAAATGATGATATCTGTTCCAATGGGTTACATTACACTTGGACAAACAAGAATTCTTTAAATCCTATACTAAGGAAGTTGGATGGCGCATTGGTAATCTCGATTGGACTTTGGAATTCCCAGCTTCAATGATGTCTTCAAGGCCCCAGGAATTTGTGACCATAATCCTCGTGTTAAATCTGGAATCTGCAGCAACAACAAGGAACCCACCCTTCATATTTTTTATACCTTTGGACTTCCACTCCCAATTTCAAGGAATCGTCAAGAAGGTATGGAATCAACAAGTTGAAAGTACTCCCTTGTTTAGGGTCATAATGAATTTAATAATGTTAAGACCAGAATTGAAAAAGTTGAATCAGAAAGAATACTCCAATCTACATGAAAAAGTCTCCTTGGCTAGAGCAAAATTGCATGATATATAGAAAATCGTCTCCGTTCATGGGGATAATGTAGAGAGAGAAAGTCCTCTCCATTCCCTACTGTTCCATTCCTTAGCCCATCTGCTGCCCCACTCTCTCTCTGCCCCGGTTTCTACCCTCCTCCCCTCCTTCCCTTACCTTTTCCAACCACCCTAATGTTCTTTCTAATCTTTCGGTCCTTCAGTGTCATAAAGCGACCTTCCCTCTCCTCTTCCCACCTCTTCCCTGTTGTTAACCTGTCCATTCTTGTGCGGGTTCTAGTTCCCTGGTTCTATCACAACCTGGAGTTCCTCTATGAGGATGTTTGTGCGCAGGAATAAGAAAGTCTCTTTAGGAGCAGTCGTGGCAGCATTCTTGGTCAGACCTCTAGCAACCGAAGCGTGGAAAGGTAAGCTTAGGAAGAAGAAAGGTCCTTCCTCGGTAGCTCCTTGTGACACTCAGGGCGGTAAAACATAGTGGTTTCTGGTATTAGTAGGAACAAATCCAGTAGGGGTTCAAACCCCAAGGAGCCTATTGATGACATGACTGCTTATGGCTAAGGGTTTGCTTCTTCTGGCATCAAGGACCAACTAGGGGTCAAATCAAGATTTCCATTCCTGGTTCTGTGTCGCCCCCCAAGGAGAAAAGACAAGAGGAAAAAATTACCACTTTGGTCGATAGTCAAAGCTCTACCTCTGACTCTACTATCGGGGCTAAATCAAAAGTTGCTGATGAAGTTGTATTTTCTGCTGCCCAGGCCAAAAAAGTTGTTGCAAACACTGCCAACTCTCCAAAACTGATGTTGTTTGCTCAAGAGATTTCATAAAACATTCCTTCTCCCCCTTCCAGCTCAATTGATGTCTCTCTCGACTACTACCCTCTGTCCAAACATGGTGACCTCATTTGTGTGGAACCCCCTATCTCTGTCTCTCTTTTTGGAGAAAATCTCTAGAAAAACACCATCGTGGGGTATTTCCTAGGTAGGGGCCTTTCCTTTTTATCTGTCCAGAAATTAGCAACTAGCTTATGGAAAGATTATGAATTGATAGAAGTGTTAGCAAACGGACGGGGTTTCTTTTTCTTCAAGTTCAAGGAAGAAACTGCTTTGTCCCATATCTTAAAACAACCTTAGTTGTTTGCCAATCAACAAATTATTCTAGAGCAGTGGTCTTTAATAGCAAACTATGACAAGGTCTTGCCAAAGAGGTTACCTATTTGGGTAAGATTATGGGCGGTATCTATGGAATTCCTGCATAGGGATGGCATTGGACACATAACGAATCCTATTGGATGCCCTCTACGTGTGGTCTTAGCAAGGAATGAAAGAATCAAGTTTTTGAGGGCGTCAGTGAAAATAGAAGTAGACTCAACACCCCCCCTTCCCCTCTCGTTTGTAGTGAGAAGATCAAATGGGAAGCTAACCATGGTGGATGTAGAGTACCAACATGTGCTCACTCGTTGCTTTTCTTGTAAGGTGTTTGGCCACTCATCTAGTTAGTGTGAAGGAAAAAAGGATGGAGATGGTACAAATTTAGATAAACAAGGGGATAGCGATAAGCATAGTATTGCAATGAGGTTGGAAGTGAATCAAGGAGAAAATGGAAAGCTTAGCCTAGCATTGATGACGAAAGAGGACCAAGGGCTTAACTTTTCAGCTTAGGGACCTTGCACAAAAGGGGTGGTTATTGATGGAAATTACCAAGCCGTCGCCTTGAAACCTACAACCCTAAGTAAACAACGAGACAAACATGCTGCAAAGGATCTAAGTTCCTCAAATAACTCTTCTACAATTCCACCTTTTCAGGAGAGGGATTGCTCCCATGCTGCCTTGAAAGAGCTTACAATGGATCTGCCTTATGTTAAAGAAGTAGAAAAGAGTGACTCTTACTTTAACGAGCAATCAAGACATCTACAACCAAAGTCCCTAAAACACAAGATGAGCAAGGGAAGGAGTCTGTTGTGAATAATTCTCAATGGAATTTGGTAAGGAAGAAAAAATCGAGGAAAAGGAAGGAGGGAGCGGAAGGAAGCTCTGGTTCATCTGCATCTTAATCGGGTTTTCCCTTATTTCTTGTTTTTTCCTTCGTATCTAGTTAATTATGTTAGCCATTTGGAATATTAGGGGTCTTAATAATCCTAAAAAACAAAAGCAATGAGAGTTTTGTGCAAGTCCAACTATATTTCCTTGTTGGGTTTAGTTGAGACTAAAGTAAAGGCAAATAAAGCATCCCTCATTCGATCTAGGATATTCCCAGATTGGAACTTAGAACACCATGCTAGTGGGCAGATTTAGATTGCTTGGAACCCTTCAGTGTGGCATATGAACAATTGTCACTCTAATTTGCAATTCATCTACTACTTATGCCAAAAGGTTATCGATGATATTTAGTTTTGGCTCTCATGTGTTTGGTGCAAACTCTCCTAGGGATTAGAAAACACTGTAGGCTAAGTTGCTAAACATTAAATCCTCCATCCAAGGGCCATGGTTAGTAGGCGGGGACTTTAATGAGTATTGCTGGGTAAAAGAGAAACTAGGAGGCAATGAATTTATTACTCCTGGGATGGAAGATTTCAACAATTTTTGCTTGGAAGCGGAAATAAAGGAAGCAAAAACCAATGACCTACTCCACACTTGGTCAAATAGAAGTGATACTAATCTCCTGATGCAAAGGCTTGATAGGATATTGGTAAATTTTGATTGGTTATAGGCCTTCCCTAGAATGGATGTGTCGATAGGACCTTCGAGAATCTCAGACCATTACCCCCTCATCGCAAACTTTCATGCCGAGGTTCTAGAAAGGAGGACCCCCTTTCGGTTCTATGATTTTTGGTGTTCTGACCCACTATTCTTTAAGATCATGGAGAGGGTGTGGCGGATTATGGTTTCTGGTACCCTTATGTTTATAGTAATTTCCACGCTAAAGTTACTCAACCAAGAGTTGAAACAGTTGAATAAGAGGAACTATTCCGACATTTCAAGGAAAGTAGCGACAGCACAAGTCCCTAGCACACACCCAACTCCAAAACCGCCAAGAGTTGAATAGTGCGAACTGGGAGTTGGAAAGGAAGAAATTTAAGGACTATTATTACCTTCTAGCGGCAAAAGAATCCTTAAGCAGAAATCAAGGCAAAAATGATTAAAGTTGGTGAACCGTAACTTGGCTTTTTTCCACAAATCCTTAAGACAGAAATTCCATAGAGATGGTGTTCAGTCTATCTCACTAGAAGATGGATCTAACACCTCAGACACTCGGAACATCAAGGAAGCAACAGTCTCTTATTTCCGAAATCTTTTGGGTCTTCCCCCATCTTATCCCTTAGGTCTGGATTCCCCTTCATCTATGGTAGAAAAGAAAATCTCAACAGAAGATAAGTCTCTTTTGGTTAGCCCGGTGCACAACCAAGAAATTAAGGAAGCTTTATGGTTCATTGACAAGAACAAAGCCCTAAGCTCTAATGGTTTTAATGCAAATTTCTTTAGGGTAGCGTGGCATGTTGTAGGGGAGAATGTATGCATGGTCATAAAGGATTTTTTTGCTTCGGGTAAGATCTTAGGAGCTATCAACTCTACCTATTTGGCTCTAGTCCCCAAGAAAAGTACCCCTTCTACCTTTGCAGACTTCAGGCCGATTTCTTGCTATAATGTACTATATAAATGTATCTTAAAGACTATTGCTTCTTGAATACAAAGGGTGTTACCTAACCTGGTAAGATAGGAATAATTGGCTTTCATCAAGGGGAGGAGAATAGCTAATAATATCCTAATAGCCCAAGAATTTATGTAAGGTTACCACAAGAACTCTCACGAAGCAAAATGTGCAATAAAAATTGATATCATGAAAGCCTATGACCATGTCAATTGGTCTTTTCTTGAGAATCTCCTATGTGCTACTAACTTTCCCGCTATGTTTGTCTAATGGATAATGGAATGCGTGTCCTCACCAAAATTCTCAATTGGCTTGAATGGAGAATTAGTGGGCTATTTTGCTAGCTCCTAAGGCCTAAGGCAAGAAGATCCTATATCTCCTTATCTTTTTGTCTTAATTATGGAGGTACTATCTTGCTCTCTCAAGAAGCTCAACCTTCAAAATGACTTTAAACACCATTGGCGTTGTAAGAAAGCTAAGATCAATCATCTCATTTTTGCAGACGATCTCCCTATCTTCTCCAAAGGGGAAATCCAGTCGGTTACTCTCATAAACCAATGCTTACATGAGTTTTTCTCTCTCTTAGGGCTAAAAGGTAGCCTCCCTAAGAGTCAGATCTTCTTTATTGGTGTCTAACTAGAGGTGTTTACCAGTATTATAGCGTTGGTGGGTTTTCAGGAAGGTGCTCTACTCGTGAAATATCTAAGAGTCCCCCTAATCCCCTTTAGCCTATCAAAGGACTACTATCAAATCTTAGTTGATAGGTTTTCTTCCAAAATCAATAGCTGGATTGCCAAGTACATGTCATATGCAAGTCATGCCTAGCTTATTAAGAGTGTCTTATTCTTCTTACAAGTTTATTGGGCTTCTACATTTATCCTTCTGAAGAGCATTCTCAAGGAGCTCACCATGAAGATGAGACGCTTTCTCTGGAATGGCTTGGATGAATCCAAGGCCAAAGTTAAGATATCATAAGAAGATATTTGCTTTTTGAAAAATTAAGGTGGTCTAAGTATTATGGATATCACCTTATAGAATAAAGTAGCTTAGTTGAAACATATGTGGCATCTAATGGTAAATACATAAAGCCTTTGGAATAACTGGGTAAGGAGTGAGCTATTGAGAGATAGGAATTTTTTGGCGGTTTCTAACCCATCCCAAGGATCTTGGTCTTAGCACAAAATTCTCCAAGCAAGAAGCTGGGCACAGCCTCTCTTTGGTTGGCAAATAGGGGATGAAAGCACAATTTCCTTATGGTACGACAACTGGTATCCTAATGGTCCACTAGTGGAGTAGCTTGGTGAGAGATCAAGATATTCAATGGGTTACGCTAAGAAGGCCAAACTAAGCCAACTCAATAAGGATAGTAGATTTATGTGGCCTGAGGAAGGAACTTAGAGTGTGGTGTCATCCACTTTCCCCCCAACATTAACCCAAGATTAGATTCATTGGATGTTTTTATTTGGAGAGCAAACCACGAAAAGTGTTTCAACATCAAGTTAACTTATAACCTTTTGAGAGCACGAAGGCAAATAGTTCCATGGCATAGAATTGTAAGGTACAAAAATAACATCCCAAGACACTCCTTCATTTTGTGGTTGGCTACAAGGAAAAGGTTACTAACACAAGACAAGTTGATGCAATGGGGCATCATATCTACTAATTGTTGCCCCCTATGCTTGATATCAAAAGAAAATCATATACATCTCTTTAGTAGATGCCGGTTCACAAGATCAATCTAGGAAGTCCTCCATCGCTTCTAAGTTCCTATCCCTCCAAGTAGCCTCTCACACAACATCATGCTTGCCTTTATTGAAGCACAAGAATCCTTGTTGAAACAAAAGTCTATAGTTCCTTGGCTAAATCTTGGAAATGAAAATAGCTTGTACTTTTTTTGAGTTTTGGCTATAAGAAATGACAGAAACGGGATTCGCTCTTATTGATATGAATAGCCGGCAATTCTCAAATAGAGAGGAGATGAACAAACATACAATAGCCGTTTTTCAGAAGTTCTCTCAAAATGTGCACTCTTCTTCTTCATCTTCCTTACTCTATTTGTCGATCCACAAAAGAGTCAATCAAGTAGACTACGTAAACTAACTAAAGCAAGTCTCAGATGAAGAGATAAAAAACTCCTATAATAAACTGAGGTCATTAAGTCCCCAAGCCCTAATGGCTATAATGCAAAGTACTTAAGGAAACATGGGACAATGTGGGTGATGAAGTGACTTTAACTATAAAAGATTTCTTTGCAACCAATTTACCCGTCAAATTACAGCCTTCTTTCTTGTGCCAAAAGTGGAGAATCCTTCTTCTCTTTCAGATTATAGGCCTATTTCATTTTGTAACACGATATATAAAGCCATTCCAAAGTATCTAACTGAGAAGATTAATCCTTCTCGCCATCGCTCGTGGGTAACAAACAAATGACCTTCATAAAAGGTGGGTGAATGATTTATAATATCTTAGTGGCTCAAGAACTTCTTAATGGCTACAAGAGATCACCGAAGGGCCTAGATGTGCTTTGAATATAGACATTGTGAAAGCTTGTGACCATATAAGCTAGAATTCTTCTTAGAGAACTGTTGGTCGCACTTAATTACTTGAATTGGTGAACTAATGGGTCCTTCCTAAGCTCAAGAGGACTTTGCCAAGGGCCTTTATCTCCATACCCCTTTGTTTTAGTGATGGAAATTTTCTCGTCCTTTAAAAGAGGAAATTGATAATGGAAATTTTAAGTTCCATTGAAGATGCCATAAAGGAAAGTTGACACACATGTTTTGAGGATGATTTACTTATGTTTGCAAAGGTTGAGAAGAATACTCTAAGAGCTATCAAAGAAGCCCTCTAAGAGTTAAAGCAATTTTGGGACTGGAGGCAAATCAGGCCAAAAGCAAACAATTCATAATGGAGTTTCTCAATAGCTGGAGGAGGAACTTGCCCATCGTTTTGGATTCACAGAAGGCAACCTTCCTTTCAAGTATCTTAGAGTGCCTCTAATATCCTCAAAATTAAACAAACATCTTTGCAGTGACTTAATCAATAAAGTTGCAAGTACAGTATGATATTGGTCCAGTAAATCTCTCTTACTTGGTCAAGCCATAACTTGTAAAGAGTACTTTGTATTCACTCTAAGTGTATATGGCATCCATTTTTGTTTTACCAAAAAGGATCCTTAAGGTACTCACAACAAAATTCAAGAGATCTCTATGGAATGGCAACAATGAGAACAAAGCTAAAAGAAAGCTAGAAAGATTTAATGGTGTATCAGATCTCTCTCTTAGGATTATTCAAGCCCATATGTCAAATGATAGTTTCTTTTGTTTAGAATGCCCATATTGTAAAGGGCACAGAGCTGTTGGAAGGGCTAGTATAGCTATTTGTTAAATAGAATAGCAGTTCTACTTTCCTTGTACAGGGACGATTACCCCTCCTCTTTATTACTTAATGGAAAAAATTAATAATCTCAATCTCACCCAAAAAACAAGGTAGAGTCCTGTTGAGTATAAGATGAAAGTATTAAACATACTGCGGCCTCTATCAACAGCCATGTGGATTAGTTATGCCGTTGTAAGAACACAAGTAATACACTAGCAGACACTGCAAAGAGCATCAAACTCCCACAGCTGAAAATACCATGAAAAATTCATGGGACAATTTTTTTTTTTGGGGGTAAATTATTAATAGGACATATTGTACGTGCCTATGCAGCACTTTGATGGAATTCTTTCATGTTGCTTCTTTTCTTCTCATGCATAAAAGAATGGAACTTTGGATGGAGAGGAGTAAAATATGGCAACATTTGATCACTTTCCAGAAGAACTTGGTTTTTATATCTCCATGCTAAGAAAGAGCAACCTGAAATAGAAATACACCTTTCTGATGAATAATTGAAGTATAAAAATACTTATTAGCTATTCAGATGAGATCTATCTACTGAATTCAAAAAGGAACACCATCTATTACTACGTTAATGGCTATTATATTCATGCACACAAGGAAATTGATGGATAAAACTAGCATCACCCTTGGCAGAATATGCGACTATTTGTGGTGAGGCATGTTAATCAAAGTATTCTGACTTTATACCCATTCATCATAAAAGGGATGACAAAAAGACAGTGAGCTAGTGTTAACTAAAACTTTCTATGCCATATCTCATATCCATACGTACATAACAGATAACAAGCGAGATGGTCCAGTTGGGTCATAATTAAGAAGCAAAGCAGCCTTCAACGGTTGCCCTGCATGCAGGGAATCAATTACCATACAAAACAGCAATACTCTAAAGATGATGAAAGAGACATGAAATAATTGAGCTTGCTAACCAGAAGACCCAACATGACTTGGTGCCCACTTGTCCCAAACTTTATGCAGGAAATTCCAATCCATCTAGGCTAATCAGTACCTGCAAAGCTTAAATTCAGTTAGCCTGCAATACACAACCATAAGTATTTTAACTGTCCTATCCAATCAAAAGTCTTACTCTAATAGCTCACATGCATACATGGAGAAAATGATAATATAGATAGTCCTGGGTACTTTCAATACCAATCCAAGTATCAGTGCATTCTACATAAACCATCAAACAAAAACAACATCAGTAGACACAGGGATCTTTTGTTGTCCTTCATTTCTCAAAATCCAAAACCAGAAACTGATGAATCAATGAAAGTGCTCTTATTGATCACTGAGTGTGAAAATGGAGATCATCATAAGAAAGCAGATCATGAGTTCTCTATATATGGATCATTGAATACCAATTAACTCAGCTCTGCATTCTAGTTTACCCAATAAGCAAAAAGAATGCCTCTTGAAAATCCAAAATAAACATTGTGGGGTCAAGGACACTCCATAATCAGCCTCCACCTCAATGCTTGAAGATGATGACCAGAAATTTAATAGGAATAAATTCAACTATCATAGAAATTCAGTAAAGTGGAACCAGTTCAAGACACTGAACAAGGCAAAATGTGAAAACAAATTATAATAAAGAACTATTGCTAACATAGATGGTTACACCATTTTTTCATAAAATAAGATATTTTCCTCATCTTCCGAGTGCATTCGTTATGTACATAAACCCTCTCACACTTTTTAACCATTGGATGAAACTTCCCTCTTCCCATTTGGCCCCGCCAATCGCATAAACATGTATGATTAAAAAAAAGGATAGACAGAACACCGGATAAGCATCCTGTACTTTTTCGAAATCCCAGCATAAGCTCGCCGCATCAGCAGATCGTTACTAGTCAGCCATATTCAAGTTGAATTAGATAGATACAGAATAAAAAAGTAGGAGAACAGACTTAAAAGACAATCATTGTCTCGTGCACATTTTCACAAACAGGTAATACACACTTACGCACAATATAGATGGATTCAACAAAGAAATTGTGGAAAGTTGAATTTACCTAGTTGCTGAGAATGAGAAAGAAAATTGAAGTGAGATTGTCGAGTACCCAACGACCAAATGTTGTGGAAGTTCGAAAATCGGGAAAGGTCTCCGGTGGCAGTAGCCTTTCTAATGATTTTCTTGGAAAATGTAGCCGACCATTGACCGAATTGAAAATTTGCAGTTTTATAACATTAGTTGCACATCCATTTTTTTTTTTTTTTTAATTTATACTTACTCTACCCTTTATAGAGCAATGCCAGCTAATCTAAGGGTAAACAAATATAGACACTATAAAATTTACATTCTATATATTCTAGAATATAAGTTTTAAGGTAAGTGTAAAATATCGGATTTACCCATCTAAAATTTATTTGGTGTAGTAAGATTTAAATAGATATTTTATACAATAGGGTCATTTATTCAACTCTAAGGTAAATCACCGGTTTACTTATTTTATTAATACTCTCTATAAAAATATGACACATAAGATAAATTAAATTGTATGTTCTTAGTATGATCTAGTTATTTTCTATGTTACACATAGAAGGTGTAACTAGAAGTAAGTATGCTAGTAATTTATTCTCTTTTTTTTTTTTCTCTCCTTAGTTTTACTTCCTAGAATACTGACATGGGACAAATAATGAAGTATTGTCATCACCTTATCTCCTCATCAATAATATTTATTGTTTTTTGAATAGTCTAATAATATTATGTGTTTAATTAATTGAAATAATAAAAATTAAAAATAAATTTAAAAAAAAGAAAATTGTTGTATGTACATAAATGTACATATGTATATACATATGCATATTTTATATATATAAATTAAATAAATTAATGAAGTAAAAATTCAAAAAAACATTTTTAAAAAAAGCATAACAAGCCATTTCCAACTACCCCTCGCTTTTGGATGGCCGAAAATGACCTAAATCTTTGATGGATTGCGATCTACTTTTAACAAAAGATTTAGATTATTTTTTTACTACCTAAATGCAAGGAGTGGCTTGTAACTATGTTTAAGGGTCATGTAACCCTTTCCCTTAACCCACATAATTGACAATTGCTCCTTAAATTTAAATGGTTGGAAATGATTTGCTATACTTTTTCTTTTTCTTTTTTTTTTTTACTTTTTCTTTAATTTTGATGAATTAGTTAATTTATTTAATATGAATATATATGATATGCATTTGTGTATATATATACAACAATTTTCTTTTTCTTTTTTTTTAATTTTCTAAATTTATTTTCAAATTTTTATTTTTCAGTTAATATATATATATACATATGTATGTATGATTCTACTACTTAAACAAAATAATAAATAATATTGATTAGGTGATAATGTGGCACTAATACGTCATCATTTGTGTCATGTCAAAATCCTAGTAAGTAAAAGCAGGGTATAGGTGTAGATTTTTGGAAAAGTGAGGTATCTATATCATCTCCAAGATACACTTAAACATATCTCTAAGATTCATTCTATATATTGTGGAGAGTAACATAGGTTAATTGTATGCTAATTGTGGACTTCCCTAATTTATTAAATTGTTTTCACCTTATCCCTTCTTCGCCTTGCAAACTAGACTTACATACCATAAGCTTAAGGCCTCAGCCTTTAAGGGATTAGAAGATGATAAGAGCTTAATAGGCATCTTTTGATTGTATTGGCCAAGTTGTTAAAAGCTTAATCTAGGCCCTAGGAAGATCATTCGGGTGGCTACTAGCTTAACCTAAGCAAAAATGAGGTAAGGTCGGCTAAGGCTCTAAATGGGTCAATTATAGGCTTATGGACTCAGCCCATGCTCTAAAGAGGTTTGCTTGAACTTAGAGGCCTACTTTCTAAATAGCCTATCAACACTTACACTATACTTTCATTGATGATAGCTTGTCAAGGGAAGTACACTTGCAATAGGGTCTCATAGCCTTAGGATGAGCTACCGACTAAGCTTGGATATGTAAGTGAATCGTTCTACAAGGATGTCAACCTAAGCACTTGTAATTTTGTGCCAAGGGTTCTAATTGGTCGAGAGACTAGATAGGTGGATGATCTAAGGAAGATTTAAGCATAAGTTGTAAAGTAGAGACCTAAAAGGGTTTTGGCCGAGTTGGTATGCTTATTACTGAAGGTATCCAATGCATTAGGATCTTCAAGTTGCTTTAAGCTTTTGGCCCTCATGATTGAGTTGATTAAGTAATGACGATTAAATTTTGAGATTGTCCGAACTAAACATGTGGAATAATTCAATTTAGCTAACAAATATTGGGTCTAAGATGTGTAGCTTATCTAAGAAGTTTGAATTTTGATTAATCTTTGCATGTACAAATCTTGGTGCATTAAATGCCAAATACAAGTGTAATATGCTAAACCTAACCCTATTTTTTTTACAATAAAAGCTGTTGATAAAGGTTTCTCCTTAAGGTTAAGATCTACCTGAGCAAAATGGTATCCAACCTACTGTATAACCATATCCTCCCCTTTCATTATTCCTCAACCTCCTTTAGACCTCCTTGGGTATGTAGATTAGCTCAAGAAATGATGAGTTGAATGCTTCTCAATAAGACAAGAACAACTTGATCAGAATAAATAGGGATGACCTCATTTAGCTCGGAGTAACTACTTACATAAATTAGACTCTGACTTAGTCAACCTTAGAGGATTTGAATTTTAACACTAAGCATGAACAGTTAGATTATTTGTTTAAATAACCACCTACTAGCCATTATGATGTCAGCTACATCTCCCAAAATTAGGAAGTGGTCTTAAGTTCAAATTAAACGTATATGCTAAGTTTTAGAGGCAACGGTTACTAAATTCAAATTGACTACGACTATAAAAGGAGATCAAAACATAAACAATAGGTTCTTCTGGTTACTTATACATTTTTTTAAAGCTTTACCTTCATTTTTAAATCCATATTCTAACTTAAGCATCATAATAACTATGCCGAAGTCGCCTTGGCACCCCCATAGCCTTACATCTCTCCTTTTGCAGATCCATTTCAAGCAATTTCAAGTATTAACAAAAGCGTATTTTACTAGCAAATGCACTAAGTCATGTATGTAGTAATCAAAATGGTGACAACCAAGTTAAACTCATAGGGAATGTTCACTAACTTATAATAGTATTAGTCTTATCTAAATCTAGGCAATTAAAATCAGAGAATTATTAAATAATTAAATAAAAAACTAAATTATCAAAACAAATAAATTGGGATATTCAACATTTTCAAGTGATTCAATTATAATAGGATAATGAGAATTAGTTAATGTTAACATAGAGTCTTTAACAAGTTTAGTTTTAAGGAAATTAAGCTCTAGGTGGAATTCCTTCTCGCAAAATGAAGAAATATCCAAGATTAATCAATTTATCCTTTCTATCGCTAGATAAGAAATAAACTAAATTAATCCTCTCATATCCTTAAACTTTAATTGAATGAAAGAGCATATCACTATGTCTTCTTTAATCTAAATAATTCAATTAACGATAATCAATTAGAAAACGTCTTGCAACTCAATTCTAATTAACATATATTACAATAGAGTTAAACTATATGTTTTAGTGATTGGGGAATTAAAGACTTCAACAAACAATCAATTTATTATCCTATAATCCAACAATCCAATTAACAATATCAATAAAGTACACGAGAGAAATAATAGGGAAAAAAAATCCAAATCAAGAATGTATTAAGAAGAATGAAAACAACCTATAAGGAGTTCTAATCTTTAATTTGAGATCAAATACCACTGTTATTATTCTTGACGTTGAAATCTAAAATGAAAAAAAAAAAACTTCTCTTTTAAAATAACTCTAAACTAATTGAATGAAAGGAATAGTAATCATTATATTCTATAGAACATTCTCTACTATTATTCTATTTACAAAGCCTACTATTTATAATATAAGGAATCACATATGGAAATGGGCCTACAAGATATAATTGTATCTTTCTTGAATTAATCTTCAATTGTTGCATGGTATAAAAAGATACAAGGCTTGAACTTTAGATAATACATGACGTGTATAATTTGGAAGACCATCTCTTCAACCTGAATACATGGTGTGTACTTTTTCTTTAGGATAAGCACACAACATATACTTGTATATGCTCTACTCTTCTTGGCCGTGAAGCTTTCTTGCCAATTTTCATCTTTAGAATCTCATATGCTTCACATCAACATGTGTATATTTTCTGACTTTGTGCATCTTTTCCTACAAAAAATATAAAAATATATACATTAGTGTAATAAAATGCTAAAAAATATTAACAAATAAAGTACTAAATTACACTAAAATTACATTAAAGATTCTATAAAAGCACTATAATATCTACCTATAAAATAGGTACAATTAGGCTTTATCAAAGTATCAGCAAGCTATTGGTCATGTCTGCTTAGGATTGTTATGTTTGGTAAATCTCAGCTATCCATTTCATTAATGGGATGTACGGTAAGATTTGCCTATTGTATGTCTAATCCACTCATTTCTCAATAGCAATCATTTGCTAAGAAAATTAAAGATGTACTAAAAAGTGACATATAGAACACTGAGGAAAAAGGTCAAAAAATGCCTTAACATAGTTGAGGTTCTAAAGACACGAAGGAAGGAAAAGGTATATGCCTCTTTATTTGTAAAATCGAGTTAGATTGATCATTTGAGAGCTATTCATCTACTAATGTTAGGGAGAAGAGGTCCCCTTAAGGTTCTTGCTTGGCATCGTACCATACTTTTACTATTGATTGTCTTGCTAATGACCTGTTTGTTCTTAGTTATGTCACAGGTTTGAAGGAGATTGACATCATGTAGCTGAGAATAGTGAGCATAGCAGTAGTTGTAAGGGGAAAGAAGAAGGTTCCCATAGAGAATAAAACCTTACTCCCCTATTAAGAAGAAATGGTTGCTTATGACTATGAAGTTAAGGCAACTGAGCTATAATGTGGAGGGGGTTTTAGTGGCTGTACTATTGGGCATTTGACCACTTGCGTTTATTCCCCCAAAAGAAGTTGAGCCTCTAAAGGCCTAAAAAAGGCTTAAGGATGAGGCTATAAAGCAAAATTCTAAGGTTACTCCAACTAAGTTGGTGGTGGATGAAATAAGTGGGGGAACATAAGGGAATGGTTCAACCCTATAGCTTTTACCTTAGAAAGAAGAGTAAGATGGATACCAATGAGAAGGATGGGTTACCTACTTTATCAAAGAGCTCATCTTAACTGATATCTTCTAAGGGTCAAGGACCTTGCCTTATCTGTAACTGGCTTGTTCATTGAAATGATAGAGCCTTGAGACACCTGTCACAAGTTAATTTGAAGGGAGGGTAGCAAGGGGTTGTACTACTTGAAAAACCTATAGTCTTTATTTACCATATTGAGCATTGCAAAAGACAAGGATATAAGGAGATGATGGGGCATATACCACGCTATTAGGTAAATGCACATGTTAAGTAATAATATATAGAACTACAAGAGTCTTGGGTTATTGATCCCACAAGAACTGAACACTTACTCACTCATTCTAACTATTCTAATTTATATTGAATTGCAATTTAATGTTGAAATGGATTGAAACATGAAATAGAAACTAAATTAAAGATTAACTAATAATGCAATAATGAAATAGAATCAAATAAACATAAATTGGGATATCTAGATCCTGATCACCATGAGTGTAATATGTAGGATCTTTGGGTTTTTAATGAATCTCTTATTCTTATTAATTGAAAGAATTCAAGTATTAACATAATAGGAATTGCTTCTCTATTAAATTCTAATCTTAATTACATCTTACCTAAATCACTTTTAGGGTAGTACTCCTTAGAATAGCATTAAGAATAGGAATTCCATACATAAAAAGAAATAATTTTTAATTCCAAAAGAAACTTATAATTTCTCTTTAAACTTATAGCAAATCCCTTTAATCACGGTAAATCTATTTATGTATTGGCCTCACAACTCCAATACATAAAATCAAATATATTAAGTTTAGACTCTAGAAATAACAACTTAATCTAAAATAAAACACGCAATTAAATTAATAAAAGTAAGAAGATTGCATTGAAACGAAACAATTCATGTTCACTACATTGTTACCTTAGTGGTTCATAGATCTAGATATTATTGCTTTTAAGCTATAATCATAGAAAAGATAAAAACTTTTATGATAAAAAGAATGTTTCTATTCCTTATTCTCTCTTGGTTATACGTTCTCTCTCTTTTGGATACAATTATCTATCTTTTATTTATAATTTCTAGACTAAATAATCTCTAAATGGCAAGTATATCATAGCAAACTAGAGGTACATGACCATGAACATGGGCATGTATCACAGTTTGTGTTTTGGAAGGGAAGTGGGGGTATTCAACTTAGGGCTTAATGTGAAATGAGTAGTGTTAGCAAACAGTTTATTCATGGGGTTGGATAGTCTCTCAAGGTGAGGTTGGCCTTAGTTGGGAGTTGATGCTGCTCTCCTAATAATAGCCATGATAAGTTGAAACTAATAGAGAAGTTGAGCCTCCCAATCATATAGAGGATAATGATAATGACAATGTTGGTCGACACTCTTAAAGCTATAAGGGTTTGGAATAATCCTAAGAATATAGGAAGGCAAAAGGTTGGTTCGCCATCTATAATCTAAGTAAATAAGATGAGGCAAAGGATGGTCAAGTGTCGCATGGGTACATTAAGAGGGGGTAAACCTATTATCCCATAATACGTGGTGGCCAGGCATAAATAACACCTTATAATAATTTTTGCAAGAATTGTCTTGAAATTAATTATAAGGGGAACATGATTGGGGAATATGGTTGTGGTGGGTGACCGTGGTTATGCTTGTGTAAAAAATCCTTTGAAATTAAAGATAAGGGATTTACAGCTAAGGAACACGGCTGTAGTATGTAACCGTGGTCATCTTCCATGCTTATTTCTTGAATAAATTCTCTTCGATCTATGCTATCTTCAATAATCTTTCAAAATAGATGAAATTCTTCTAAAAAATCACCTAAATTCTCATCTTTTTCATCACATCGCTTGAATTGAGTCTTGAAATAAAAAAGATAGCTCAAATCAATTGCAAATTCAACTAAATTATATCAAAATAGCTCAAAATATTCAAGAAAATAGCATGACAGATAAGTGTAATTTTGCACTCATCAAATTTCCCCACATTTAAATGTTTGCTTGTCCTCAAGAAAATAAATCGATCATTAACAAGGATTAATAAGAAAAATTAGGACAAGAACTTTTAGATGAACTACTATTATTCAGGGATCACAAATATTGAATTATCTCCATAGATAGATTTGCATCCCTTAAAATTTCCTAATCACTTGTACACTTTTCTCCTTGTTTACTTTTTTAATGTATCCTAAACATCAATACTAGAACTCAATGACTAATTCCTATAAACCGAAGTTTAATCATATCATTTAACCAAGGATTCTCTTCTTCAATTAGTCCAATTTTTTATTTAGTTAGACAAAAACCATATATGACTCTTTTCTATTTAGCTAAAGTGCATGCATACTCTATCGAACACCATAATCAAGAGTAAATACATATTGTATCTACTCATCCCTTTCTCATTCCCTTACAATAAAGTTCTACTAAAAAGATTTTTAATTTAATTAAATATTGAAGTTTTATTAGCAGTGAGAAGGCACCTTGCTCTTTTGAGGGATCATGACTGATCCTTGCTTATTCGGTTGTTTTTATAATTAACATTAATAGCGGAAAAGTATCTCACTTTTTTGAGGGATCAAGGCTAATCCTTATCAATTTTTTATCATTAACTTTTTTTTTCTTTACTTAGTATTTATAAGAATGGTTGGCAAAGTATTTATGGAAGCTGGATCATATCTCAAAGATAAACTTAACCGTATCTCTAAAATACATTATGAATATCATGGAGAGTATCTCACATTAATCATGTGCCAGCCATAGGCTTTTCTAATCTAGTCTAGCTATTCCTACATTATTCCCTCTTCACATAGTAGATCGAGCCTACATACCATAGACTTAAGAGTCTAACCTCCAAGAGACTAGAAGATGGTAAGAGTTTAATGGGCATCTTTTGACTAGGTCAGCTGAGCAATTGGAAACTTGGTCTAGGATCCAAGAAGATCGCCCTTGTGGCTAACAACTTGACTTGGGCCATAATGAGATTGTTCGAGCTTTGGAGAGCTCACCCGTAGCTCTAAGTAGGTTGATAATAGGCTTTTAAGCTCAACTCATACTCTAAAGAAGTTGGCCTAGACTTGGAAACTTATGTCTGAAATAGCCTATGAACAACGTCCATTATGGATACCTTTATATTTATGTAAATTTATATTTCCATTTGAGTATGAGTGGTCGCATTATCTAAAATGGATATACAAAAGCATGATATCATCTTTACAAAAAAGAGAAAGATGAAACATAGTCAAAAGTTGATATGAAACACCACCTAACATTTAAGCTTTGTAAATTATGATATTTTGCATCAAAGAATAAGAAAAAAAAAATAAAGGAGAATAATTGAACAAAATAAAAACTACCACAACAAAGTCCTCATATAATATATGCACACATAAAAGTGATATAAGTAAAGAAAAATAATAAAAAAAAAAATAATATGTAAGGCATTACTAGCATCTACACTTAGCCAACATCATATCTAGTAGCTAGCAATTAAGTAGTATCCTATAAATAAAGGAGAATGTGAAGAATATGCATATAGCTAAGCAACTTTTTGCACTTAAAATTTTAAATTATGAATTTGATTAGATAAAACACTTTATTTTTGCTTGATATAAGCAATCATGATGCATCAATAAAAAATTGAACAAACGAACTAAAATTATTTGAAAAAGTGGGTTTGTTGTCATTTTCAAGAACTTAAAATATAGAATTCATTTCTCTGATAACAATTTGTCCATATCACTCTTGAAAGGATCTGAATCATGTAATGGTTTTTATGCAACTTTTTGAAGGATACAAATAGAATTCATAAACAAAAGGTTTGAACCAAGCATTGTTGAGAATAACTTGAGTTTTGGAGCTTTGAAGGCTTTGATTTTCCAACTTGTGATAATTGCCAATAACCCTTTTGACTCACTTATTTAGTATATGGACATAGGCCTCAAAACCATTACCTTAACTTGCTTCTCTCTAACCTTCTTAATGGGTATTGTTCATAGTCCATGTATCTTACCTCATAATAGAAGTTTGTGTGCCTTGTCCTACATAACTACTACATTTAGCTTTGCAATTAACTTAAATGATCTTTACTTATCCATCCATGACCAACATCTTCTAAATCATATTAAGATTAGGCATTTTACTCTAAAATCGATCTAATGACTACTAACTTTTTGAAGTACTAACAATGGTCAATATGCGTTAATCCATGACTTGTACACCTTGCCTTATATTAGTAGTAGGAATCCATAATGCATACAAATAACTACATTCTATATGCATAAAAATCACTTAGCTATTGCATGCTAGATATGCTCTTATTTAATGTATTTAGTATACATCAGTCTAATGGGATTGTAATTGTGTGTAGCAAGAGCATTTTCACATAGTATACTAGCTTTGACTAATTTTTAATGGGGATTTTGCTTATCTTATATAAAACATCAATAAGTAGATGATTTCTTTCTGAGAGACTGGATTGAATTGCTAATCAAGGCTTCGAACGTTTTCAACAAGGAATATAGGGGAGCTATTGAGAAGAGAAAATATAACACTTTGATATTTAAATGTGATATTCTAAGATTTGATTGCTTAAGGACTAACTATTTCAATTATTCTAGGTTATAATGACTTAGATGAGACCATCTTTATTTATTCTTTATTGAGATTTACTATATATGATGGATAGGTTTTGAATTAAACTCCTTAATATTAGAGACTATTTTGTGGTATAAATCCTTTTTCTTTCCTATTTGAAAGTTTCTATGTGGTTACTCCTTAGATCTCTATAAATAGGTCTTCGTATTCTAATAGGAAAATAACTCTTACTAAATATGCTATCTAGAATTGAATTTTATCTTTATCTTTGTTCCTTAAATTTAAAATTTTTAAGATTTACAAAAAAAAACTTGATTGTCAACATGACTAAGGACCTTGTCATTTTGTACATTACATTATGCTAGGTATTATTAGGTTAGGTTTCTTTTTTATATAATGACAATTAATACTATTAATAGGAGTTATCCTATCAATGACAAAAAAAGCTAAAACCTTAATTTCTAAGAAGGAATTTGATACTTTAGAGACGAAAATGGTTGTTGAAGTTGACGATGGATCGATCTAAAGATTTTAGGAATCACGCAAATATAAAACATGCTAGTGATTCGATTATTATACACATTGTTGCTATTAGGTTTTTGGAAATGTAGTCTTTTAAGATTTTATATACAAAAATGATTTTAGATTTTTTATCAATGTAATAATGTGAATGAATGAATATCTATAGATATATGACATAGTCATGATATTACATGTTCATAACTAATATGAATTATTGACAAGATTAATTGTATAAGTAGTTAACCTTGATTATACATATGCAACAACACCTAAATGTACATGAACTGAGAAGATCACTATTAACCAAACACTACTTGATCTTTACTAATACATACCATCACCAAACAAAGTGGCCCTATTCACTATATCTCATCATCAACAAGGAAGTTTTAATAAGTTAGAGAAGAAAACATGCAAACTCACCCACTTGCAAATCAAACTTTATTATATTAATTAGTTGAGTTCACTTACAAATTAGAACTGAGAACTCAAATTAGAGTTAATATTAGGAATTGCCAAGTTAGGAACAATACAAATTAAGAGATAAGAATCAAATAATCAAGTAAAGAAAACAAGCAAAAGGCCTTAGCTTAAGCGTAAGAGTCATGCTACATACACATAAGATGAAGGGTCATATTTGATGTAGATTATCTTGGAAATATTCTTCAATCCAAATGCCAAATAGTATTCTAATATGTGCTTCTTTTGTCTCATATAAAATGATGATCAATTGTAGGCAATTGGATCTTAGAAATGGATAACTGTCATATGTGATTCATGGCATATATTTTTAATTATCCCATAATAATCACAATGCCACATTAGATGCATATATGGTGTACACCTCACATGGGGTTAGAGTAACACCATAAGGTTTTCTTAATTAATTCAAATACTTTGATTAATATAATACAAGCCCCAACTCTATGTTGTAGCACCATCCTTAGAAACTAAGCTAAATGTACCTTTATCCAATTTTCCTTAATCCATTCAATCGTATCAAGCTTGGTTTTTCGCTTCTTGGTTGTTTTTTAAAATTAAGTTTTCTCTAAACCAATCAGTATTAAATTCTATCCATTTAATACCGATTCTTGATTAGGGTTTAAAGAGAATCGTTCCTTTTTGTTTTGAAAACAATTTTGGAGTCACCATCTGATTGGAGTTGAGAAAAAAAGTTAAGTTATAACAATTGGGTGGATTAGTTATAACTTAGCTATCGATCAAAAACTAATTTTGTGAAATGGTTTTTGAAAACTAAAGATTTAGATCTAGGGGCTAATTTATTAAACCCTAAATGAGTACCACTTCTTAACTCTCCGAATTTAACTTCACTTTTCAAATATACCCTTTTTAATTTCTAAAATAGCTAATTATGATACACAAACTAAATTAATCAATTTACACGAATATTTAAAAATGAAAAAAAAATAAAACTTTCATATTTTAAGTCGCCTCGTACTTATGTACAGGTGCTTACATATCCGCTATTTACGTATCCGCTATTTGGGATCAGACTTCTGTAATTCGTTTGGTAAAAACATAGTAGGATGAGTTGATTTTGGATTTGAAAAGGAGATCGAGTTTATGTTCTTTATCAGTTTTGATTTATTTAAAGAAATTTCTTAAATGGTCATAAATTGGGTTTTATTTGTGATAGTTCTAGAAATGTCCTAATTTGGGAGTTGTTCACTTATTTTATTTATTTTTTTGGAAAGTCGATCTTCTAAGTGATAAAACAATTTTATTATTATTTATATTTATTATTTATTCCCTTACTTTTTATTTTTATTTTTTTTTGGTTTTTTGGTTAAAACATGAAAATAAAAATAAAAATAAAGTTAAATACTTCTTCTTCTTTTCTTTCTTTTTTTTTCCTTTCATTTTTCCTTTTTTTTTTCTTAATTTACAATTACAAAACACTAAGTAATAGACACCAACATAAATAAATAAATATATAAATAAAAAAACATAAAAGGCTGGACTTTGAATAAGCTTTGCAGGTTGGATTGGATTTAGCTTGAGTTCTATGAGTCGGGTTGCACTCAGGTTGGATTTGGAGCATGGATCGGATGCAAGTTGTACACAACAAGTTAGAGGAGGCATTTCAGAGGCCGTTTTAGTGGCCAAAACGACCAGAAAAGGCCACTTTTGTGGCCACTCTATTAGGGATTGGGGGTTTGGTTCAATGCTACAGCCAAACTCGGTAGTCAGTGGTGGTTGGTGAAGAATGACCTGCGGTTCGTTGGATGTGAGAGAGAGATGGTGCGGAGAGAAAGAGTTAAGGGGGTGGTTGCGTATGTAGATAGTTTTAGTTTGGTGTTTGTTAGATATTTCTTATACATTTTAATGATAATAAAAAAAAAGAGTTAAAAGTTAATGAATCTTTAAAAGTGTAGGCTTACAGAAGGTTTTTCAGAAATTATATTTTCGCATATTTAAGTCACATTCAGAAGCTTCAAACTATTTGAAAATAGATTATTCTAGAAAGTCTTTAGAAAGTATTACAAAAGCTCTTACAAAAAGAATTCATACAGCTCTTTATAAGCTTATTCAAAGACTTTTAAGAAAAGAAGATCGATACTCTTTTGAAGGTAGGTTTAGAAACTTACGTAGAATATTAATTTTAACTAGATTCGGATTATTTAAGACCTAGCTCTATTAGATTAAGTGTATTAGAAAAATACATTTAATCCCGTTTTACTCAAGATGGAATCATGATTATTTTAAGAGAAAATATATTTGGATAAATTAAGATATGTATAAGGATGTATAAGGATAAGGTTGATTTGGATTTTGTGGGATTTCAAATCTTGAACACAAAGCTTATCTGGAAATAGCTAATGAAAGTTGATCTTTTCAAAATCAAAACAGAAGCTTATCTGGTGGTTACGGATTAACGAATATCTGATCTAAGAGATAAGGAGAGTTTTTTTTTTTTTTTTTTTAAATTCAAAAGATCGAGATCTTCTCTAAAAATATCCAAGGAATTATCTTAAATAACTAATGGTTAGATAAAAGATAATTTTCTGATTTTTAGCAGTTGGAAAAACTCAATATCAAAGGAAGAAGGATGCAAAATGTTAAGAGACATAACTCTAAAGAATTATTATCGTTGCACAAAAAGTTTTGATTAGTTTTTACCTTCTGAAAAGTTTTAGAAAGTTCTTTAGATACTTCTTCAGAATACTACATCGAATCAAAGTTTTATAACAAGTGTTATTTCTTTCAAATGCAAAAGTATTTGAGACTTGTACTTTTGTTCTTATTTGTAATCTCAATACTGTACTGTAAAGAAAAGATAGTTTGTACTCTGTAGATCTGTATTAGTCTAGATTGTCGAGAGGCTAAATAGGCAGAATAGAGTACTATAAAGTCGTTGTGACAAGTACTTGTAATTTTTGTGATTTGATTTAGT
The DNA here is from genome assembly GCA_024138015.1 of Lumnitzera littorea. Classification (NCBI taxonomy): domain Eukaryota; kingdom Viridiplantae; phylum Streptophyta; class Magnoliopsida; order Myrtales; family Combretaceae; genus Lumnitzera; species Lumnitzera littorea. The sequence continues at coordinate 12,219,188 of JAMXBB010000001.1, read as the reverse complement.
AGATCAAGTGGAACAGTACCGATAAAGTAAACCGGATCCCTAGTAGTGGAGTTGGAAGAGAGCAGTAGGCAGAAGGCCCAAAACTCTATAAAATCTCTACTTGATTTTCTCTTTGCTTACACTCTTTTAATTCTGTTTATTATTTATTATGCATTAAATCATTAAATTATCACTGTTTACCATTATAAGTTGTTAAGAGGGATAACTTCATTTTTAACAAAAATGTTTTCAAAAATTTAAAGATATTAATTTACCCCTCTCTTAATATCTTATATGGGACTAACGGTGTTTATCGCACGAATGGGGGTCGGAGTGGTGTTGTTGTGGCTAGGAGAGAAGATTGGGTCGGTGTGGGTTCGATGGTGGTCAGGGTCGAATGCTTTAGGGTTCAGTGTTGTAAGTCTGATGAAGGATGGTTGTTTGGTGGGTAGTAGGTATGGGTTTTGGTATGTGTATGCACTGTGTACTCCGTGGCCGTTGCATGCGTATTGCAGTGGTTAGGGTGAAGGAGGTGGTTGGTGTGGGTTCAATGGTGGTGAGGGTTGAATGCTTTGGGGTTCAGTGCTATAGGTCTAATGAAGGATAGTTGTTCGGTAGGCAGTAGGCATGGGTTTTGGACACAGAGAGAGAGTCCCACCTCTTTTTTTTTGCTTTATGTGTGTCTTTCTTCAAAAAATGAATTTCCCCCTTTGTGTGTGTATGTAGTGTGAGTTTTTTTTTTTTAAATGTGAAACGCCCTCACCCACCCCTATGCGCGTATGTAGGATTGATAAAAAAGAAAAGAAAGAGAATGAAAGAATAAGGAAAGGGGAGAAAAAAATTTGGGGGGGGGGGGGGGGGGGGGGTTTAGGTTTAGTGCCTTGGTGTTTTGGAGTTGTTTAGGT